>JAHRHZ010000137.1:166822-189082 GCA_024137785.1 Ginglymostoma cirratum
TGAGCTTTTCCAGCAACTTTGTTTTAGCTCCTGATTTACAGCATCCGTGCTTCTTTTGGTTTTTATTTAGATTTTTCCCTCATGTTGGTTTTATCACCACCTGTGGTACGTCAGTCCAACATTCTTTGCAACTTGGCCAGTTGGTCAGTACATTGATATTGATAGAGTTCTATTGACATTTAATTCCATTGCAGAGTGCATCTAGTTTCCTTCTTACCCTTAGTGCTTCTTCTACACAATGTTCAGAATGCAATAATAGATTCTCAAGGTGAGACAGAACAGCTTATAACTTTCTGGTCCAGTTTGAACTGCTACCACAGAGACTGAATGAGCTCCTGAGGTTCAGAATTCACAGGGCTGTTACTTTCCAACTGGAAACTACAGTGCTACATGTCTTGAAAGTCTGTCCTGGTTGTAAGGCAGAACATAGCATTAGAACCCTCACAGAGTTTCATCATTTTATTGTCACTTCACTAGCAATTTTGGTTTAGAGCTGTGAACAGTGGCCCAGTGGGCAGCACTACTGCCTCACAGTGCCAGGAACCTGGGTTTGATTCCATCCTCAGGCCACTGTCTGTGTAAAGTTTGCAAATTCTCCTTGTGTCGGCGTGGGTTTCCTCTGGGTATTCCGGTTTCTTCTCACAGTCCGAATATTTGGCCTGAAATTTAATTGTATGTTGATTCTTGTTAAAAAGTGCTCCATAGATAGTTGTACTCCAGAGAGGCCTCTGGTCGAGCAGATGGTAGATGTTCAACGTTAACTGGGACCCCCTTGAAGAAGACTAGTCTCACAGGGACAAACTGGAATTTGAACTAGTTTTGAACTGTGTTTAAGGCAGAAAGATTGTGCCTATGTAAGACCCATGATGGAGTTTGATTGCTCCCTGTTTGTCCTACCATTATCAGTTTATTGAAAGTTTATGGAATAGCATTTTAGTTTTAAGAATTAAATGAATGGCCCTCAGATCCTACAGGAAAATATCTGCATGTATTAGTGTTGTCAGAAACCAAGCAAGATTATTCCAATGTGATGTTACAGATCGTGGAGTCTGCTTAAATGAACAGGCCAGTTATATCTCATTTATTTATTTTTCCCTTTTGACTTATTCCCTAGCTGTGTCTGTTTCTCTGTTTGTCTTTACATAAGTGGGTGTAAAATTGAAGAAAGCTAGATTTAAGTCAAAGCCATTAAGTACATTACTTCATCCACTGCAGGATTCGGCCCGGTTGCCCGCAACTCCACTCTCCAGTGGGGGAGAAGGGGAAAACCACAAGAGAGAAAATAAAGAGGGAAAAGAGCTAAAGGGCCTGGTGAGCAAAGAAGCTGCCATCTTGGCCAGACCTGACCCTGCAGAGCTTACTCAATTCAGTTCAACCCAAGAGATGCAGATTCAACAGAAATATAATAAGTTAGAAAGGGGAACATTCAATAATTCTTTCAGGACTGGTGAATCAAAAGTGAAACCTTCTGAAACATTCAGGAGTTCAGTTTCTATTGGATCAGTAAATACTTTATCGGTACTGTTAATGTAAATCAGAGTTAACGACTTTGAGAGCAAATACAATTTATAAATGAAAGTCAGCATAAAAAATTGATTGTATTATCCTCATCCTCCATTTAGGCTAAAAACATGACAGTAACCATAGTTTATATCACTAAGAATTGCATATTTAATCCAATCCATAGTAGAGTGTCTTTTGAGGGGAGACATTATAAACCTCCAACACTTCAGGGAAAATAGCCCCAGCGTATTCAGCCTCTCCCAACAGCTCAAACCCTGCAATCCTGGCAACACCCTCGTAAATCTTTTCTGATCCCTTTCTAATTTCACAGCATCCTTCCATAAAGCAGGGAGACCAGAATTGCAAGCAATACTCCAAAAGTGGCCAAACCAATGTCCTGCACAGCCGCAGCATGACCTCCCAACACCATATAGTCAGTGATCTGACCAATAGTGGCAAGCATACCAAATGCCTTCTTCACTATCCTATCTACCTGCAGCCCACTTTCAAGGACTATGTACCTGCACTCCAAGGTTTCTTTGTTTAGTACACTCCCCAGGACCTTACCATTAAGTGTATAAGTCCTGCCCTGATTTGCCTTTCCAAAATACAGCACCTCACGTTTATCTAAGTTATACTCCACCGGCCACTCCTTGGCCCATTGGCCTATCTGATCAGGATTCTGTTACACTAAGGTAACCTTCTTCGCTCTCCACTACACCTCCAATTTTAGTGTCGTCTGCAAACTTACTAACCATATCTCCTATGGTCACATCCAAATCATTTATATAAATGACAGAAAACAGTGGACCCACTGTTTGGGGGCGGCATGGTGGCTCAGTGGTTATCACTGCAGCATCACAGCACCAGGGACCCGGGTTTGATCCAGCCTCAGGTGACTGTGTGGAGTTTGCACATTCTTCCCGTGTCTATGTGGGTTTCCTCCGGGTCCTCCGGTTTCCTCCCACAGTCCAAAGATGTGCAGGCTAGGTGGATTGGCCATGCTAAATTGCCCATAGTGTTCAGGGGTATGTGGGTTATAGGGGGATGGGTCTGCGTGGGATGCTCCAAGGGTCGGTGTGGACTTGTTGGGCCGAAGGGCCTGTTTCCACACTGTAGGGATTCTAACTGTTCTAATTGTTCAGCATCGATCCTTGTGGCACACTGTTGGTCACAAGCCTCCAGTCTGAAAAGCAACCCTCCATCACCCGCCTCTGTCTTCTACCTTCAAGCTAGTTCTGTATCCAAATGGCTAGTTCTCCCTGTATTCCATGTGATCTAACCTGGCTAATCAGTCTACAATGAGGAACCTTGTCGAACGTCTTACTGAAGTCCACATAGATCACATCCACCACTCTGCCCTCATTAATCTTCTTCAAAAAACTCAATCAAATTAGTGAGACACGATTTCCCATGCACAAAGCCATGTTGACTTTCCCTAATCAGTCCTTGCCTTTCTACATACATGTAAATCCTGTCCGTCAGGATTCCATCCAACAATGTGCCCACCACTGATGTCAGGCTCACCGGTCTATAGTCCCTGGCTTTCCCTTACCACCTTTCTTAAATAGTGTCACCAAGTTTGCCAACCTCCACTCTTCTTAACCAACTTCCACTCTTCCTGCACCTCACCTGTGGCTATTGATGATACAAATATCTCAGCAAGGGACCCAACAATATCTTCCCTAGCTTCCCACAGATTTATAGGGTACACTTGATCAGGTCCTGGGGATTTATCCAGCTTTATGCGTTTTAAGACATCCGGCACCAGCTCCTCTATAATATGGACATTTTTCAAGATGTCGCTATTTATTTCCCCATGTTCTATTTCTTCAATATCCTTCTCCGCTGTAAACACTGGTGCAAAATACTCATTTAGAATGTCACCCATCTCCTGTGGTTCCACATATAGGCAGCCTTGCTGATCTTTAAGGGGTGCTGTTCTCTGCCTAGATACTCTTTTTGTCCTTAATGTGTCTATAGAATCGTTTTGGATTTTTCTTAACCCTATTTGCCAAAGCTGTTTCATGTTCCCTTTATGCCTTCCTGATTTCCCTTTTAAGTATACTCCTACTGCCTTTATACTCTTCTAGAGATTCACTCGATCCCTGCTGCCTATACCTGACAAATGCTTCCTTCTTTTTCTTGACCAATACCTCAATTTCTCTAGTCATCCAACATCCCCTACACCCACCAGCCATGCCCTTCCCCCTCCCCCTAACAGGTACATACTGTTCTCTGGACTCCCAATATCTCATTTTTAAAGGTTCCCATTTTCCAGCCGTCCTTTTACCTGTGAACATCTGCCACCAGTCAACTTTTGAATGTTCTTGCCTAATACGATCAAAATTGGCCTTCCTCCAATTTCGAACTTTAAGATCCGGTCTATCCTTTTCCATTATTATTTTAAAACTAATGGAATCATAATACTGGCCCCAAAGTACTGCCCCACAGACAGCTCAGTTATCTGCCCTGCCTTAATTCCCAAGAGTAAGTCAAGTTTTATATCTTCCTAGTAGGTGCATCCACACACTGAACCAGAAAATTTTCTTGAAAACACTTAATAAATTCCTGTCTATCCAAGCCCTTAGTGCTATGGCAGTCCCAGTCTATGTTTGGAAAATTAAAATCCCCTACAATAACCACATTATTATTCTCACAGATGACTGAGATCTCCTTACAAACTTGTTTCTCAATTTTCCACTGAATATTGGAGAGCCTACAATCCCAAAAAGGTGATCATCCTTCCTTATTTCTCAGTTCCACCCAAATAACTTCCCTGGACGTATTCCCAGGAATATCCTGGCAGTAATGTTATGCTTAATCAAACACCATTCCCCCTCCTCTTTTACTCTCCTTTCTATTCTTCCTATAGCATCTATACCCTGGAACGTTAAGCTGCCAGTCCTGTCTATCCCTGAGCCATATCTCTGTAACTGCTATGATATCCCAGTCCCATGTTCCAAACTATGCCCTCAGTTCATCTGCCTTATCTGTTAGGCCGAAGAAATAAATGCAGTTTAATTTATCAGTCCTACCTCATTCTCTGCTTTGTTCCTGCCTGCCCTGACTATTTGACTTACTCCTTTTCCCAACTGTGTCAATCTCAGACTGCTCTCATTCCTCACTGTCTCCCTCGGTCCCACCCCTCCCACCCTTGCTAGTTTAAATCCTCTTGAGCAGATTTAGCAAATCTCCCACAAGTATATAAGTCCCCTCCCAATTCAGGTGTAATCCCTCCTTCTCATATTGGTCACTTCTACCCCAGAAGAGATTCCAATGATCCAAAAATGTGAATGCTTCTCCCCTGCACCAGCTCCTCAGCTACACATTTATCTAATTTATCCTCCGATTCCTACCCTCACTAGCTGTGGCACCAGGAGTAATCCAGCTATTACTACCCTCAAGGACCTACATAAGAACATAAGAACTAGGAGCAGGAGTAGGCCATCTGGCCCCTCGAGCCTGCCCTGCCATTTAATAAGATCATGGCTGATCTTTTTGAGACTCAGCTCCACTTACCCGCCCACTCACCATAACCCTTAATTCCTCTGCTTTTCAAAAATTTACCTAGCCTTGCCTTAAAAACATTCAGTGAGGTAGCTTCAACCGCTTCACTGGGCAGGAAATTCCACAGATTCACAACCCTTTGGGTGAAGAAGTTCCTCCTGACCTCAGTCCTACATCTCCCCTTTATTTTGAGGCGATGCCCTCTAGTCCTAGTTTCACCTGCTAGCGGAAACAACCTCCCTGCCTCCACTTTATCTATTCCCTTCATAATCTTATATGTTCCCTTCATAATCTTATATGTTTCTTTAAGATCTCCCCTCATTCTTCTGAATTCCAATGAGTATAATCCCAGTCTACTCAGTCTCTCCTCATAATCCAACCCTCTCAACTCTGGAATCAACCGAGTGAATCTCCTCTGCACCCCCTCCAGTGCTAGTATATCTCTTCTCAAGTAAGGAGACCAAAAACTGCACACAGTACTCCAGGTGTGGCCTCACCAGGACCCTATACAGCTGCAGCATAGCCTCCCTGTTTTTAAACTCCAACTCTGCAGCAATGGCAGACAAAATTCCATTTGCCTTTTTAATTACCTTCTGCACCTGCAATCCCACCTTCAGCAATTCATGCACAAGGACACCCAAGTCCCTTTGCACAGGAACTATGGAAAATAAAATGGTGCATACATAGTACATACGGAGGACGCAAAGTAGATGAAGTAATAGAAAGATAATACACAGAATATAGAATGTAGAAAGGTAATTTATAAAATAGATGGAGTGTCCTAGGAAAACATAATGGCAGAAGTTAATCATGAATGTAATAATCGAAAAAGCACAATATCTTAGGGTAGAAAACCACTGTGGCTAACAAGTGAAGCAGAAGATGAGCAACCTTGAAGAGATAACAAAGGCGAACATAATTGGTCATACTGATAACTTTGGAAAAACATAACTGAGAAAAGCTAACATAATTGGTCATACTGATAACTTTAGAAAAACATGATAATTGAGAAAAGGTATAAAGAAGAAGGGGCCCTGAGGGGGTCGGGCGATCTAAAAACTGCTTTCTGATTGTCACAGCTTTTACTTGCAAATAAAGGTTTATGTTATTGAAGACTTCTGTACGTCTCCTGGTGATTCTCCACGACAGAACGTGCTGCAATTTTTTAACCATTTGAAATATAGTCCATTTTGCTGGTATTCCTACCAAAATGGATGACCTCACACTTATCAACATTGTACTCCATCTGCCAGATCTTTGCCCACTCACTTAGGCTGTCTATATCCCTCTGCAGACTTTCAGTGTCTTCTGTACACTTTGATCTACCACTCGCCTTAGTGTCATCTGCAAATTTTGAGACACCACACTTAGTCCCCAACTCCAAATCAGCTATGTAAATTGTAAACAATTGAGGTCCCAACACTGATCCCTGAGGCACACCACTAGCCACTGACCGCCAACCAGAAGAACACCCATTTACCCCTACTCTTTGCTTTCTACTGGTCCACCAATTCTCTATCCATGCCAATACATTACCTGTAATACCGTGCAACTTCATCTTACGTAGCAGCCTTTGGTGTGGCACCTTGTCAAATGCCTTCCGGAAATCCAGGTACACCACATCCACAGGTTCCCCATTGTCCACCATGCAAATAATGTCCTCAAAGAATTCCACCAAATTAGTTAAATATGACCTACCCTTCATGAACCCATGCTGGGTGTTCCCAATGGGACAATTTATATCCAGATGTCTTGCTATTTCTTCCCTAATGATAGATTCAAGTATTTTCCCCACTGCCGAAGTTAAGCTAACTGGCCTATAGTTACCTGCTTTTTGTCTACTTCCTTTTTTAAACAGTGGCGTCACATTGGCTGTTTTCCAATCTGTAGGAACCACCCCAGAGTCCAGTGAATTTTGGTAAAGAATTACGATTGCATTTGTTATTTCCCCCATCACCTCTTTTAGTACCCTGGGATGCATTTCATCAGGGCCAGGAGACTTGTCTACCTTTCGCCCCATTAGCTTGCCCAGCACTGCCTCCTTAGTGATAATGATAGTTCCTAGGTCCTCACCTGCTAGAACGTTCTTGCCATTAGTTTTCGGCATGTTATTTGTGTCTTCCACTGTGAAGACCGACATGAAATAATTGTTTAATGTCTTGGCTATTTCCTCATTCCCAGTTATTAATTTGGCCTTCTCATCCTCTGAAGGACCAATGTTTACCTTCGCCACTCTTTTACGATTTACATATTTATAGAAACTTTTGCTGCTTGTTTTTATATTCTGAGCTAGTTTACTCTCATAATCTATCTTACTTTTCTTTATAACTTTTTTTGTGGCTTTCTATTGGCCTTTAAAGATTTCCCTGTCTCCTGGTTTTGCACTACTCTCTGCTCTTTTGTATGTGTTTTTTTTCAATCTGATACTTTCCTTTATTTCCTTAGACATCCATGGCTGGCTCTCTCTTTTCCTACAGTTCTTCCTCATCACTGGAATATACTTCTGCTGAGCACTGTGAAAAATTGTTTTGAAATTCCTCCACTGTTCCTCAATTGACCCACCGTAAAGTTTTTGCTCCCATTCTACCTTAACTAACTCCTTCCTCATTCCTTCATAGTCTCCTTTGTTTAAGCACAGGACATAGGTACTGGATTTAACCTTCTCACGCTCCATCTGTATTTTAAATTCGACCATACTGTGATCGCTCCTTCCGAGAGGAGATCGGATTGATAACTGTGAGATCTTATACAGGACTAGATCTACGATAGCTTGCTCCCTCATAGGTTCCATTACATATTGTTCAAGGAAATTATTGCGGATGCATGCTATGAACCCCTCCTCAAGGCTGCCATGACCGACCTGGTTTGACCAATCGATATGTAGATTAAAATCCCCCATGATAATTGCTGTACCATTTTTACTACTTTTTAAATTCCTGCCTAACTTCCTATATTCTCTCTTCAGAATCTCGTCCTTTACTCTTCTATGTCATTAGTTCCAATGTGTATAATGACGTCCTGCTGGTCCCTCTTCCCCTTTGAGAATATTCTGCACCCTGTCCGAGATATCCTTGATCCTGGCACCAGGGAGGCAACACACCATTGTAATGTCTCACTGTTGGCTCCATAAACGTCTGGATGTGCCTCTGACTAGACAGTCCCCTAGCACAATCGACTGCTTGGAACCTGCCTGGCATTAACCCTTGTTATATTAGAGCCAGCCTTGATACCAGAAACCTGGCAGTCAGTGCTACACTTCCCTGAGAGTCATTACCCCCTACATTTTCCAAAACAGCATACTTGTTTAAGGTGGGATAGACACAGGAGACTCCTGCACTACCTGTCTCCGTCTCCTACCTTTCCTGGAGGTCACCCAGCTACCTGCCTGTACCTTCAGTTTATGTCCCTTCCTGCAATTGCCATCCATCACAACCCCTAGATCCTGTAAATTCCTCATTGCCGAGAACTGCCTCTTCAACCGATCCATGCAATCGGGTAGGATTCGCAGCCACGCATACTCCCTGCAGATATAATTAGTAACATGGAAACTCTCCCTAACCTCCCACATGCGACAGGAGTGCATCACTCTACTAAAGGCCAACTTTGCACATTAACAGAGATGAGATGAAAGGTACTGCAGATGCTGGAGAATCCGAGATAACAAGCATGGGGCTGGATGAACACAGCAGGTCAAGCAGCATCATAGGAGCAGGAAAACTTAGGCGGCGGAAAAACTGCTCAATATCCAAGCGTGAGCGGTATTCGTTGATATGTGGGTGGAGAGGGACAAAGAGCAGGAAAACTTAGGTGGCGGACAGACCCAGAAAATAGCACTGTCTTACTGCTCTAAAAACACTGCTCCAAGCTCAATTAGTATCTTTTTTTTTTAATTTTTAAAGTTTAATCAAGAGAGATATTTCAATAAAACATATATAAACAAAAATAACCCACTCTACTCACTATTGTAGATTTCCAAAAAAAAAATGCTAGCCGCTTAGCTGCTCATCTCCCCAGACAGTTTTCATCAAGATCAGCTGTGAATTTTGCTATTTGTTTATTTTTCTGAGATGAACTGTGATATCCAGAGGTACTTGAAATCAAACAGCAGAGGCACTAGCTGATAACGTTGACTGCTGCGTCAGATAGCAGTGTAGGTTTCTTTCTCCAATGATTCACCTGCCACCATGTGGTCACTGTCTTTGCCTCCCTTCCTCGTTTTTTCGAAGTGTTATTGTTTTGGTTTTTTTTCCCCAAAAGTTCCAAAACAATGCAATAGCTTATAAAACAGTAATTACTGCTCCTAGAATTCAAGGAAATCAGCTCCAACACTGAAAATACCTTCTTACAGCCACAATTTTTTCCCATCCTCCATCTCGGATTACCCAGAATCACCTGGTACTACTCAGACTTAACCTTAGATCTAACCAGCTAACACCCTGAGCTAACCATCCACCATTTAGAGTTAACCAGCCACCACTTTGAGCTGACTAGCAATTAACTTGGGTGGGGTGCGGGGAAGACCGTGGATAAAGAGTAAATGACAGGTGGGGATAGAGCCCAAAGAGAGAGAAGAACAGTTGGACAGACAAAGGAGTTGATAACGATCTGGCTAAGAGGGTGAATAGCTGTTAATGGAGACTGTTAGTGGCTAACAATAGGTAGTGTGTAATGGCAGGCTATGTGGTAACAAGACCTGATGTATGGGGTGGGGGGCTACAATATGGTAGAGTTCAGGCTCTAAAATTATTGAATGCAGTATTGAGTCTAGAGGGCTGCAGGATTCCCAAGCAGAAAATGAAGTGTTGTTATTCCAGCTTGCGCTGAGCATCGCTGGAACAATGCAGCAAGCCTGAGACATAGATGTTGACCAAGGAAGAGGGTGGCGTGTTAAAGTGGCAGACAGTTGGAAGCTCAGGGTCTTTCTTGCGGTTGAATGCAGATGTTCTGCAAAGTGGTCACCCTGTCCAAGCTTTGTTTCCCCAGTGTAGAGGAGACCACATTGTGAGCAGTGAATGCTGTAGACTAGATTGTGGGAAGTGCAGGTAACATGCTGCCTCACCTGGAAGGTATGTTTGGGCCCTTGGATACTGGGGAGGGAGGAGGTAAATAGGCAGGTGTTACACCTTTGCCAGTTATAGGGGAAGGTGCCATGGGGCTATTGGTGGGGGGTTAGGGAGGTGGGATGTGGGTATTGGGAGTGAAGGAAGAATGGACCAGAGTGTCCCAGAGGGAATGGTCCTTGCGGAAGATGGACAAGCAAGGGGAGGGGAATACGTGTCTGGTGGTGCCATCTGGTTGGAGGTGGCGGAAATGGTGGCTGACGATCTTCTGGATGTGGATGCTAGTGGGATGGTAGGTAAGGACAAGGGAAACCCTATCGCTGTTGTGAGAGGGAAGATGGGGTGAAGGCAGAAGTGCGGGAGATGGGTCAGAGCTGATTGAGAGCTCTGCTGACAGCGATGCTGGGGAATCCTCAGTTGAGGAAGAACGTGGACATTTCGGAGACTCCCTTGTCAAAGTTGGTCTCATCAGAATGTGCGCGATGGAAACTGAGGAACTGAGAGAATCGAATAGAGTCTTTACAGGAAGCAGGTGCAAGGATGTATAGTCCAGGTAACTGTGGGAATCAGTTGGTTTATAGTGGATATTAGTGGCCGGTCTATCCCCAGAAATGGAAACAGAGATGTTGAGGAAGGGAAGGAAGGAGCCAGAGATAGATCAGGTGACAGTGTGGGCAGGGTAGAAACTGGAAGCAAAATTGATGAACTTTTCCAATTCCAGAAAAGAGAGGGAAGCAGTGCCGATGATATCATGGATATATCAGTGAAAGAGTTTTGGTGGGGCCCAGAATAGTACTGGAACAAGGAATATTCTATGTATTCCACGAAGAGACAGGTATAACTAGTGCCCATGCAGGTACCCGTGGCCTCTGTTCTGACCTGAAGAAAATGGGAGTATTTAAAAGAGAACAAAAACAAAGCTGCTGGAAAAGCCCAGCAGGACTGGCAGCAACTGTGAAGGGAAAAACAGAGTTAACGTTTTTGGTCTGGTGATCTTTCCTCAGAACCCTTCCTCAGTAGTTAAAAGAGAAGTTGTTGAGGGTGACGGTGAGGATGAGCTTAGCGAAGCAGGGGAGTGTGGCGGTGGGTGAGGGTGATTCAGGCCTTTGCTCCACTAAGAAGTGGAGAACCCTGAGACCATCCTAGTGGGCGATGGATGCGTAAATGGATTGTGTAATAAAAACCAAAAGAACTGCGGATGCTGTAAATCAGGAACAAAAACAAAGTTGCTGGAAAAACTCAGTAGGTCTGGCAGCATCTCTGTAGGAAAAATCAGAATAAATGTTTCTGGTCTGGTGACCCTGCCTCAGAACTGTTCTGAGGCAGGGTCACCAGACCGAAACGTTATGTTTCCAGACCTGCTGAGCTTTTCCAGCAATTTTGCTTTTGTAAAGAGATTGCATGTACGTAATAAAGAGGAGACAGCTGGAGCCTGCAAACTGGAAATTCTGAAACTGCCATAAAGCAATCAGAGGAATCACGAATGTACATGGGCAGGGACTGGACTGGGGAGAAAAGACTGAGTCAGCCACCACTCAGAGTTAATCAGCCACTTCTCAGAGCTAAACAGCCATCACACATTGTCACGTGTCTTAATATGTGCAAGCAGGTTGTTCTTTTTTATATTTTGAGATAATGTTAATTCAAGGTCATGGAAGTGAGAGGGGATGAAGCCATAGATTTGTCATTACTATGTTTTGAGAACGCTATGCCCACCAATAGCAACCTGGAAGTTACCATTGGTCTGGACCATAACGCACCAGCCATTTATGTAAATACCTTGGCTTTAAGAACAATTGACAATGGTTACATGGTTGCTGTTAGACTGACATTTAACCCATTTTCTCTGATTCAATGCATAACTTTCCTTCTTTGTCCTTGAGTGGGCCAATCCTTTCTCTAGTTACCTTCTTGCCCTTTATATATGAATAAAAGGCTTTGGGATTTTCCTTAACCATGTTTGCTAAAGATATCTCATGTCCCCTTTTAGCCCTCTTAATTCCTCGTTTCAGATTCGCCCCACATTCCCAATATTCTTCCAAAGCTTCGTCTGTCTTCAGTCGCCTAGACCTTATGTGTGCTCCTTTTTCCTCTTAGCTAGTCTCACAATTTCACCAGTCATCCATGGTTCCCTAATCTTGCCATTTCTATCCCTCATTTTCACAGGAACATGTCTCTCCTGCATGCTAATCAACCTCTCTTTAAAAAACCTCCCACATATCAAATGTGGATTTACCTTCAAACAGTTTCTCCCAATCTATATTCCCCAGATCCTGCCGAATTTTGGTATAGTTGGCTTTCCCCGAGTTTAGAACTCTTCCTTTAGGACCACTCTCATCTTTGTCCATGAGTATTGTAAAACTTACAGAATTGTGGTCACTATTTCCAAAGTAGTCCCCTATTGTAATTTCAACCACCTGGCTGGGCTCATTCCCCAACACCAGGTCCAGTATGGCCCCTTCCCGAGTTGGACTACATACATACTGCTCTAGAAAACCCTCCTGGATGCTCCTTACGAATTCTGCTCCATCTTGACCCCTAACAATAAGTGAATCCCAGTCAATGTTGGGAAAATTAAAATCTCCCATCACCACCACCCTGTTGCTCCTACACCTTTCCATAATCTGTTTACATATTTGTACCTCTATCTCACGCTCACTGTTGGGAGGCCTGTAGTACAGCCCCAACATTATTACTGCACCCTTCCTATTTCTGAGTTCTACCCATATTGCCTCACTGCTCGAGTCCTCCATAATGCCCTCCTTCAGTACAGCTGTGATATCGTCTTTGCCCAGTAATGCAACTCCTCCACCCCTTTTACCTCCCTCTCTATCTCGCCTGAAGCATCGATATCCTGGGACATCTAGTTGCCAATCATGCCCTTCCCTCAACCAAGTCTCAGTAATAGCAGTAACATCATACTCCCAGGTACTCATGGAATCTTATCTTATAATGTCTCAGACGCCATCAACACGATTCCCGGAAATGCCCTGTTCCACTGGCAGGACAGACCCAGCAGAGGTGGCAATACAGTGGTATACAATTGGAAGGGTGCTGCCCTGGAACTTCTCAACATTGACACCAGACCCCATGAAGTCTCACGGCTTCATATTAAACATGGGCAAGGAAACCTCCTGATTTTCATGCACCATCCTCCCTCAGCTGATGAATCAATACTATGTTGAACAACACTTGGAGAAAACACAGATGATAGTAAAAGCGCAGAATGTGCTTTCACTGGAGCATTTCAATTTCTAAGATGAATTGCAGCAGCACAAATGATCGAGCACTAAAGGATATTTCTGCTGGACTGAGCAGGCGGTGAAGGAACCAACAATGATAGAAAATCGTAACTGTCCTCACCTTCATCAATCTGTTTATCACAGATGCATCTGTCAAAAATATCATTGTTGATTGTCCTCAGCACTGTTCTTGTGGAGAAGAAGGTTGAGAATACCTTACATCAATTTGTGTGACATCATCACTGTGCTGAATGGAACAGATTCCAAACAGATCTAGCCACCCAAGACTGGGCATTCATGAGGTGCTGTGTCAATCAACAGCTGCAGAATTCTTCCCCAAATACAATGTGCTAATTCATGGCCTGGCATATCCCACTCTTCAGCTTTTACCATTAAGGAAGGCGATTAACCCTGTTTCAATGAAGAGTGCAGCAGGTCATGCCAAGAGGAGCATCACATATGCCTAAGAATGAGATATCAATCTAGTGAAGCTACAAAACAAGACCACTTTGCGTGTTGAAAAGCATTCTTAGCAAGTGATAGACAGCTCAGCATTGCCATGACCAATGGATCACATCTAAGTTTTGCAATCCTGCCACATCCAGTCATGAGTGGAAAATTATCAAAATAAGTGGACGAGGATGTCCCACAAGTATTCCCATCTTCAGTGATGAGAGAGACCAGCACATCAGTGCAAACGTACTTGCAACAATCTTCAACGAGAAGTGTTCAGTGGATGATACATCACAGCCTCTTCCGGAGGTCTGCACCACCACAAATGCCAGCTTTCAGCAATGCAATTCACTCTGTGTCATGTGAAGCAAAGGTTGGAGGCACTGGCCACTGCAAAGGCAATGGGACCTGACAATATTGCAGAAACATTTATGAAGACTTGTGCTGTAGAAACTGCTGGACCCCTAGCCAAGCTATTCCAGTATAGCTACAACACTGGCATCTACCCAACAGAGTGGAAATTTGCCCTGCAATGTCCTGTACACAGAAAGCAAAAAGAAAATCCATTGTGAAGAGAGATTATTGGACTTGAAGCGTTAACTCTGCTTTCTCTCCACAGATACTGCTGAACCTGTTCAGTTATTTTTCAGCAATTTTTGTTTTTGTTTCAAGTCCAACCCTGCCAATTACCATCCCATTAGTCTCCTCTCAAACATCAGTAAAGTAATGGAAGGTGTCATCAACATTGTTATCAAGCAAGCCTGCTCAGCAGAAACCTGCTCACTGAAGCTCAGTATAGGTTCTGCCGGAGACACATAACCAATGACTCTGAAGAGCTTTTTATTTAGACGGACCTTTATCTTTAATTCATCATTTTATTTCCAGAGATTAAGTAAGAATATAAAGCAGGTTTGTTGGATTTCAATATTACAACAAAATAATAATACATATAAAAACCAAAAGAACTGCGGATGCTGTAAATCAGGAACAAAAACAAAGTTTCTGGAAAATCTCAGCAGGTCTGGCAGCATCTGTGAAGGAGAAACAAAGTTAATGTCTCGGTTCCGGTGACCCTACCTCAGAACAGAATAAGACATATAATGAGGACAATGTTCTAGAAGACCATTTGTCAGAAAACAATTATGAATGAAACCAAATGTCATGATTAAAATTAACTTCTGTAGTGTATATTTCTTATGTTGGCTGCTGTGTGTTTAAAGTAAATACATTCATATTGTTCATATAATATTGAATAGTGATAATAAAATGATAGATACAAAATTAAAATGCCACTCAGATTACATGTTTATTTTTCCTTACGTGGGAGGCGCGATCAAAAATTCATGTATAATATTTTGGGTTTGTGTTTTAAAATAGATTTGTGATTCTAGCTCTCTGAAGTAATTTTATTTTGAGGAAAGCAGAAAACAATGTGAGTCAATTTACTGACTGCATTTATTCAAATGAGTATGGAATAACAGTCAAATGTTTGACACAACCTCTGTGTCAATGGGTGAATGTTTATACTGTTGAATCTAAAATAGGTCAGAAAGTTTTTCATTTAACTTTCACTTCAGAACAGCAAATTCAAGGCATCAGTTCAGAAGAACTAGGATGTTCAGCCCAGAAGAGAAAAGGGTTTCTCCTATTGGGAGAATCCTGCTTTAATTTAGGGGAACCAGTCAATCTGGCCAAAATGCTTTAGTTGGTCGAGATTCTAACCAAGTAGAGTTTGGACAGACATATCAACATCTAGTATGTGTCTATGTGTCACAGTGCAGGTGGGCAGTTTGTGTGCCTTAGCTTTGGAAAGGAGATGTTGACTAATTGTAGATTCAGTGTCACAATAGTAGTTTATGTTCCAGGTGGCAACCGATACTAGACAGGGTACAGGCAGTCAATCTTCATTACAGAAGATGAAGTGTAGTCTAATCCATCAGCCAATTAAGATTATAAAAATGAGTGCTGGGTGTGCGGTAATGGTGAGGGTTGAACGTTGATCACCATCATCTTTGATAAGAGATATATCTATGCATAGAAAGATAACCAAACTAAATCACAGGTGGACTAGTTCATTTATGCCCTTACAGTTTGCTTTCTTTAAATTTCCAAAATGGACAAGCTCAAACTGGAGTCAGTTGGTGGTTAGGATTTGTTACATTTTATCTGATGCCAAAATACCAGTTTTTTTTTAGAAACTATAAATTCCTTTACAACTTAGGTTCTCTCATAGAGAATATTTACTCATTAACATCAGGTCATATATCCATTGTTTCTTTTACAGTTAATTCAGTGGTGATCTGTCTGATGGAAAATGTGGACTCTCCAAACCCACTACTGGGTGGCCATGGCTTTGGCGGATCTGATGGTCTTTATCACTGAGATCATACTGATCCAGATCAACTAATATTACTTCCTGTTGTTTTTCCTGGACAGCACCCCATCTGTAACATGCCAAATGCCCTGACATTTGCAGCAAGAGACTGTTCAGCCTGGTTCACTGTAACATTTACCTTTGATCGATTTGTGATGATATATTGCGAGAATCTGAAAACTAAATTTTGCCCAATAAGAACTGCAGATGTCTTTCTGGCTGCAACAGGCATTCTGCTTTGCTTAAAAAAATTCCATTCTATTTTAGTAGTAAGAATTGCCGATGCTGGAGTCAGAGATAACACAGAGCCTGCTGTGCTCCTCCAGCTCCACACTGTGTTATCTCTATTCTATTTTACACAGGAACCCTTAGAAATAATTGACAAGGTGCCATGTTCCTATAGGGATAGCTATTATATGGAGATTAGATGGATTGCATTTGACTGGACTGATACTTTTTTAACACCATTTCTCCCATTCGCTTTTATGGTATTGTTCGATATCCTGACAATCAAGCAAATTTTAGTTGCCAGTCCTTTCCATTAGGAACTGAAGCTTCAAAGCAAAAGAGTGAGTCACTTTGACCTGGAAATGGAGAATAGAAAGAAGTCTGTGATTTACTCTTCACCATATCTGGAAGTTTCATACTTCTGTGTCTGACATATTTGCTTGGACTTGCATATTTCTTTGATTATGATTCTTTTTATATATTTCAATAAGTCGGATTCATGCTGTACAACACAAGTTGCTGCACAAACATGTTTACATATGTCACAGCTCAATGTAAGTTCAGAAATTGATTCAAAACTGCCAAGAAATATCTAATTACACCAATTAGTAGATTATTTCATGCAAACCCATTGACAATGGCAAAGACGTAGATGGGACAGGAGAACAGGTTACCAATACACAAGTGAAACAACGGGGCTTGAAGGAGTTGTGACAGAACCAAAAGCCAGGTTTTACATCTTCTGAAAAGTATCAGTCACCTGCTGCATTCAAGTCGTAATTGAGGGTCACATTGCAGGCAACCAATTTGACCCAGAAAATCTGAAATGTCTTACACTTGTGGCTGTCACTGATGCAATATCGAATCAATGTTACCAATTTGCTTTGAATATCATGTGTCTTTACTTTCATGGT
This sequence comes from Ginglymostoma cirratum, assembly GCA_024137785.1. NCBI lineage: Eukaryota > Metazoa > Chordata > Chondrichthyes > Orectolobiformes > Ginglymostomatidae > Ginglymostoma > Ginglymostoma cirratum. The sequence continues at coordinate 184,107 of JAHRHZ010000137.1, forward strand.
CAATCTACCACCTGAGGCCGAAAATTCAGGGAAGAGGGCCCATCTTATAGCACAGTGGTCGTGGCCACTAACCTTGAGCCAGGAGACCCGAGTTCAAGTCTCCACCATTGCGGAGGTGAGGAATAACATCTCTGAACAGGTTGATTTTCAAAAAAATTTGAAAAATCCAGAGAAGAAAGGCCTCTTGCGGTGCAGTGGTAGTGTGCCTACTCCTGAACCGAGTGGAATTGTGGAGAAGGAAGCATGCCCAGAGAAACTGGAACATTGCTGGAAGGAATAGGAGGAGCTTAGAAGAGAGGACCGGAGCTGATCATAGCCTAGCCTGGCTTGGAGAGCTGACCGGCTTGGAGTGAGAAGCTGGTGTGGACGCAGGGTCCTATGTTGCCGCTGCTGCCTGGGCCCTGCTGCCTTTTCCTGTGCCATTGAGAGCACGTGGGAGCCATTTACAACGTGACCCCAACATTACGGATGGCTACAGTGGGGCCAAGCCATTCATATGATGAGGTGGCTGGTACTGTTGCTTTGGCCCCAACTGTGGCCCTGTCACCTTTCAGGCTCCTAACCATGGGCCTTGTAATTCAAGCATATGCCAACCCAGAAATGACCATCAAGGCCTACAATGGTTGGTGTTGTCGGCGCATTAATCATTATCGTATGCATGAGAACTTGGTGTTTTTCCTACCATCGTGTGGGGAGTGAACCGGGCCCTGGAGGATGGCTCACTCTGGGTGGGACTTACCGACCATTCAAACCTCTGGCAGTCATAGCACAGAGATTCGTTATCCCCTTTGTTGCCAGTGGGCTCCTCCTCTCCCATTTACATCTGGTAGGGGAGGTGTCAGGGATCGCACCCATCCTACTCGGTCTGAAGAATGCCAGTTTGAAGCATATCTAATCCTTACGGAACCAAGTCTTCATTAGTTTTTAAATTGTGCTGCATGAGGGGGTGGCGTACTGCACCTTTTGGATGGCGGATGGCACGCGGCGTACCCTCTGCAAAGAAGTGGGGCATGTCTGTAGAAATTGCCCCACTCCAAAGGCAGCCAAAGTGGCACTGGCGGTCGCTGTTGGCACTGCCACACCCACTCCCCATCCTCCAAAGGTAAAACCAGGAGCCCTGCATGTGCGGCCCGAGTAGGAGGCCACCGTACAGCTGTGAGGAGAGTGGGTTTCTCTCCAGAAAGAAGGTACAGGGGAAGACCAGCCACTTGGAGGCTGCCCCCCAGATGTGACCTGTTGTGTCCCAGAGGTTGCACTCAGGGTTGGGATCTTGGCCCCTCCTAGGTGTAAAAATATCCTTGTGTAGGACCTTGAGCGCAACCCTCGCCCCTTGTCGGTTGAGCATGGTCTCGTGCTCCCAAGCTGCAGGATTTCAAACCTGTCCACCATCCAACCAAGAGCAGCGGTTCCAAATCCCAAAGGATTCCAGGTCAAAGGGCTCAGATGTGCAGGAATCATGATCCTATGACAGCCCCACGTCCCCCAACCTTCGTCAATTGATCATGGGCTCAACCGGAAGTGGCTGGAATGTAAGTGATGTTGGGAGCCTATCCTACCCACACCACACCTCAAACAAATGCCCCCCCTGCTAATCGTGTTTGTCAAGCCCCTCACAGGAGTGGTATTATCGCTGGACCGTTAATCCACGTAATGTTGTAGGGACATAGGTTCAGATTCTGCCTTGGCAGCTGGGGGTATCACGAGAACCACAGGGGATTGCAGTAGAATGGAGACAGTCACCATGACCGGGAACAGGGACCACTGCCTGCAGGGGGAGGACTTTCCTGTCACCAGGGGGAGGGATTGCAACTCCCCCACTTCCCCCCACCGCCTACCGAGAAGGAGAGCATTCTGCACCTGGGTTCCTTCCTTCTTGAGGCCTCTGCAGCTTGTGGCATTAAAGAGGGTCTTCCTGCTGCCTCAATCCCACTTGAAATAGTGATAAGTCAACCACATTGCTGTGGGCCTGGAATCACATGTAGGCCAGACCAGGTAAGGACGGCAGTTTTCTTCCCTAAAGGACATTCTTGAACCAGATGGGTTTTTCCTGACAACCTACAATGGATTCACGGTCATCATTAGATTTTTAATTCCAGATATTTATTGAATTTAAATTCCCCCAGCTTCCAAGGCAGGATTCGAACCTATGTCCCTACAACATTACATGGATTAACAGTCCAGTGATGATACCACTAGGCCATTGCCTTCCCAGTAAATGGAGGCCTCCTGTCCTTGGCAGCAGGATAATGATTGCTCTGCACCAAGGAAGAGGCAGTTCTGTGACCATAAAACATTGCTCCAGGACCAGTGCATAGTTGCCGCTCACCTACATCCACCCACCCAACCCCCCCGTTTTTTATTTCAGCTGACAATAGTTATCATTAGACTCTTAATTCCAGACATTTAAAACAAAAATCGAATTTATGCATATCGGGAATCAAACCCAGGGCCAAGAATACACCTTGGGTTTTAACAAACCAGCGTTAATCTACGAAGCCATCTCGTCCCCACCCATGAAAGTTCAGCCAAAACTTCCCCTCTTCCCACTTCCCATGCGAAAAAGCAAACTCATGAGTTGATGAACCGATCAATTAAAGTTCACCACAACTCTTTCAATAGTAGGCCACCAGTTACTGGGAAATGAGAACAACTTGACGAATAAAATGTTTTTGACCTGAAAGGTTGGTAGGACCAGGGTGGGTATCTATCTCTGTATTTGCAACTGGAGATGGGGTTAACCATGCCTAAGGAAAGTCAGGCACTTGTTGTGAATAAAACTGTCATAACCCATTAGCACTGATTTTCTTCCAGGACTTACTTCTATGCTCCAGCGCTGTTTCAATGAAATGTGCTCATCATGCAGTTCTAATTGAGATGAACAATCACCATAGATCCACGTCTCAGAAATTTCTAATCCACTGCAGCATTTTGCATTTCAAGACCAAAATTTGCTGGGTTACAACTTGGTGAATTTTTGCAATGCCTTCTGAAGATATATGCACTGCTTCTCTTGAGTGTCAACGGTGGAGGAAGAGGATGTTTGTGGATGTGGTACCCATCAAACTGCACTGCAAGTTTATTCTATCAAGATGCGGAGAACAACAATGTTCCAAATATGCTGTCACAATGCTTCTTGGTAAATTTATTTTTTTTTGAGGCTGTTTACTTACTGAAACCTGTTCTGTTAAAAATATGTAGGAAACTGTGGATATACTATTAAGACAGAGAGAATAGGCGCAGCCAAAGATAGTAAACATTCTAACCTGATGATTTTTCATCAGAACCGAAGGATGCTGAAAATATAACAGAGCTTAAGACAGGATGTGGGAATGGGCATTTTGTCCAAAAGTAAATGTCTATGAGGTTGAAATGCAGGAAATAGAACCTATCATAATGCAAAATGAAAAACACAGTTGTAATATTTGTAAAAAATAAACACAAAGTTTTCACTGGTGAGGTTGAAGAAAGATTAAAAACCGGAGCACAATAAGGAAAGTGCAAATGAAACACCATATTTTTAAAATGTAATTTCAAGATTGAGTCCAGAGGCTGTGTAGTATGCATTTAGAAGATGGGGTTCTGCTCCTTGAGCTTTGCTGTTGTTAAGACACTCTAGTCCCTGGAGTCTGTTCTGTTATTCACTGATGCTGAAGTTGATTGATGACAAAACTCCATTTTGTGTCATTGTTATACGTCTTCACATCCTCATTTAGCAAAACTCTATTCATCTCAGATTTAAAGGAAAACAATTAACCGATAGCAATTGGCATGTACAAAAATGAGCTGGAAAGTTCCAGCAACATTTGTGTGTGGAATTTTTTTTTGTTGTAATCTCCGGATTTATTTTATTTCTTGTGATCTTAGTCCTCGATTGTAGGTTCAAACCCTGCTGTGATTGGTTTCCAGCAATAACTCCATTTTTCCAAGTAAAACTTAATTCCATAATTTATCCCGAGCTGAAGGCTCCCAAAGATTTACTGGTTCTTTCCTAAAAAAAATTCTGAATTTTTTTTTGCTTTGATTACTCGTGTTTTGTATTTCTTCTTCTTTCACTTTGCAGCAATAACATTTCTGTGCACCTGGAAACATTGTCAAGTGTAGTTTCTCTATGCTTCTCACTGACTTGTCCCCCCTTCATTCATTGGCCTCCTCTGGGACATTCTTTTCCTTTTTACACTCTGCCCAAGTGGTTCAACAGAATATACAAAAATGATTTTATTCCAGTTCATAACCTTTGATGTTACAAAGCTTCTGTTCTTAGCCTATCGTTTAACACGATTCCTGCACCTAATAACTTTGAGGCTTTCAGTCAACAGCATCCTCTTTGTCCAACAGCACTCCATTCTCATTCAGTTGAGAGGGACTTTTAAAACTATACATTTTGCTTGTTATGGATTGAAGGAAGAGCCCTCAATCGATTACCTGCTCTCATTCCTCAAACTGAATGGTTTTCTGGGTCATTTCACATGTCTGTTAGGATGAACGGTATCACTGTGGGTTTGGATTCACATGTAAGACCTGAGGCACTGAAAGAGGATCAGTGACCCGATAGATTTTTCACACAATTGATGATAATTGTGTACAAAATGATCAGAGGTATAGATAGAGTAGACAGCCAGAGACTTTTTCCTAGGGTGGAGGTAGCTTTTACGAGGGGACATAGTTTTAAAGTGAAAGGAGGTAGATGTCGGGGAGACATCAGAGGTAGTTCTTTACTCAGAGAGTGGTAGGGGCGTGGAATGCATTGCCGGAGAGGGTAGTGGAGTCGGCCTCATTACAGGCATTTAAGCGGCTATTAGATGGGCATGGATGATAGTATAAGATAGCGGTGGAGGTTGGATAGACTTGTATCAGAGATAAAAGGTACTGCAGATGCTGGAGAATCCGAGACAACAAGCATGGGGCTGGATGAACACAGCAGGTCAAGCAGAAGGGTTTAGGCCCGAAACGTCAAGTTTTCCTGCTCCTATGATGCT
>JAHRHZ010000137.1:189482-226512 GCA_024137785.1 Ginglymostoma cirratum
TCCGAGACAACAAGCATGGGGCTGGATGAACACAGCAGGTCAAGCAGAAGGGTTTAGGCCCGAAACGTCAAGTTTTCCTGCTCCTATGATGCTGCTTGACCTGCTGTGTTCATCCAGCCCCATGCTTGTTGTCTGAGGTTGGATAGACCTTAGGTTTCGGGTGAAAGTTTGGCACAACATCGTGGACCAAAGGGCCTGTACTGTGCTGTACTGTTCTATGTTCTATGTTCTATAATTGCATGCTCACCGTGACTGAGAGTGAGTTTGTGTTCCAGGTTTCTGTGGCGTTCCAGAAACGGGGTTGGGGGTCAGGGATAGAGTTTGGAACAGGAGGTAAACAATTTATATCAGGAGTAATTCCTCAGTCGAGGTGTGCCTTGTCTTCAGCGTTCACTATCTAAGAGAACTCTGTGGCCCTAGGTACCAAATATGCTCCAGACAAAAATAGATAAATTTGTTATGAAAGACAAGTGTTTGCAGGATAAAGTGTTAAGAAATGGCTGTGATGTAAGAACAAATGTGTTTGAATTAAATGATTGAGCTTGCTGGCAGAACTGAATGTCCCATTCCCACTCCTATCTCCCATGTTCTTATTTCTTGATTAAATTAACATAAATTCCACTAGCTGCCAGGATAGTAGTTTAACTCTGTCTCCAGAGTATAACCCTGGTCATCTGTGTTCCAAATCCAGGACATTCCCATGATGCCATCTTCTCCAATAGCACACAGCCTCATTTAAGTGCAGCCAGCAAACCAGATGCAATTGTTTCTCTCTGGCTTTCTTTTATAATTTTCAAATCAAATATTTTGTTTCCTCCTACAAATTTTATGAATAAACTGTCTTTTCAGGGACAAAAATTGTTCAGAAAATGCCAGAACCAAGCAAACGGAGAAAGCAAGTGGAAGAAAGCTCCTCACAAAGAATTGGCTCCCAAAACAGCCCGCAAGAGTGTTCTTGGTTAGAGTGAAGATGCCTCATTTCTACAGACCTTGCACTGTGTTTCGGAGGGAAATCTGCCGTTATTAGAAATCCAGATAGCTGCTCATCTACAAACTTCCCTTCAAGTGTGTGGTGTGAGGCATCACTCAAGGAGACTGGGCTGAGCTTCTAGAGCTCTCAGGGCTGTCATAGACCGGCAGGAGGCCAGCGATACTGGCCTGATGGCTATTTGAGGATAGGGAGCTGTGCATCATCTATCCAAGCAAGTAAACATCATGCCCAAAGACATCCAGCTGGTCCTCCTCATTCACATGGAGAGAACCTCCAAGCTGGCCTCTGCCCCAAGAGCATTAATGGCTCTGAACAGAAACAGGAAGGAGCTGTGATCTGTCACTGTTGAGGCCAGAACACCTACATTACTAAATGCTCTTTACAATTTTACTAACTCTCAGTGTTTTGCTGCACTAATTCACATGGCCAGTTAAGAGCAATCTCTGGAGTCACATATTCACCAGTCCATGGAAAGAATGATCTCTTACTGAACCTGAGCATTTAGTGTTTGTTTCCTTCCTCTATTTGTCCTTTTCAAGCCCATTGCTTATTATTTACAGTGTCATGCAGCAATGAAACAGACCGTTTGGTCCAACTCATCTGTGCTGACCAGACGTCCCAATCTGACCTAGTCCCATTTGCCTGTATGTCCCATATCCGTCTAAACCCTTCCTATTCATAAACCCATCCACATACCTCTGCGTGAAAAATGTGCCCCTCAGGTCATTTTTAAATCTTTCCCTCTCACCTTAAATCTTTTCCCTCCATTTTTGTATGCCCCTATCCTAGGGAGAAAGAAAGCTTGGCTATATAATGATTTATTATAACCTCTAGAATGTTACCCCTCAGTTTCCAACACTCCAGGGCAAGGAAAAGCCGCAGCCTACTCAGTTTCTCCCTGTAACTTAAACACTCCAGTGCCAGCAACATACTTGTAAATCTTTTCTGCATGCTTTCAAGTTAAACAACGTACTTCTTATGGAAGGACAACCAGAATTGTACGCAGAATTCTAAAAGTCTCAATATTAACATACAGCCGCAACATGACATCCCAACTCCTATACTCAATGCTCTGATCAATGAAGGCAAGCATGCCAAATGCCTCCTGTCATCCTGCAACTATAGTGTTAAGAAGCTATGCACCTATTCCCCCAGGTGTCTTTGTTCAGCCACACTCCCCAGGGCCTAACCATTAGGTCTATAAATCCTGCCCTGGTTTGCCTTACCAAAATGTAGCAATTAGCATTTATCTAAACTAAGCTCCATTTGCCACTCCTCAGCACATTGGCTCATCTGATCAGGGTCCCATTGAAGTCTGAGGTAATCTTCTTCACTGTCCACTACATTATCCATTATGTTGTCATTTGCAAACTTACTAACCATAACTCCAGTCTTCACATCCATATCCACATCCACATATAAATGACATAAAGCAGTGGACCTAACACTGACCATTGTGGCACACCACTGGTCACAGGCATCCAGTCTGAAAAGCAAGCCTCTCCCACCACCCTCTGTCTCTTACGTTCAAGCCAATTTTCTATCCAATTGGATAGCTCCCCGGATTCCATGTGATCTAACCTTACAAACCAGTCTTCCATGCGGAACCTTGTCAAACACCTCACTGAAGTCCATACAGACAACATCGACAGCTCTACTCTCATCAGTCATTTTTGTCACCCAATCAAAATCCTCAATCATGTCAGTGAGTCATGATTTCCCAATGACAAAGCTATGCTGATTATCTGTAATCGGTCCTTGCCTTTCCAAATGCATTCAAATCCAGTCCCTCAGAATCCCATCCAACTACGCAACCGAAACTGATGTAAGGCTCAGTAGTCTATTGTTCCTTGATTTTTCCTTACAGCTTTTCTTAAACAATGCCACTGCATTAACCAATCTCTAGTCTTCTGGCTCCTTAACTGTGGCTGTCAGTGCTACAAATATCTCAACAAGGGGCCCAGCAATCTATTCTCTAGCTTCCCACAAAGTTCTGGAAACACCTGATTAGGTCCTGGGGATTTGTCTATCTTTATGCGTTTTAAGATATCCAACACTTCCTCTTGTGTAATAAGTCTTTTCAAGACATCACTGTTTATTTGCCCAAGTTCCTTAGCTTCCATGTCCTTCTCCACAGTAAATACTTGTGCAAAATATTAGTTTAGTATCTCATCCATGTCCTGTGTTTCCACACATAGGCGGCCATGTCGAACTTTAGGGAGCCCTATTGTCTAGCTAGTCACACTTTTGGCATTAATGTACTTACAGGATCTCTTTGGATTCTATTTGCCAATACTATCTCATGTCCCCTTTTTGCCCTCCTGATTTCCCTCTTAAGCACACTCCTATTACCCTTGTATTCCTCTAGGGATTCACTTAATCCCAGCTGCCTATACTTGATATATGCCTCCTTCTTTTTCTTGGACCAGAACCTCAATTTCTCCAGCTATCCAGCACTCTCTACACCTACCAAACTTTCCTTTCACGCTAACAGGAATACCCTGTTTCTGAACTCTCGTGATCTCAATTTTAAAGGCCTCCCACCGCCCAGCTATTCCTTTACTCTCGAATAGCCTCTCCCAATCAACTTCTGAAATTTTGTGTCTAATACTGTTAAATTTGGCCTGGCTTCAATTTAGATGTGGCAGTGCCGGTGTTGGGCTATAACTTTTTGATCAGTTCTAACCTTTTCATAAGCATTTTAAATCTAATTGAATTATGATCACTTGCCTCAAAGTAATTACTTGCCCCACTGACACCTCACTCACATGCCCTGCCTTATTTCCCAACAGAAGGTCAGGCATCGTTCCTTCTCCAGTAGGTACATCAATGTATTGAATAAGAAAGTTTTCTTGTACGCATTTAACAAATTGCTCCCAGTCCAAGCCCTTAGCATTATGACAGTCCCGGTCTATGTTTGCAAAGTTAAAATCCCCCACCATTACAACCCTATCATTCTTACAGATATCTGAGATCTCCTTACATATTTGCTTCCCAAATTCCCGCTGACTATTTGGGAGGCAGATAATACGATCTCAACATGGTGATAATCCCTTTCCTAGTTCTCAGTTCCACTCATATAAAGTCACTGGATGATCTCCCAGGAATATCCTCCTCAAGTGCAACCATAATGTTATCCATAACCAAAACACTATGCTCCCTCCTGTCTTGCCTCCCTTACTGTCTTTCCTGTAGTATCTATATCCCAGAATATTAAGCTGGCAGCCCTATCCCTCCCTGAGCCAAGTTTCTGTAATAGCTATGATATCCCAGTCTCATGTTCCTAACCATGCCCTAAGTTCATCTGCCTTACCTGTCAGGCCTCTTGCATTGAAGTAAATGCAGTTTAATTTATCAGCCTTATCTCTTTCTCTGCCTGTCTCTTGTATGCCTTGACTATTTGACTTGCTCCCCTTGGCTACTGTATCATCCTCAGCATTTTCTCTTGTCTCACCATCTCTTTCGGCTTCTAATTTAAACCTTCCCGAGTACCTCTAGCAAATCTGCCTGCAAGGACATTTAGCTCCCTTCCAACTAAAATGGAACACATCCTTCATTTCCAGACCATTTCTACACCCAAAGGGATCCTAATGGCCCAAAAGCATGAATCCTTCTCCCCTGCACCAGCTTGTCAGCCACTTCCTGCTTAGTTTCCCATATTACCCCTGTGCAGAACATCATCCCTTTCCCTGCCTATGTCATTGGTACCAACGAGCACAACAACCTCCCGTTTTTCACTCTCCCCTTTCAGAATATTCTACACTGTCTCTAAAACATTCTTGACCTTGACACCAGGGACCTTGACACCTTGACACCTTGACACCTTGACACCACATGCCATCCTGCTGTGTCGCTGATAGCCACAGAAATACCTGTCTGTGACCCAGACTAGAGATCCTTTATTACAACTGACCACTTGGAACCTGACCAACTCCTCATTACAGTAGGTCCAGTCATAGTGGCAGAAACCTGGCTGCCATTGCTATACTGTCCTAAGAGGGAATTCCCCTCAGTATGCAAAATTGCATAGCTGTTTGAGATGGGATAGCCACAGGAGATTCCTGCACTACTTGGCTACCTCTCCTACCATTGCTAGCGGACAGTCATCCTCTTGACTGTATCTGCAGTGTCTCCAACTTCCTGAAATTGCTAAGCATCACACCCCCTCGCTCTTATAAACTCCTCATTGCCTCTAACTGCTGCACCACCTGATCCAGGCAGTCTGATAGGATTCACAAGCAAACACACATTCACCTTTTCCCTAATCTCCCACACTGAAGAGAAAAAGCACATCACCCTACTAAAAACTGATTTTCCCCTTTAAAAAATCTACAGACCGAGATATTATCACAAAAAAATGCAACACACTTTGCTCAAACCATAGTGTTAGCACAGTCTTGCTGCTCAAAAACGCTGCACTGTGATACCTTAATACCAATCCTTAATATTAAAAGTCAATCATGAGAGATGTCACAGTATTGACATAAAAAATCCTCATTAAAAGTTAGATATTAGAAGTTTTAAAAGTCTTAATGTCAAATGCTTAACTCGTCCAGATTGAGTTCTTCTCCAGATTGAATTCCATTTGTTTCTTTTTGCCCAACTAACCAGTTGATTTTGATTATCATACAGTCGACAGGGTTCCTTCTATCAACGATACAAGCTTTTATTTTCATTTCATCTATAAATTCCACATTCTGCATTCAATTACAGACCTGTGATGTATACCAGGAGAAGCAGAAGACCAATACTGAACTCAAAGGAACACCTTTGGATACAAATTTGATTTCACGTTATCTTTCACTTAACTTGAATTTCAATTCAACCTGCCAGTTTCTCTTGCATCTCTACATTGATCAGACTGTCATTTGGGAGATGAGATTTACGGAAAATGTACAGTACCAAAACACTCCGCTTGGCCCATCATTTATGAGACAGTAAAATATCACAATCATTATCAATAACACTGATTTAAACCATGGACATCACCAGTTTGATACACTCCCAGCTGAGCAAGTTCAAAAATAGAAACATGCAGTCTACAGTACCCCTCAATCAACCATTTTTATTCCTTTAAAGTAAGTCACACAAGTTCATCAGACACTACATGCTCTTAGCAAATCCATGTTGAGTGTTCCGGATTAAACAAGCCCATCTCAGTGTTCATTCACATCCCCTCTCAGAGTTTTCCCAATCATTTTACTATCACCTGCAATGCAGTCTCAGCTGGTCTCCACTCTTATCGTTTCTAACTCTGTTGCCAGCACAAAGGTCAGAACTGAAATGTAGTTTTCATGAATAAAGTACATTGCTTACTGTTACGAAGTTAGGTAGAGTACACGTGAGTTGGAAGGCAGGAAATTATAACTTGTTGGTAAAAATGATTGTGAGGAATCGAGTGTTGTGGTCCCTTTAAGAGCTTGTGCTTTGTCTATACTTGGAAATTTATAAATGCAGGTGCACAAAGAGGGCAAACGGAAACGTTTTGTATAGAACAGCCAAGCAGCAACTTTTCCAAGGCAACAAGTTTGAATTTGGCCAATTAATTTAAACTAAGCACCTAGACACAGAAAACCAATTAAATTTAAATCTGATGGTGTTGATAACCTGAAACCAAGAAGGTGATTATGTCGAATATGTGAGATCGAGGGCATTTGGCAAATTGAAGAGAGCCATCTGCCACCTGCTAGAGTTAGCTCCATTCAGCTCTCAGAGAAAGCCCATCTAATTATTGAAAGATACCACTGTATTTTAGCTCAAAGTCCTCATTGAAGAATAGAGACAAAACATCTCTGACAGCAGAATTAGCAGAAGAAAGGCATTTGTGAAGAGACCGGAGACGAGAGAATTTTTCAGAACACAGTCTGTGCGAATTTGGAGAAATTTAGTTATAATTTGCTGCTCTGTTATTAACTGGGTTTATTAAGTGGGACTTTATTTGAACGGTATTCCAGTGGAATTCAGTTAGGAAGTAGTTAGTAGTCTAAGGGAGAATTGACGGTTTGTTAGTAATTTTGTTAATTTGTTCATTGTTGGGTTAAACAAATACATTGTTTCTTGTTACTTGTAAAGTGGAGATCAGGGTTTTTCTTTCTTTTAACCACTCTTTTAATAGATTATGAAGAGAAAGACAATCTTCTCTGGGTGTTTCAGTGGTAATTATTAGAGTGGAACCCCTATTCCCGTCATAACAGATTGGGGCTCATGTTTTAGTTAAATTATCAGAGGGGTTTGACTTTTCCCCCTTCCTAACACTTATGCTACTTTTTTGAGCACAGTTCACAGCAAGTTGTCACCCCTTCCTGCAGCTTTTGTCAAGTACAAACAAAGCTGCAAAGGTTATTGCCCCAGACTACCTGTAATGAATGTTTATGGCGAATTAATGAAGCACATAGAAGTTGGTGGATATGTTACACCCTGCTTGAAACAATAGCATGCTATTACGAAATCAGTTCTTTATTCATAGAATCCCTATAGTGTGGAAACTGGCCATTCGGTCCAAAAAGTTCACACTGAAGAGCATCCCAGCCAGACCCATTCCCTCATATTTCCCATGTCTAACTCACCTAACCTAAAGATAGTAGGAACTGCCGATGCTGGAGTCTGAGATAACAAGGTGTGGAGCTGGATGAACACAGCATCAGAGGAGTTGAAAGCTGATGTTTTGGGTCTGGACTCTTCTTCAGAAATGGGGGAGGGGAAGGGGGCTCTGAAATAAGTAGAGAGAGGGCGAGGCGATGATATAAAGTGGATAGTGGAGTGGATAGGTGGAGAGAAGACGGACAGTCCAAGGGTGCAGGGACGAGACGGGGTGCTGGTCTTGGGGTGAGATTGGGGCTGGAGAGATTTTGAAGCTCGTAAAGTCCACATTGAGACCATTGGGTTGTAGGGTTCCAGGATGGAATATGAGGTGCTGTTCCTCCAGTTTTCGGGTGGCAACATTGTTCCTTTATGTTTTAATAACTGTCCAGGTTGGACATGTTGTCCAGAGAGTGGCTTGGAGACTGCAATGTGGAGCACCTACAAATGACAACACCTCCCAGTCGCGAACCACTTCAACTCCCCCTCCCACTCTCTGGACGACATTTCCATCCTGGGCCTCCTCCAGTGTCACAACAAGGCCACCCAAAAACTGGAGGACAGCACCTTATATTCTGCCTTGGAATCCTGCAGCCCAATGGTCTCAATGTGGATTTTACAAGCTTCAAAATCTCCCCACCCCCGACCTCATCCCAAGACCATGCCCCCCCTCACATCCCCACCTCCTTGACCTGTCCTTCTTCCCTCCACCTATCTGCTCCACTATCCACCTTATATCACTGCCTCCCCCTCTATCTATTTATTTCAGAGCCCCCTTCCCCTCCCCCATTTCAAAAGAAAGACCCAAAATGACAGCTTTCCTGCTCCTCTGATGCTGTCTGGCCACCTAACCTAAACATCCCTGGACACTATGGGCAATTTAGCATGGCCAACTCACATGACCTGCACACCTTTGGACTGTAAGAGGAAATCACAGCAAACCCACACACACATAAGGGGAATATATAATCTCCACACAGAAAGTCGTCCAAGACTGGAATCGAGCCTGCCTCCTGGCCATGTGAGGTAGCAATGCTAACCGTGGAGCCAACCTGCCATGCTATATGTGGTAAGGCTCAACAGAATAGTCAGAGAATCAAGACAGTTACTAAAACATAAAGGAACACCCTTGGTGGATGACATTTGGAATTGGCATGTAACGGTCAGCTTCATGGCTTTGTAATAATTCACATCTTCTTTTATTATTATTTTGCATACTTGGCTCTATCTTGTTTCTATTACTGTTGTGTTTTAACACCAGCGTAAGCATCAAATGCAGTAGCTTAGGACATGATAATTTCAAAAGTGAAATGGGTGAAGCATAATCTAGGCCCGAAACGTCAAGCTTTCCTGCTCCTATGATGCTGCTTGACCTGCTGTGTTCATCCAGCCCCATGCTTGTTATCTCGGATTCTCCAGCATCTGCAGTACCTTTTATCTCTGAAGCATAATCTATATTGTTTACTCCATTTTTGTTTTATATATGTTTATTTCTTTGTGCATGTTTGTTATTCTCGTGAGTACTTACAGATGATTTTTTTGTCATACATTAATTGATTATTGATCACATAATGAAATAGCACATTTTTAAATTGTGCATGGTGTAGCAACTTAGCTTGGGTATGAATTGATATGGTGGAAAATGACAAATAATATTAGTTTTGTCCATCATTTTAAAAATAATAAACAAGGAAAAGGGGCTGTAATACATTGCATAAGGATTGAACCCGAGACACTTCTCGAGACAAACACTGTTAGAGAGTCACAGAATCATCCAGTGAGGAAACAGACTCTTCAGTCTGACCAGTCCATGCCAACAGTAATCCCAAACTAATCTAGTCCCACATGACTGTGGTTGGTCCATATCCCTCCAAACATTTCAGATTCAGCTACTTATTTCAATATCTTTTAAGTGTTGTAACCGTACCTGCATCCACCTCTTTCTCTGAATGTTCATTCCACGCATGAACCACTCCCTGTGTGAAAAAAAACGCCCGTCATGTATTTTTAAAATCTTTCCCCTGTCACCTTAAAAATACTCCCCCGGTCTTGAAATCTCTCACCCTAGGGAAAGTACACCTACTGTTGGTTGGAATCAGAATTAGATTCCACCATTAATTGGGCAACAACCAAGTTACATTGAGAGGTTTAACCTGTTTACTTGAAGGGTCTTATCTTGGTTGTTATCTACAATAAAATTCAAATCATTGTTTCATCAATTGTGAGATTTCTTACTAAGTAGCTGAATTAAAGATAACTTGTGGTGGTTTACCTACAACAAGTGACACTGCCACATGCAACCATCTCCCCATCTGACAGATCAATGGGGAGAAGAACAAATTAACACTCAGGACTAATTACCTTTAAGTGGAATAATGACCAGAAGAGAATTGGAAAATTCGAGTCTGGATTTCACAAAGGCACAGATGATGGTTCATTCAGAAGCCTTACTGAAGTTAGAAGTAGAGATTAGAATTGTGTAAAGATGGTCCTGGACATTATTGGTACTGCAGAGGATGTGGAAACATAAATCAATGCGGCAAAAAAAGGGATCCTGTTCTGAACTGTCTGGTTCCACATTAATTATTGGCGGTGGAAGACGTTATATTTGGTGGATAAGGAATGGAATTTTCATTTGAAATTAAGACATTGGCTTCAAACTTAAAAAAATACAAGCAGCAATTTAGTTCAACCTGATTGGAGAGCCATATAGTGTGACTTACCAGGGACAGTGCCAATGGTGAGGGTGGATAGCAACCACCTTGAATAAAAAAAATACATCTTGAATGCAGATGCACAGGACCAAGGTGTACCAAGGATGTTAAATCCGGAGAGAGCCAGTTAAGACGGTGTGGCAAACTCCTGTCCATTGTTGGAACATCCCAGTCTATTGTTCTCAGATTCTGATCTCATCTCTCTCTCTATTTGGAGCTGCTGATCCTTGTTAGTTTCAGAGGTGATTTTATGACTAATAGTATGAGGCATGTTGAAAAGAGTCCGGAGTTATTAGAAGAGGGAAACCCTCCAGTGGCACAATTAGGATCCATGGAAACTGTCATTAACCACAGTCACTGAACACAGAGGTTCAGTTAATAATTTTCAGTTAAACACTCCTTACATATCACAATAATGTAGAACATTTCCCTAATCTGGCTCGGATGCAGGAGGGTCACTGAGGGATTGAATGTGATTTTGTGCAATCATTCAAACTTCCTTTGATATGGAAAATAAAACTTGAAACTACTGCAGAGTCATAAATATTCTTATTCCTATTCGTGGAGAAAAAGTCCCTTAGACCCATCTGGTCTGTGCCAGCCATAAGCAACCACCTAACCTTCGTAATCTTATTTTCCAGCAATTGGCTCAAAGCATTGTGTGCCTTAGCATCACAATTGCACATCTAAGACGAATGAAAAACTGATGATGTTTGCAGATGGGGTTGTGAATGGCTGCACATTAGACATCTGAATATGACACAAAGCGGGAGGGAGTTGCATTACCAACAAGAGCAGAGAAAGTGGTCTCTGGTCTTTCCAAGTCATCTGCAATTTTCCACAGTTATGAACTGACGGACAATAAATCCAAAGCAGCGACTGGAACAAAATAACAAGAGTAAACCACATTATCAAGGAGTTTCAGAAAAAAAAACGACATAGCTTTTAAAACAATTTCCAGTACAATTAGCAGTAAGTTTCTGGACAAGACATCGCCTTTTACAAACAAGTTAATTCTTGTCATTCCGTTTAAGTCCCAATGGTTTCTCTTCAAAAATAATTTGAGAGGTTTACTTATTCTAGTTAATTTGGAAAACCATGTGAGACAGGATTTTGTATCAGAGATAAAAGGTACTGCAGATGCTGGAGAATCCGAGATATCCTTTCTGATGAAGGGTCTAGGCCCGAAACGTCAAGCTTTCCTGCTCCTATGATGCTGCTTGGCCTGCTGTGTTCATCCAGCCCCACACCTTGTTATCTGAGACAGGATTTTAGCTGTTGTTGTGGACTGTCTTTCGCCATTGTTGATATTGCAGCCAGATTATAAACTGCAATTCAGGAACAACCTTAAAAGACTGAATCTAAAAATATCCCCATTGACAAAAATGCTCAGGCTGCATTAATTCTTTATGTTTTGTCTCTGTCAGTAGTCAGTAACTGGAAAAACCTGCTGGAGTACAGAGAGGTGGACTGGTACAAAAATTTGCCTTTGATCACTGGAATTCACATCCATGGTAAAAGCAATAATATGTTAGACAGCAGCGTGCTGATAGTTTATGTTCCCAGTCTAATTTCATTAGCAAATTCTCATGAGATAAGGGACTTTTCCTTTTGATGCAATCCATGCTATGTATATTGCCCATTGGAATCATCACCAGCATGCTGGACAGGACCTATTCTGAGCACTTTGTAAAGTCTTGTTACAAACTCAAGAGTTGTCCATTGCTCTTCATGATGTAGTGTATGAAATATGTCATATGCTTGTGAATGCACCATTCATGTGCATTAGTAAGGCTGTCTTCTGGTTTTTTTTGCTGCTCAGAGCCCCATTCAAGCGCTCCCTTGATTTACTTAGATCAGAACTGGTTTGCCACCTCTGCCTGTGGCGAGATAACACTGAGACAATCTGCTTTCCTTACCCCATCTTCAACACAATTGTCTCTGGTGTACCTCCTCCTGTGGTGTTCTGCGATATCACTGCCAGTATCTGTGTTGATAGCAATGAGTGTCAGGTCGATTAATGCTTTTTTTGTTTTAACAAGGTCCAATGGGCAGTAAGGTTCCATGCTGAAACAAGCAGGGACATGGAGTCATGCTTCCAATTTGGCGGTGATCATTGCCTTAGTGACAGATGGTAAAATGATTTCCATTGGCACGTGCCCCATCTGAGTAACATGCTGCCTGTTATGGGTCACAATGTCATGAAATAAAGGGAAAACCATCTCGGTGAGTGCCAAGCAATAAATATGTACAGCACACCTGCCAAAAGTTAACACTTGGCAGGATGTACAAGCTCTAGGACAGAAACTTTGAATCTTTTAAAGTACAGGAATTGATTATTCAGCTGATAACTGCAGTGCTGGCAGGGAAAAGAAAGACAAAGAAGGCTTATCCTACCTTCTGAATCCGGATAAATTGCTTTTCATGTCATGGCTTCTCAGAGCATATTCACTGCATTATATGTGCATGTATCTGATGGTGTATGTGTGTGTTTCTGCACATTTCAAATTATAGCGTCTGAAATATATACGCAAAGCATTTTTTTCTCGTGCCAAGTTTTTTTCTCTAAAATCTCTACACGTTTTTATTTAAAGTTTCAGATCCACTCTCGTGAAGAAAAAAGAAAAATGCCTGCGAAACTGTCCTTGTTGGTTTCACCATTTAACATAACAAATATCCGTCGATTATTGATTCTCGTTAAATCTTTCACAAATGCTGTATCTAGTACCATCATGATTTCTACATCTGAATTGAATATTGTTTAGCCTCCTTTAGTCTAAGGAAAATAAACCCTGTGCAGAACAACTTCTTAATCGTTAAAATTCCGAATACTCAACAAAAATCTTGCGCAAGTTGTGCCGAGTGGATGATCCATCTCTGCTTTCTCCAGTGGTCCCCAGAATTACAGATACCACTCTTAAGCCAATTTGATTCACTCCATGTGATATCAAGAAAGGCTTGGAGACACTGGTTATTGCAAAGGCTATGGGCCCTGACAACATTCCGGCAATAGTACTGTAGACCTGTGCTCCAGAACCTGCTGCTCCCCTAGCCAAGATGTTCCAGTACAATTACAACACTGGCATCTACTTGACAATGTAGAAAATTGCACAGTTATGTCCTGTGCATAAAAAGCAGGACAAATCCAACCCGGCCAATTTTTGCCCCATCAGTCTACACTTGATCAACAGTAAAGTGATGGAAAGCTTTATCAACAGTGCTATCAAGCAGCACCTGCTCAGCAGTAACCTGCTTGGTGCCCAATTTGGATTCCACGACATCCACTCAGCTCTGGACCTCATTACAGCCTTGGTTCAAACATGGACAAAAGAGCTGAATTCCATCAGTGAGGTGAGAGTGACAGCCCTTGATATTGAGACTGCAGTCAACAAGGTGTTGCATCAAGGAGCCTGGGCAAAACTGGAATCAATGGGTATCAGTGGGTAAAATCTCTGGTGGTTGAAGTCATACCTGACAAATAAGGAGATGGTCATGGCTGTTGGAGGTGCGTAATTTCAGCTCCAGGACATCTCTGCAGGAATTCCTCAGGTTAGTATTCTCAGCCCAACCACCTTCATCAAACAAAACACCTGAATTGGGGATGTTCGCCGATGATTGCACAATGTTCAGCACCATTCATGACTCTACAGATACTTAAACAGTCCATGTTTTAATGCAACAATATCTGGACAATATGTTGCTGGGTCAAAATCCTGGAATTCCATCCCTAATAGCATTGTGAGTCAACCCACAGCAGGTGGACTGCAGCGGTTCAAAAAGGCAGCTCACCACCACTTTCTCGAGAGCAACTATGGACAAGCAATACATGCTGGTCAGCCAGTGATCCCCATATCTCATAAATGAATAAATAATGAAAAACATTTTTCCTTTGGAACATTCACCATAACTCATTGTTCTATTTTATTTCCAGTCTTACGAATGCTCAAGTTTCTTCTTCATGCTGAAAAACTTTGTGCTTGAGACCTTGGCCACTCAGACAATATCACCTTTGATCACCTCATCGCCCTATCCTGAGGTTGTCAGAGATTTGTGAATGCAATCTGAAAGAGATGCTTGATTTACTTTCCCTTTTTTTGAGGCCAGCTCGGTGGATCAGTAGCTTAGAGCTTAGCACTGCTGATTCATGGCACCATGTATCCAGATTCGATTCCATCCTTGGGCAACTATCTGTGTGGATTTTGCACATTCTCCCCATGCTCTGGTTTCCTCCCACAGTCCAAAGATGTGTAGGCTGGGTGGATTGCCCATGTTAAATTGCCTATATTGTCCAGGGAGGTGCTAACTATATACATTGTCCATGGGAAATGCAGGGTTACTGGGATAATGGTTGGGATGCTCTTCAGAGAGCCTGTGTAGACTGGATGGCCCTGTAGGGATTCTATATCCTGCCATTAATTTAACATGATCTCACCTAGTGACCCATGTACAAGTACATTTCCTCACAATTTCCTAGATTGAATTCACATGCCAACTTCCGCATGATGACCAGTTATTTGAATTTGGCTTGTGTGCACAACATTCTTCCTCGTTATCAAAAAGGCGAATGATTTTATATCATCTGCCAACTTCCTAATCGTGCATCATACATTTGAGCCGAATACTTCGATATGTCAAATGAACAGCATGTGTTCCAGTGTTCTTTACTACAGCCCACCCCTGCAGACAGCTTTCCAGTGGCAAAACAATCCTCCCCATATTAGTTGCACCTTCCATTGACCCAATCATTGTTATAGTATGACTTTTCTCTTGGAATCTTTGAGCATTATGCGCATCATAGAATATTATTATTTTCATCCCCCAATTTCATTAAAAAATTGTTTTGTTGGAAAAGTAAAGCTGATTCTAGTTTTACAACACCGATGATTGCCTACTCAGATTATATCTATTTTGCACAGCTTGGATTGTTCAATATTACAGCTTTAGTCCCGACTCATATCCCACATTACTGGTAGCGATTGAGGACAGACTGAGATCATCACCTTCTGACCAGGCTATTAAAAAATATCCACAATCTCCAATCTACTTATGCTTTCCATGTAAACAAGGTATTAGTGTTGACATAGACATGTATTGAATGCTATCCAGATGTTTCTATTATTTGCCTTTCGTCAAATTAGCTTCTTGGACATGAATTTTGCAAAGACATTTGCTGATCATTGTGTTGTTTTCTCTTCATGTTAATTTATTGGGTCCTTCGTTTCTGCAATATGAGTGAAATAAGATTACACAATTTGTACTCAATTTATTGAAATATTAATGTGTAATATCATTTTATGAATGCTTTGAAGATTATTAATTGCATGATCATACACTCAAAAGGAAAATTGAGCTGTGAAGTCTACGAGGTACGAATAAATTTCAATATATTTACCTCATTTTAATTAATGTCAGATAAAGATCCTGCATCGTTCTGTGCACAGCATCCAAATTCTGCTCTTCGTATTTCACTCTGGAGGTACTTAGTGCTGTCATGGTAAAAACAACTTTGGCTTGTATCATTTTCCACCAAATATTCTGTTATGTATTGAAGCAGTTTTCATCTGCTTAGTGCCTTAATCTGAAAAAAGCTGGCTGGTTTCGCTTTGCCATAAGGGGGGAGATGGAGAACGTACTAAATCACCCGGATTTTGAAAATTTAAATAGTCCAATTTTTTAAAATATTCATTTGTGGTATGTGGGTATTGCTGGCTGGCCAGCATTTATTGCCCATACCAATTTGCCCTTGAGAAGGTGGTGGTGAGCTGCCTTCTTGAATCACGCAACTGCAGTCCAACTGCAGTGGGTTGACCCACAATGCCATTAGGGAGGGAATTCCAGCATTTTGACCCAGCAACGGCAGGAACGGCAATATATATCCAGGTCAGGATGGTGAGCGGCTTGGAGGGGAACTTGAATGTGGTGGTGTTGCTATATATCTGCTGTCCTTGCCCTTCTAGATGGAAGTGGTCATGTGTTAGGGAGGTGCTGCCTGAGGATCTTTGATGAATTTCTGCAGTGCATCTTGTAGGTAGTACACACTTCTGCCACTGAGCATTGGTGGTGGAGGGAGCGATGCTTGGGGATGTAATGCCAATCAAGTGGACTGCTTTGTTCTGGATGGTGTTGAGCTTCTTGAGTGTTGTTGTAGCTGCACTCATCCAGGCAAGT
This sequence comes from Ginglymostoma cirratum, assembly GCA_024137785.1. NCBI lineage: Eukaryota > Metazoa > Chordata > Chondrichthyes > Orectolobiformes > Ginglymostomatidae > Ginglymostoma > Ginglymostoma cirratum. The sequence continues at coordinate 205,935 of JAHRHZ010000137.1, forward strand.
GGGGAGTATTCCATCACACTGCTGACTTGTGCCTTGGAGGTGGTGGGCAGGATTTGAACAGTCAGGAAGTGAGTTACTTGCTGCAGTTTCCTCAGTTGGTAAACTGATCTTGTAGCCACCATAATTATGTGTTGAGTCCAGTTGAGTTTCTGGTCAATGGTAACCACAAGGATGTTGATAGTGGGGGACTCGGTGATTGTAGCACTGTTGAATGTCAAGGGGTTGTGGTTACATTGTTTCTTATTGGTGATGGTCATAGCCTGTGTCACACAAATGTCACTTGCCACTTGCCAGCCAAAGCCTGGATATTGTTCAGATCTTGTTGCATGGAAACATGGACTGCTTCATTATCTGAAGAGTTGTCAATGGTGCTGAACATTGTGCAATTGTTGGTGAACATCCCCACTTCTGATCTTATGGTGGATGGTAGTTCATTGGTGAAGCAGCTGAAGATGGTTGGACCAAGGAATTTACCCTGCGGAACTCCTGCAGTGCTGTCCTGGAGCTGAGATGATTGACATCCAACAACCATGACCACCTTCCTATGTATGACTTCAACCATAGGACAGTTTGTCCCCTAATATCCATTGATTCCAGTTTTGCTAGGGCTCCTTGCTGTCACACCCATGACACTAGAAAAACATTGTCATCTCTGGTTAACTGAAGAGCGGTGTACTTCCAAAGGAATGTTGTGATTTACAGTGATACTACTGGTAACATACATGTTCACGTGAGTAGGTTCTACTGGGACTGGATGAATTGGGTGGTGCAAAGCAAATGTGCAGCAAGTGCGATGTTAATTGATCATGATTGCTGGGCCGTATGGAGAACCATTAGCACAACAGGAACGCATTAAGATTCAGTGAATGTGTAATGTAAAATAATATAAATATCACAAAATAATTTTAAAATTAAATGTCATCTCCTCTGTATGTTTGAGTTATCACTAGGAGCAGAGCAATACTGTCACTTCAAGTGAAGGCTGGAAAATTAATAGATCAATAAGACTGCATCGTGTAATTGCAATGCAAACACTGTAACCCAGGCAGACCTCTCATGCTTAGTGTATATAAAATGATACGACATTCATTGGTGTCACATATGCACAGCTTGTTCATTTCAATGTGTACCACTCAGGTTTGAGTAGCAATGCTTTGGTGTAAATGCAGGGTATGATTATTATTAGAGGAGCAGGATCATGTGCCATGGGCGTGTCGCTCGTAGTGAAGTCAGACATTCAGCTTTTCCACCTAATGTCAGAAAGCAATAGTTTCAGAGAAACACTGTTATGTCCACCTTAATTCTAAGATATCAGAAGTAATAGAAGAGAACTCTTGTATATATAGTGGTACCAGGAGTGACGTTGGAGCACTGTCACCTCAAGTGGAAAGGCAGAAAATCTTGAAACGTAGTGGAAAATTGACATATCCTATACAAGTGCACAAAACTGTCAGTATTGGAATTGAATTTTCATTTCTACCTTAATTGCAAGTGCCAACAATATCGATTAAAATGGGCATGTTTATGTAAACATTGCAGCATTGAGCAAAGAGGAATTCTGTCACATTTAGCATGGGTGACTGCAGGCTGACATTGCATTAAAAAAAGCATGGTCTCCTCTATCAGATGTGCACATTGAGGTAAGCACCAGAAGAATATTATGACACTAGCGAGTGTGTGCTGTGAGGATAATACTTAAAGCCTAGAGCGTGACTTGGAAAACAATGGCTGTGTGGGCAAATACTTGTCAAATGCAATATAATGTGGACAAATGTGAGGTTATCCACTTTGGTTGCAAAAACAGGAAGGCAGATTATTATCTGAATGGCAACAGTTTAAGAAAGGGAGAAATTCAATGAGACCACCATATCATGGTGGAACAATCACTGAAGGTTTGTATGCAGGCGCAGCAAGCAGCGAGGAAAGCAAATGGTATGCTGGCCTTCATAGCGAGAGGATTTGAGTAGTGGAGTAAGGATGTCTTGCTGCAGTTATACAGGTCCTTGGCAAGGCCAAACCTTGAGTACTGTGCGCAGTTTTGGTACTCCTAGTCTGAGGTAGGACATCCTTGCTATTGAGGGAGTCCAGTGACGATTCACCAGGCTGATTTGTGGGATGGCAGGACTGATATATAACGTAAGACTGGATCGACTGGGCTTGTATTCACTGGAATTTAGAAGGATGTTGGTGGGGGGGTCACGATGATTTTCATAGAAACAATTAAAATCCTGATGGGACTGGATAGGTTATATATGGGGGGAAATGTTCCCGATGTTGGGAAAGTCCATAACTAGGGGTCACGGTCTAAAGATAAGGGGTAAGGATTAAAATGAGGAAGAATTTCTTCACTCAGAGAGTCTTAAACCTGCGGAATTCTCTCCCACAGGAAGCTGTTGGGGCCAGTTTATTAGATATGTTCAGGAGGGAGCTGGATGTGGTGCTTGTGGCTAAAGTGATCAAGAGTATGGGGGTGAGGGGGAATGGAATACTGAGATTGCATGATCAGCCATGACTGTATTGGATGGTGATGCGGGCTTGAAGGTCCGAAGGGCCTACAGCTGCACCTATTTTCTATGTTTCCATGTGTCTAGTATTGCGAATGTGGTGCTGCACAAGTGGGGACAGCAATATCCGTTCACTTGCATATGTGCAATGTCTATACTCATCCGAGAAGATGCCTGTTAATCCTCTTTCTACAATATTATTTTTATCATATTTGAGGCAGGAGTTGTTTCCACACCCACTCTGCAGGAGGTGAATTATTGCATCTCATTCATGGTCAGGTTCATGAAAATTCAAACAAATAAAGCTGTTTTAGACAGTCCTGTGGAAACCATGTTAACAGTCATCCTGATTGTACATGTTTTATCTCGAGGAAGGAAACAAGAAAATCAGTGTTAATTTTCCCTTCTTATCTGCCCTGTCAGGCGCATAAATGAAACCCATCAGGCTATATTTGCTGAAAGAATGCAACTCATGCTAATGTTGAATAAGCTAATTAACTCCTTGGAGGATTGACACATGTATAAATGAGATACTCTTCTATTAGCTGTCACATGCTCCCATCAGTGTCTTCCTGTTCATACAGAATTCACTGAGAAAATGGAAAAACCAGCAATTCTGATCGCGAAAGAGATTTACTACCCAATTATTGCAACCATGGGTATACCTGGTGAGTACTTATGGTATGCTTTGTAATTGGGATGATGTGGATGTGCTGGTGTTGGACAGGGGTGAACAAATTCAGTAGTCAGACGACACCAGGTTATAGCGCAACAGGTTTATTTGAAGTCACAAGCTTTGGAAGCACTGCTCCTTCATCAGGTGAAGTCACTGGACTCTAAATGTTAACTTTGATTTTTTTCTTCATAAATGCTGCCAGACCTGCTAAGCTTTTCCAGCAACTTTGGTTTTTGTTCCTGATTTACAGCATCCGCAGTTCTTTTGGTTTTTATTCTAAATCTGCTGAGCAAACTGATGAACGCTGTCCCCTAATCAAATAGCAATATTTTTGAAAGTACTGCACATATGTATCTGTGCAGTTCAGACTGAGAGCAACAGTAATACTATTTATAAAATTTGTCACTTCCTATGCAATGTCCCAATAATAACCCTCGTCGTGCAGTTGTTCATATTGATGGTCAGGAAATGGAATAACCATTCTCAACATAAATACCACCCAGTTGTTAAAAGATAACAAGGTATGGAGCTGGATGAACACAGCAGGCCAAGCAGCATCATAGGAGCAGGAAGGCTGACGTTTCAGGCCTAGACCCTTTTTCAGAAATGGGGGAGGGGAAGGGGGTTCTGAAATAAATAGGGAGAGAGGGGGAGGCGGATAGAAGATGGATAGAGGAGAGGATAGGTGGAGACGAGGCAGACAAGTCAAAGAGGCTGGGATGGAGCCAGTAAAGGTGAGTGTAGGTGGGGAGGTAGGGAGGAGGTAGGTCAGTCCAGGGAGGACAGACAGGTCAACGGGGCGGGATGAGGTTAGTAGGTAGGAGATGGGGGTGGGGCTTGAGGTGGGAGGAGGGAATAGGTGAGAGTAAGGACAGGTCAGGGAGGTGGGGATGAGCTGGGCTGGTTTTGGGATGCGGTAGGGGGAGGGGAGATTTTGAAGCTTGTGAAATCCGCATTGATACCATTGGGCTGCAGGGTTCCCAAGTGGAATATAAGTTGCTGTTCCTGCAACCTTCGGGTAGCATCGTTGTGGCACTGCAGGATGGACATATCGTCTGCAGAATGGGAGGGGGAGTTGAAATGGTTCGCGACTGGGAGGTGCAGTTGCTGCAAAGGGGCGAACCATTTCAACTCCCCCTCCCATTGCGCAGACGACATGTCCATCCTGGGCCTCCTGCAGTGCCACAATGATGCCACCCAAAGGTTGCAGGAACAGCAAATCATATTCAGCCTGGGAACCCTGCAGCCCAATGGTATCAATGTGGACTTCACAAGCTTCAAAATCTCCCCTCCCCCTACCGCATCCCAAAACCAGCCCATCTGGTCCCCACCTCCCTAACCTGTCCTTCCTCCCACCTATCCCCTCCTCCCACCTCAAGCCCCATCCCCATATCCTACCTACTAACCTCATCCCACCCCCTTCACCTGTCCATCCTCCCTGGACTGACCTATCTCCTCCCTACCTCACCACCTACACTCACCTCTCCTGGCTCCATCCCCACCTCTTTGACCTGTCTATCTCCTCTCCACCTATCCTCTCCTCTATCCAGCTTCTATCCACCTCCCCCTCTCTCCCTGTTTATTTCAGAACCCCCTTCCCCTCCCCCATTTCTGATGAAGGGTCTGGACCCGAAATGTTAAGCTTTCCTGCTCCTATGATGCTGCTTGGCCTGCTGTGTTCATCCAGCTCCACACCTTGTTATCTCGGATTCTCCAGCATCTGCAGTACCTATTACCTCTGAACCAGTTGTTAAAACATGGCTAATCTCGTCTCTCTTTCTTGCAGCGAATGTGATGACAATTATAATTCTCTCTCAAAGGAACTGCGGTGTTTCCAAGTGCATGTCCATCTACATGGTGGCCATGGCAACAGCAGATCTACTCGTTATGGTCATCGATGTAACCTTGTATCGCGTTCTCAGTTTTCATTTTCCATTTTCATTCCTGTCCCGTACTCCAGTGTGCAGGGCGATTTTATACACGATGATCGCCAGCTTCGACCTATCTGTTTGGTTCACAGTTTCCTTCACATTTGACCGTTTTGCAGCTATCTGCGGCCAGCAATTCAAACAAAGGTTTTGCACAGCAAGAAATGCTGGCGTGGTCGTAACAGCGTTCTCTTTTGTCAGTTTTCTCAAGAATATCCCGACTTTGTTTGCATATGAAACACAGCAACGAATTAACGGAGTCCAGTGGGGATGTCAGTCAAGTGCGGATTTTTTTTTCTCACCGCCAGGTATAGCGTTCGTCTGGTTTCACAGCGCCTGGGTCGTTTGGTTTCCTTTTACACTGATTCTCCTGTTTAATTCAATGACCATCCGATCTATTCTCCTGGCCAACAGAATCCGCAAAGCACTCAGAGGTCATAGAAATAAGAATCACAGTGATCCAGAGATTGAGAACCGCGTGAAATCCATCATTTTATTGTTCTCCGTTTCAGGTTGTTTCATAGTGTTTTGGTTGACAGCTTCGGTGAGCTTTGTGTCAACGAGGGTGTCAAATACCACTTATTACAGGGGTGACTACAGTGATCCTGGATATATTGCCCTTGAAGCAGGGACTTTCCTGAAGTTCTTGATTTGCTTACAGAACCCATGCATTTATGTAGTAACCCAGAGTAAATTCAGAAAAGCGCTGAACAAAGTGATTTGCTCTCTGGCCACTAACGTGAAGACCACTTGCGAAATGGGTCTTAAGTTAAAGTAAAATTGAATTCAAGTTCAGTTGTAACACTTTTATTTTATATCGCGAGATGTCTTGCTTTGTTGTTTCGTGGGAAAAAAACCCGAAATGTTTGAATTATTTTGTTCACGGTTCTTTTATTTTGCAAAAAAAAAATGTTGCTTGCATTAACTGCCTGTGTTACTTTAGTTCCACCTGCCCATTCTGGTTTCGTTTTTACCATAATAGCAAAAGCCAGAACTAGACCATTCAGCCCATCAACTCTGCTCCACCAGTCAATGAGATGAGGGGTGACCTGATAATTCTTAACTCCGCATTCCTGCCCCCACCCACCCATAACCTGGGAATCCTTAGAAACAGTACAAATGGAGGAGAAAAAATGCCGTGGCCTTGCATTAGACAGTTGGGTGAGAGAGGAAGTCAGTTATATTCAAGATACAGGCATCCATTAAATAAATTTGATTCATTTAGACAGTTCTCACTACAAGTCTAACAATGATCAATTTTGCAAAATATCCAGGATATTTCATCTAACTGTTGAAGAAGTGGATTTCAGTAGCTGCCTCATTCTCAAACAGAAGTGATTACGTGATGAGTATTTAATGAATGAAATAGAAGAAACCTGAGTTCAATTAAATTGAAATGTCACATTCTTTAATCTAAATATTAGTTAAAATGCTAACTGTACTTATTCTCCTTATTGCTATCCGGGGATTTTTTTTTGTTTGTGCAGAGTGTGGTTACCCTGCATTTGAGGGTGAAATACTGTAAATATTGTCCAGATATGGGAAATTGATAATGCATGGACAGTATTTAAGATTGAAATTGTGTAATTTAGCTCTTCTACCAGATTAGAAAGGACAATAAACAGGAAAATTAGAAGGAGGATGAATCCTGAGTACAGGAAATGGAATGGCTATGAACTGAAACAGAATATTTCAACGATTATCTTACAACACTCATTGTACTGAAATCTTATTTTCAGGGCAATCTCACGGTGGAATTCGCAGAACATTAACACACTTTGTATTCAACTCAGGCCAAGTGCTAATTGTGAAGATGTGTGTGTGCGATGTAAAATCCCGCTAGTGTGAAATGTTGCAAGCCCATTGTACTTACTAGCTCTGACGTTCAGATGTTTCTCAAATAGAAGCAGCAAGCAGTGTTTCCTCCTGTGAGACATGACATTAACATCAATGAGATAGCATTAGCTGCTCCTAGAGTGCCGTGAAACTGATCCCTGAATGGCAAATGAGAACTGTAAATGCAGCCAGTTTTGTTCTTCGAATCCCTGCAGTGTGGAAACAGGCCTTTCGGCCCAACAGGTCGACAGCAACCCTCAGAGCATCCCACCCATACACAACCCCGCATAACCCACCTACTATACACATCCTCGGACACTATGGGTAATTTAGCATAGCCAATCCACCTAGCCTGTACATCTTTGGGCTGTGGGAGGAAACCCAGGCAGACATGGAGAGAATGTGCAAACTCCACACAGACAGTCGCCCAAGGGTGAAATCGAACCTGGGTTCCTGACAGTGTGAAGCAGCAGTGGTAACCACTGAGCCACCATGCCGCCAAAAGTGAAGTAAGAAACCTGGGCTCGTCCAGGAGTTGAACCCAGGAGTTGTATTAACACTACACAGGACTCTAAGCGAGAATCATACCCCTAGACCAACTCACCATTCCCATTTGTTAGTGCATTGAAGCCCCTTTGAGTGACACACAATATATTGAAAAGAGGCAGAAGTGCATGGTTCTTAATTTTCCATGTGTGTTCCTGGGAAAAAGCTCAGAAAGCATACGATCTTATCTCAATGAGTAACTCAGAATAAATGTACAAAGAGGTTTCTGCCCAGAACGAAGAAATATCCCACACTTCATCTACGCTGTCTTACATTTAAGGTTTTTGCAAAGATTTGTAACTCTGGTTGTCGGTGAGGTTGTTGACTTGCTCGCCGAGCTGACTTGTTTTTGTTCATACGTTTCTTCACCAGGCTAGGTAACGGTTCTGTTCTGTATGGGTTTGTATACGGGGTCCAATTCTATATAAAAACCGAAAGAACTGCAGATGCTGTAAATCAGAAGCAAAAACAAAATTGCTGGAGAGGGTCAGCAGGTCTGGCAGCATTTGTGAAGGAAAAAAAAATGTTTCGGGTACTGAGTAAGGGTCACGGACCTGAAATGTTAACTGTTTTTTTTCCAATTCTATACATTTGTTGATGGTATCATGGGCTCCTAGAGGCGTGGTTCTCAACCCATAATGCAATCAACAAACATGTAGAATTGGACCCCATATACAAACCCATACAGAACAGAACCAGAAATGACCCAACTCACCATAACAGACAGGGCAGTATAAATTCCAAGCAGAGTAGAACATCTCTTCATTGGAGGCCTCACTGATGATGTTGCCTACCATTCTTAGCATGTGGCAACTTTTTGTTCGAGTTGATCTAATAACTTTATAAAAATTGGTAGCAAGTAATATCCTTTGGAATCTTCTGCACTAAGATTAGTCGGGAAAATAAATTATAACACATAATTTGGAAGAGTCCTTCGTTACAAGTAAGCATCCAGGTTATTGGCAATTAATGTGCTGCAGCTGGCAAATGCCTGGGAAGGAAGATAGCAGTCGGCATTAATAAGTGATTGAATGAGATGCTTTGCAAGTTCAGAAAGACAGGTGATTAAGGTATCTGGTGAGCATCATAGGAGGAACTAGGGATGTAAATAACGTTGTCCATCATTGATTCTGTGTGTTTACAAGATTGGATGTGTAGATTAATGGAATGTGGTCAACAATGACATCAATGTTGCATGTAATTAATTGCAACGTGAAATGTATTTTTTTTTAAAATGCTGTATTTGGGTGGAGAATGCAGACTGTCCTAGAGAGAGGCTTCTCCAATTCTGCTTTGGTAAGGAGCTGTGAATAAAAGTTGATTGTGCTGCTAAACACAGGAATCAAGACTCGTGTTCAATATCTCTTCTTCCAACAGGACCAAAGTGCCTACAATTCTTTCCCTGAGCTTTTGTCTCTGCCTGAACAGTTCAACCTGGTTTAGTTTTGTTGAAATGAGGAATGAATTTGAAAACTGAGCTTCACTGAGCTGTAGGATTGGAAACGCATCATTTGTGTGCAGTCTTATAATGAGACAGTAGAGCTGAATGAGAAAGACAGAGACATCCGTGGACTAACAAGGTGTGGGGCTGGATGAACACAGCAGGCCAAGCAGCATCATAGGAGCAGGAAAGCCTGCTGGACTCTCCAGCCAATCAGAATGACTCAATGTGTTGCATACCTAAGGAACGTGCGTTCCAGCAGAAAAAGCTGGGACCATCCTGGATGACCTAAAAATCAAGGGAAGGGTCGTTTTGAATGACAGACCTCAGCGTATTTGAAGGTATGTCCTGAAAATATTATTTATTTACCATGTTGCTCTCCAGGAGTATTACTGCTTTCTCTCTATCTCTGTGTATGTGTGTGTGTGCACGTGTGCACGTCTGATGGGGTCTGTGAGAGTGTTCACAAACACAACAGAATTTCAGAGATAAAAGGTACTGCAGATGCTGGAGAATCCTGCTCCTATGATGCTGCTTGACCTGCTGTGGTCATCCAGCCCCACGCCTTGTTACAACTGAATTTCAGTTTCAGTTCTGAACCTTTAGCCACCCAGCAGTCCCGCAGAAGCCCTTGGGGCAGGGTTCTGCTCGTGATGTGAGAAACAGATTGCGAAAACCCATCGAGTGAAAAGCAATTGCAAGAATAACTTGTATCAGAGATAATAGGAACTGCAGATGCTGGAGAATCCGAGACAACAAGGTGTAGAGCTGGACGAACACAGCAGGCCAAGCAGCATCATCGGAGCAGGAAAGCTTGACGTTTTGGGTCTAGACCCTTCATCAGAAATGGGGGAGGGGAAGAGGGTCCTGAAATAAATAGGGAGAGAGGGGGAGGCGGATAGAAGATGGATAGAAGAGAGGATAGGTGGAGAGGAGACAGACAAGTCAAAGAGGCAGGGATGGAGCCAGTAAAGGTGAGTGTAGGTGGGGGGGAGTAGGGAGGAGATAGGTCAGTCCAGGGAGGTCGGACAGGTCAAGGGGGCGGGATGAGGTTAGTAGATAGGAGATGGGGGTGGGGCTTGAGGTGGGAGGAGGGGATAGGTGAGAGGAAGGACAGGTTAGGGAGGCGGAGACGAGCTGGGCTGGTTTTGGGATGCGGTTGGGGGAGGGGAGATTTTGTAGGTTGTGAAATCCACATTGATACCATTGGGCTGCAGGGTTCCCAGGTTAAACATGAGTTGCTGTTCCTGCAGCCTTCGGGTGGGTTGTGTTGATGTTGATGGGTTGTACAATGTGAGGAGCTCCATAAGTTGAAATAATGCAGCTGTCTGAGGAGATGTTTTATTTTGATATGCTGTATACAGTTAAGAACCGTTGCCTGAGGTATAGTATTGCTTACAGATTCTAAATAAGTTTGATGCACTCTATACGTTTAGGGTTTCAATTCATGTACTCTGTTGTAGAAGTTTCAAGAGCTTGGAAATTTCGAGGACTCTTAGCCTCAATAACTCTCTGAATACTTAGTTGAATGGTTACTGGTGAAGAAAGAATTCCCATCCAGCTGTGCAGTGGAGCAGTCGGTGGTAATGCAGCAGTGATATGTATAATTCAATTCTGTAATGGACACAGCAGAGTGAATCCCATATTGAAGATCAACAAATGTGGTGACGGAATCATTAATACTTAAATGTGAAATGTTGTTTAGAAACCAAACATAATTCAATTTGTCATTAGAGAATCAATGTGATCATGTTGTGGCTTCTTCTACATCGGGGAAACCAAGTGGAGGCTTGGGGACCGCTTTGTGGAACACCTACGCTCGGTTCGCAACAAACAACTGTACCTCCCAGTCACGAACCATTTCAGCTCCCCCTCCCACTCCTTGGACGACATGTCCATCCTAGGCCTCCTGCAGTGGCACAAAGATGCCACCCGAAGGTTGCAGGAACAGCATTTCATATTTTGCTTGGGAATCCTGCAGCCCAAAGATATCGATGAGGACTTCACAAGCTTCAAAATCTCCCCTCCCCCAACCATATCCAAAAACCAGCCCAGCTAGTCCCCGCCTCCCTAACCATTCCTCCCACCTCAAGCCACACCCCCATCTCCTACCTACTAGCCTCATCCCACCTTCTTGACCTGTCCGTCCTCCCTGGACCAACCTATCCCCTCCCTAACTCCCCACCTACACTCACCTTTACTGGCTCCAACCCGGCCTCCTTGACCTGTCTGTCTCCACTCCACCTATCTTCGCCTTTATCCATCTTCTATCCGCCTCCTCCTTTCTCCCTATTTATTTCAGAATCCCCTTCCCCTCCCCCATGTCTGAAGAAGGGTCTAGACCCGAAACATCAGCTTTCCTGCTCCTCTGATGCTGCTTGGCCTGCTGTGTTCATCCAGCTCTACACCTTGTTATCTCAGGTTCTCCAGCATCAGCAGTTCCTACTGTCTCTGTGATCATGTTTATTCAGAATCTGGTGTTTACAGATTCAGCCACAGCGGTTAACTTATTCTGTCACAACAGGGACTCATTTGGCGTACCTACTGTAATGTGTTTGATCAAACGTTTGAAATGATGCAGTTGTAATCAGAGGTCCTCATGGAGATTGCAATGGCATATAAATGGAAGGCTCAGTAAATTCACTGTCTTGGATTTAGTCTTCAGGAGACGGCTAGCAGCACAAATTTCCTTCGATTGACAAAACAGTTTGCACGTTGAGTTTTGTCTTCGGAGTTCCTAGAAAGTATAAATAACCATTGAAGTTGTGTGGCAATGCTTCTGAGCTGATCAATTCTGATTTTTTGCTACGAAGCATAAATTACATTTACTCTAATGGTTGCTGTTACACACATGCTGGATCCATGGTACAGTTTACTTCAGTTAAATATGATAAAGAAGTGCATCAGATTTATTTGGTCCCATTTATTTCAAATCTAGGCCCGAAACGTCAAGCTGTCCTGTTCCTATGATGCTGCTTAGCCTCATCCAGCTCCACACCTTGTTATCTCGGATTCTCCAGCATCTGCAGCACCTATTATCTCTGTTTCTAGCTCACACACTTGTCAAAATGTTATTTCTGCTTGTGTAATATATATGTACTGTTGAATTAAACCTTAATGCACTTATTTTGATTGAAGACATTACTTGGAATGTCTGTATTTACTATTGTACTCAGTTTATATCACTGACTAAAGTAGAAATACCTTATACAATACGTTTCTACGATAAGCAGCCACCATAGAATTGTACTGAATGTGAGTCACCGTAAGTTAACAGTTGAGTGCTGCAGCAATGTGTGACTGGGAGCATCATCACGAAGTGTACTGAGTGTCGCTGACGAACTCCACTGAGCCACATATCTCCAGGTACCATATGATGCTAAGAGTCCTGGGCACTGGAGATTTTAAATGAGCATAGTTTACAAACAGGAGAAAAAGGTATGTTCTACTTGAAATGTTTATTGCTGGTAATCCATTTACTACTGAAACATAGATAAAGCAAATATATTAATTATTTGCCATAAGCAGTCAGCAACAAGACTTCTCTATTCAGACGTTTCCTACTGTGAGCATTCTAACTGCAAACACTCTCTAGCCCTGATTGGACTCATTACCCCAGCATGGTCATGAGAATCTGTGGGCTATGGATACCACAATCCATTACCTTGATGCAACATGCGAGTCGATTCGGCCGTTTGCATCGAGTTTTGCTCTTCTCTAGCTGATAGAGCTTTAATGAACGAGTAGTCATCAATTATCAGCAGAGTCCCACCAAAAATAAAATCCAGCAATCTCCGTTCACCTTATCTGACTTTGGGATATCTCTGCAAACTAACACATGTAGAATTGGAATATATATACTTGACAATAATGACAGAGCCATATGTCCCAATCAACAAATTTGACTGCTGTTCATAATAGATGGAATAAGACACTGCTTTAATAAATGAACTAAGTTTTTGACGATCTGGGCACAATAATCATAAATTACAGGTAAGTTGATCGAACCTCGTGTAGAAAGTGGCCCATTTCGTCAATTTTATCATTCTCTGCCACTTTCGCCACCTACAATCTGATCCTACAACCAAAGAGATATTTCCCTCCCCACACTTACCTGCCTTTTGTAGGGACCGCTCACTCCGAGACTCCCTTGTCAGATCCACACTCCCCACTAACCTTACCACACCGGGCACCCTTCCCCGCGACCGCAGGAAGTGCTACACCTGTGCCTACACCACTCCCCACACCTCACCTCCATTCAAGGACCAAAGCAAACCTTTCATATCAGACAGGGGTTCACCTGTACATCCGCCAATTTAGTCTACTATATCCGCTGCTCCCGATGTGGTCTCCTCTACATTGGTGAGACTAAGCATAGGCTTGGAGATCATTTGGTAGAGCATCTGCACTCTATACACGACAAACGGCACACATTCAGCTCATCAACCATTTTAATTCCCCCTCTCACTTCCTGGGTGACATGTCCATCCTGGGCCTCCTCCAGTGCCCCACTGACAACATGCGCAGACTGGAGGATCAACACCTCATATTCTGCCTTGGTAGCCTACAGCCCGATGTCCTAAACATGGAATTCACCAGTTCCAAAATCTCTGCACCCCTGGCCTCGGCCCATGTCCAACCCTTCCTCTCATCCCCACCTTGACCTGACAACAACCTGTCCATCTTCTCTCCCGCATATCCGTCCCACCCATCCCGCTGACCAATCCCCACCACTTCCACCTGCATTCACCTATCACCATCCCACCTACCTTCCCCAGCTCCCTTCCCCCTCCCCATTTCTGAAGAAGGGTCCCGACCCGAAATATCAAGTTTTCTGCTCCTCTGATGCTGCCTGGCCTGCTGTTGTCTTCCAGCTCCAACCTGTTGTCTCTGACTCCAGCATCTGCAAATGTTTGCTATCTCAAAGCTGCTTTGTGTCCTTTTTTTTGCCCCACATTTACCTCTTCATATCCCCGTCCACTGTCTTGTGGTAATAAAACAAAAATAGAAAATGCTGGAGAACCTTAGCACAATCTGTCGTGAGTGGAGTAGAGTCAACGTCTTAAGTCTGTTGATCCTCAGGCAGAACAGAGTTACCAGACTCGAAATGTTATCTCTTTTTATTCTCCCGCCACTGATGCTGCCCCACCTGCTGAGTTGCTCCTGGACTTTCTGGTTTTGTTTCAGATTTCCAGCATCTGCAGTTGTATGTTTTGTCCCACATTATGTCCTTTTATTCCTATGTTCCTTCTGTCCTAACCTGCTATTAAAATCAACTTCTCATTGTAGTTGACATTGTCCCATGCTTCCAGTCTTGATTGTAACAGACTCTCCTCGTGCTTGCGAGTATTATTAGCAAAGCCCTGTTCCACATTGCTTCAATTAGAAGCTTTTATAGCTTCAAACATCTCTGCTGCATTCCTCCCAAGGTGGCTTTGCAGAATTAATTTTGTCCTCCACAGTTAGCTTGGTGATTAGGGTAGTGCATTGGGGAGATATGGCAGGGAAGATGGTTGTCCTTCTGGATACATCATCCAATCAGTCAATCTTGATTTGGCGGATATTCTGTCAGAATAATTGCAGATGTAGATCAAGATGTATTTTGAGCTTTACAATGCTCCTTGCATTGAATCCAGGGGACATGCTGCAGGTATTGTTTTGCATTTTCACTGGCACTTTCCTGTGCGACACATGCATTGCCAAGACTGAACTGTGCACAGTGAATAAGGGCAGGGCGGGAACAGCTTCTCTGCATACCAGAATTCTCTTGATTTACAGTGGCCTTTGCAAGCCTATCACTTACTTTCAGATATTGTAGGTAGCTGCACTGAGCCAGTGTTGCTTCGTAATGTAAATGGCGGTGCTGTTGAGCTAAGATTTTTTTTTTCAGAGGCTCACTTCAATATATACATACGAGCGGTGGCATCATTGTCCCAGAAACTTTGGGCTGTTATATAAGATATTATTCCGGTAAAATTGAAGAACAAGTAAATTATATTAATGTATTTATTACTATTTTTAGCTTGAATTTTTGAACAGTAGCGTATAACATTGATAACTATCTGAAGGCTGTGATTAAAAGTAATTCGTCTGACAGACTTTCCAAAACACATGTTCGAGAGCAGGGACCCCATGGAGGGTTAATGAAAGTTTTTTTTTTAATGTTGTTCTAAAGAACATTCATATCGGACTCAAAACATTCTGATGAAGGGTCTAGGCCCGAAACGTCAAGTTTTCCTGCTCCTATGATGCTGCCTGACCGGCTGTGTTCATCCAGCCCCATGCTTGTTATCTCGGACTCAAAACATTGACTCTGTTCCTCTAGCTGCAGATATTGCCTGACCTGCTGAGTTTCTGCTTAAATTTCTCTCTTTAGTTCAAATTATCAGCGTTTTGTTATCATTCATTATGGTGCAGTGTATTCAAGGTTGGTTTTAGCTTAAAATTGCAGAAGTAAACAAAATACGTGTTTAAATAAGCCAGATTTCATTCTTGGATCTGTCTTGTCCAGTAATGCCATCAGCTGGGATCATAACACGACACTGTCATAGAGGCATAGCGATCAAATTCACAGGAAAAGACCCTTCAGTCCATTGCTCCCATGCCGGTCAAAACAGACCATCTAACTATTTTAATCCCACTTTCCAGCACACAGAGGTGCATTGTAAGTGCGTTTTTAAATTTCCCAGTCCCCAGAGCCAATCCATGCTCTGAGCTCATCTGTCTTACCAGTTAGGCCTCATGCGTTGAAATAAATGCACTTCAAACCAGAAGTCTTTTCCCTGCCTTTACTGTGCCCCAGGCTATCTTGAATAGTCAATTTGCTCTCCACGACTAATGCATTTTCCTGCTGCTATATCTTATGGTCTTACAGTATATCCAAATCACACTGATTTATTATTCATATTGAGGGAAAAGATTAAAATAAAAAAGCTTGGCACCCTTTACTTAATTTTTACTTTCATATATTACACACAGCTGCACTAATTTGCTTTTGAACTGTTTTGCCTATCACTAGGCAAAATATTTTCCATTTATTGACATCTTGATTTACTCAGCCCCTGGTGAAAAATTAGCTGTCATTGGAACTTCTGTGCTAACTTCAGAGATATGTAGGTGTGCAGTCGGATTGTTAAAAGATACAATCTGTTTAAATTAAAACAAATGTTTCCTTGCTCAATCATAGGAAATGGGCATCACAGCTAGGCCAGCATTTATTGCTGATTCCTCATGAGCCAGAGGACAGTCAAGACACAATCATGTAACTGTGGGCCCGGAGTCACATGTATGTCAGACCAGGAATAATGTTAGATTTCATTCCCGGAATGACATTAGGGAACCAGATTTTTGTATTTTCTTTTTCCCCGTTGGCAATCGGCAATAGCTTCATGGTCAAATTTGGACTCTTTTTGGCAGATAGAGATTGAATTCTAGCCACTATGGTAGGATTGAAATGCCAGGGCCCCAGGCCATTTCTTGGGGCTCTGGATTAATAGTCTGGCATTGATACCAGTAGGCCATAGCCAACACACATTTCATGCTGCTGGGTGTCCTAGCTATTGCACACCTCTAACTACCTTGGACATGTGAACAATGAACTGTCTTCTTAAAGCAAAACTGCCCTTGAGATGTAGATACTTCTCTAATGCTTTTAAGAAGGAAGTTGTAGAATCCTGATGCAGTGGCAGTGAAGGAAATCCAGGGTTTCCACGTTAGGATGGTATTAGATCTCAGTGCAGACCATGCACTTGGTGATATTCCATGCATCTGTTTCCCATTTTTTCTAAGATGGCAGAGGTGGCATGATGGCTGAAGTGGTTAGCACTATTGCTTTGCAGTGCCAGGGACCTGCATTTGATTCCAACCTCAGGCAACTGTCTGTGTGGAATTTACATATTCTGTCTGTGTCTGCGTGGGTTTCCTCCCACGGTCGGAAGATGTGCAGGCTAGGAAGATTGGCCATGCTATATTGCCTGTAGTGTTCAGGGATGTGTAGATTAGGGGGTTAGGTCTGGGTGGGATGCTCTGAGGGTTGATGTGGACTTGTTGGGCCTGTTTCCACACTGTAGGGATTTGATTCTATGAAGGTTGAAAGCACTTGTTAGCTATCAAAAGATCAAATTTTGCGCAGTGCAAGACACATTGTTAATGACCCTCCAAAATCCCTCCACCCATCCAAGCTGTCAGAAAGTGTAGAAATTAACAAATTAACTACATTTACATATGGTGCTGGACCTCCTTTCTATTTCATCTGAAACTTTATTTTTTTTAAATTGTGAAATACTGCTACGTATTGCGGGAACGATTCTGTCAAACTATTCTGTTGTGAATATTCTATTGCAGAAAAATTCATTTCTGAGACAAATGTTTGCAGATCCACGCTACAATCGGGGACTCGTCCATCCACTAACGCAATGTTCACAGTGATAGCACACATTCAAGCCTTTATGTCCTGTCGTGCATCTTTCGTTCTCATTAATCATGGAATGGAACCGTGGATAAAGGAAATTGTGATAGGTTAAAAAAAGATCAAAAGAGGAAGGGTCAAGCCAGGCAGTCAAACTGGCTCTACTTGGATAGGTGCTGTCAATCCCAAAAGCAGAGAACAACCGTGGTAGACTCCAAAGATTTCTTACATCTGAGGTAATTTTGTTGCATCTGTCAGAAGGACCAAAATTAATCTATTCGTCTTGATTTTTTTCGAACAGCTCTTAAAATACGTAACACATGAAGGCCACACTTGGTAGCTAATGGATACAAATATTTATATCTACTGTTTGAGGAACATTAGCATACAAAAGTTACATCTCCAAAACGACAGCATAGTTAATTTTAATGCCTAAAATGATTAAAAACAATGCATTTCTCTGACTAAATTACATACAATGAAGGTTTGATTTTTAAGAAGTGGTTTGCAAACAGCAATGTGCCTATCAATATGGACATGTCACCAGTTGCTTGCAAATTTCAAACTGAACCAACAGGAAAGATGTTGAATTATTATTGCTGTTTTTATCAATATTTATTATTTTCTAGTTTCCTTTTTGAATTCCCAAATACACCTGATTTGATTATGCTTCCAAACTGTTAGTTGCAACTCATCACAACTCGCAATGCAAATCAACTAACGTCATGACTTCCTGTGAAATTAAGAGAAATCATTGTCTCAGATGAAGGTCTTATGAGGAAAGGCTGAGGGACTTGGGTCTGTTCTCATTGGAGAGAAGAAGGCTAAGAGGGGATTTAATAGAGACATACAAAATGATCAGAGGATTAGATAGGGTGGACAGTGAGAGTCTTTTTCCTAGGATGATGACGTTGGCTAGTACGAGGGGGTGTAGCTGCAAATTGAGCGGTGATAGATTTAAGACAGATGTCAGAGGCAGGTTCTTTACTCAGAGAGTGGTAAGGGCGTGGAATGCCCTGCCTGCCAATGTAGTTAACTCAGCCACATTAGGGGCATTTAAACAGTCCTTGGATAAGCATGTGGATGATGATGGGATAGTGTAGGGGGATGGGCTTAGATTAGTTCACAGGTCGGCGCAACATCGAGGGCCGAAGGGCCTGTTCTGCGCTGAATTGTTCTAAATGCACAAGCAATCCAACCTGGTGAAAATAGTTTTCTTAAATTTCCCTGATGAGAAAACCTCCTGAATTGGGCATGTAAAATTATGAAATTCATAGACAAGAGGAAATCGTGATTATCTCGTCCCCATGACAGACGTGTCTACGAACAGAAGGCATGAGTTTAATGTGCAGAGCATGTCGTTCAGAGGAGATTGGAGAATTTGTGTTTTTTTTAACCGAGCTCACAGTAGGCATATGGACCATGCTGACTGAGACAGTGGTTGAGTCAGTTACTCTCTCAACATTGAAGAAGCATCTGGATGAGTCGGTAAAAAGTTGGGGCTTAGTCAATTGTGGACCGAAAGCAGTAGAAAGGGTTTCGTACAGTTATACAGCCATAGAGTCCTGCAGCATGGAGACAGACCTATTAGCCCAAACTGGCCCATGCCGACCAAAATGCCCATCCATGTTAACCCTAATTCCCTGCACTTGGCCATATCCTTCTACGTATTTTCTATCCATGTATTCGTACAAATACTTTTTAATGTACCCATCTCAACCAATTCCACTGGCAGTTCATTCTATATGTGTACCACCCTTCTGTGTAAAACAGTTGCCCTCAGGTTCCTATGTATTCTTTCTCCTCTTTGAAGTGTGTCTATTTTAACGCAAGAAGCGTCAGGAATAAGGGTGACGAACTTAGAGCCTGGATCAGTATTCGGAACTACGATGCTGTGGCTATTGTGGAGATTTGGATAATGCAGAGGCAGGAATGGTTGTTGGATCTTCCAGGGTTTAGATGTCTCAAAAGTAACAGAAAGGGAGATAAAAGAGGTGGGGAGTGGCATTGCTAATCAGGGATGATATCAAAGCTGCGGAAGGGGAGGTCGTCAAGAAGGGTTTGTCTACTGAGTCAGTATGGGTGGAAGTCAGAAACAGGAAAGGAGCAGTCACATTATTAGTAATTTTCTACAGAGTCCCCAGTAGCAAAAGAGACAGAGGAATAGATTGTGAGGCAGATTTTGGAAAGGTGTAAAAGTAATAGGGTTGTTGTCATGGTTGACTTCAACTTCCCTCATATAGACTGGAACCTCCTAAGTGAAAATAGTTTGGATGGAACAGATTTTGTCGGGTGTGTCCAGGAAGGATTTCTGACTCAATATGTAGATAGGCTGACTAGAAGGGAGGCCATATTGGATTTGGTGTTTGGCAATGAACCAGGCCAGGTGCCAGATCGGGGAGCATTTCGGTGATAGTGATCACAACTCCCTGACCTTCACTATAGTCATGGAGAGGGATGGAGCAGACAGTCTGGGAAAGTATTTAATTGGGGGAGGGGGAATTACAATGCTATTTGGCAAGAACAGCAGGGCATAAATTGGGAACAGATGTTCTCAAGGAAATGCATGACAGAAATGTGCAGGCTGTTTAGGGGACAGATGCTGAGTACTGGATAGGTTTGTCCCACTGAGGCAAGGAAGAGATGGTAAGGTGGAGGAACCTTGGATGACAAGACATGTGGAACATCTCTTCAAGAGGAAGAAGGAAGATTACTTAAAGTTGAGGAAGCAAGGATTGAACAGGGCTCTGGTGGGCCACCAGGTATCTAGGAAAGAACCGAGGAATGGGCTTAATAGAGCTAGAAGGAGGTATAAAAATGCCTGGGTGGGTAGGATTAAGGAAAATCCCAAGGCGTTCCATACTTATGTGAGGAACAAGAGGATGGCCAGAGTGAGGGTAAGGCAGATCATAAATAGTGGAGGGAACTTGTGCGTGGAGTCAGAGGAAGTAGGGGAGGTCCTTAATGAATGCTTTGCTTCATTATTCACCAGTAAGAGGGACATTGACATTTGTGAGGACAGCATGAAACAGGCTGATATGCCAGAACAGGTTGATGTTAGGAAGGAAGATATGCTAGAAATTTTGAAAAACATGAGGATAAATAAGTCAGAGATAGTGGGAACTGCAGATGCTGGAGAATCTGAGATAACAAGGTGTAGAGCTGGATGAACACAGCAGGCCAAGCAGCATCAGAGGAGCAGGAAAGCTGATGTTTCCGGTCTGGACCCTTCTTCAGAAA
>JAHRHZ010000137.1:226912-240641 GCA_024137785.1 Ginglymostoma cirratum
TTTCTGAAGAAGGGTCCAGACCGGAAACATCAGCTTTCCTGCTCCTCTGATGCTGCTTGGCCTGCTGTGTTCATCCAGCTCTACACCTTGTTATCTAGGATAAATAAGTCCCCTGGGCCAGATGGGATATACCCAAGGTTGATACAGGAAGCGCGGGAATTGATTGCTGCGCCTTTGGTGATGATCTTTGTATCCTCACTGTCCACTGGAGTAGTACCAGCTGTCTGGAGGGTAGCAAATGTTATTCCTTTGTTCAAGAAAGGGAATAGGGATAATCCTTGGAATTACAGACCAGTCAGTCTTACTTCTGTGGTGGGCAAATTATTGGAGAGGATTCTGAGAGATAGTATTTATGGAAAAGCATAGTTTGATTAGAAATAGTCAGTATGACTTTGTGAGGGGCAGGTCATGCCTCATAAGCCTTACTGAATTCTTTGAGGATGTGACAAAACACATTGAAGGTAGAGCAGTGGCTGTGGAGTATATGGATTCTAGCAAGGCATTTGATAAGCTTGGTGACCAGTGGTGTTCTGCAGGAATCTGTTCTGGGACCCCTGCTCTTTGTGATCTTTATAAATGACTTGGATGAGGAAGTGGAAGGGTGAGTTAGTACGTTTGCCAATGACGCAAAGGTTGGTGGAGTTGTGGATAGTGTGGAGGGCTGTTATGGGTTGCAATGGGGCATTGAAAGGTGCAGAGCTGGACAAAGATGGAATTCAACCTGGAAAAGTGTGAAGAGATTCGTTTTGGAAGGTTGAATTTGACTGCTGAACACAGGGTTAATGGCAGAATTCCTGGCAGTGTGGAGGAATAGAGGGATCTTGGGGTTCACATCCATAGATCCCTCAAAGTTGCTACCCAAGTTGGTAGGGTTGTAAAGAAGGCATATGTTGTGTTGGCTTTCATTGGCAGGGGATATGAGTTCAAGAGCCAGAAGATTATGCTGCAGCTCTATCAAACTCTGGTTAGACCACACCTGGAATATTGTGTTCGGTTCCGGTCGCCTCATTATAGGAAGGATGTGGAAGCTTTAGAGAGGGTGCAGAGGAGATTTACCAGGATGTTGCGTGGACTGGAGGGAAAGGTCTTATGAGGAAAGGTTGAGGGAGCTAGGGCTTTTCTCATTAGAGTGAAAAAGGATGAGAGGTGACTTGATAGAGGTGTACAAGATGATGAGAGGCATAGATAGAATGGATACCCAGAGACTTTTTCCCAGGGCGGAAATGTCTATTACAAGGGGGCAAAATTTTAAGGTGACTGGAGGAATGTATAGTGGAGATATCAGCAGTAGGTTCTTTACACAGAGAGTGCTGAGTGCGTGGAATGTGCTGCCGGCGATGGTAGTGGGGTCAGATACATTATGGACATTTAAGCGACTCTTGGATAGGCACCTGGATGATAATAAAATTTAGAGTCTGCAGGGTAGTTTGAGCTGAGAGTAGGATGGTAGGCTGGCACAACATCATGGGCCAAAATGCCTGTACTGTGCTGTCCTGTTCTATGTTCCATGTTCTTACCTTAAACTGATGACCTTCAGTCATTGATTCCCCAATCCTGGGAAAAAAGACTGAGTGCATTCACCCTATCCATGCCTCTCATGAAGTTATAAGCTTCTCTAAGATCCCCCCTCAGTCTCCTACATGCTAAAGAAAAGTGTCCCAGCTTGTCCAACCTCTGCCTATTACTCAGTCCCTTGAGTCCTGGCAACATTCTTGTAAATTTCTTCGGCACTCTTTCTTGTTTAATAGCAGCCTTCCTATAGCAAGGTGACCTAAACTGAACACAATACTCCACATACGGCCTCACCAACATCCTGTACAACTGCAACATAACTTCCCAACTTCTATACTCAATGCCCTCACTGATGAAGGCCAGTGTACCAAAAGCCTTCTTCACTGCCCTGTCTACCTGTGAATTCACTTCCATGGAACCATGCACCTGAATTCCAAGGTCCCTCTGTTCCACTGCACTCCTTATGGCCCTACCATTCACCATGAAACTCTTCCTTGATTTGACTTTCCAAAATGCACACCTCACATTGATCTGGACTAAACTCCGCTGACCATTTCTCAGCCCCGCTGATCAAGATCCTGCTTCAATTTCTGATAATCTTCATCACTGTCCACGATACCACCAATGTTAGTGTCATCCTCAATCTTACTAATCATGCCTCGTACATTCTCACCCAAATCATTTATCTAGATAACAAACAGCAATCGGCCCAGCACCGACCCCTGAGGCACACTACTAGTCACAGGTCTCCAGTCTGACAAGTACCCTTCGACTCTTACTCTCTGCTTCCTACCGTCAAGCCAAGTGGGTATCAATTTGCCAGGTCTCCCTGGATTCCATATGATCTAACCTTCCAGGGCAGCCTACCATGTGGAACCATATTAAAGGCCTTACCGAAGTCCATATTCGATTAGTTTTCATATTTGTTGGTCAGCATGGACCGAAAAGCTAATATCTATGCTGCAGGAACCTATGAGTCAATTTGGAACACGTGCATTCAGTAGAGATATGTGAAGATCTAGAGAAGACCATGGAGAGTGGCTAGGACAGTGAAGGATATTTAAATGAAAATACACAGAGTGCTCAAGCATAAAAGCTGGTAAAAAGAGGAAGGCAGAAACAGAGTGAGAGGATGAAATACAGACAGAGTTCAAATGATGTTAACAGATGAAAAGGAATAATTTCTCAAAATCTGACTTCAGAGAATGGAGAAAGATCCGTTACTGATCCACTGACATTCTGTTATGCTCTCATTTAGAAGGTTAAAGTCTCCACAGTACACATTAGGGCCATTATGAAATGTCACAGTAATGTGTTTTGCATGACTCTATAGAGAGACTGTGGCCAGATATAGAACACTTGGTCAGATGGTTCTAACAGATATTGCACCCTGAATTTTCTGCTCAGTAGTGAGAGTGTGATAGATAGCCAGCAGAAGAGAGATAGGAAATTGTGCTGAGAATGAGATATGTATTTCATGTTATTAGCATGGATGGTCTTCCCACCATGTGAGGTGGATTCAATCTGCCTATACAAAATAGAACATAACACAGTACAGCACAGTACAGGCCTTTGGCCCACGATGTTGTGCCGGACTTTTACCCTAAACCTAAGGTCTATCTAACCTCCACCCCCACTGGATACTATCATCCATATGCCCATCTAATAGCCGCTTAAATACCCCTAATGAGGCCGACTCCATTACCCTCTCCGGCAATGCATTCCACGCCCCGACCACTTTCTGAGTAAAGAACCTATCTCTGACATCTCCCCGATATTTATCTACCTCCTTTCACTTTAAAACTATGTCCCCTCGTAAAAGCTACCTTCACCCTCGGAAAAAGTCTCTGGCTGTCTACTCTATCTATACTTCTGATCATTTTGTACAACTCTATCAAGTCACCTCTCATCCTTCATCGTTCTAAAGAGAAAAGCCCAAGCTCTCTCAACCTTTCCTTGTAAGACCTTCCCTCCATTCCAGGCAACATCCTGGTAAATCTCCTCTGCACCTTTTCTAACGCTTCCACATCTTTCATGTAATGAGGTGACCAGAGCTGGACACAATACTCCAGATGTGGCCGAACCAGGCTTTTGTATAGCTGGAGCATAACTTCCCGGTTCATGAACTCAATCCCTCTATTAATGAAAGCTAACATACCATACGCCTTCTTAACAACTCTATCCACCTGCGTGGCAGCTCGCAGGGAACTGTTAACATGAACCCCAAGATCCCTCTGCTCCTTCACACTGCCAAAAATCTTTCCATTACCCCTGTATTCTGCTTTCAAGTTTGTCCTTCCAAAATGAATCACCTCACACTTTTCAGGGTTAAACTCCATCTGCCACTTCTCAGCCCAGCTCTGCATCCTATCAATGTCCCTTTGTAACGTAGAACAGCCCTCCGGACTGTCCACAACATGACCCACCTTTGTATCGTCCGCAAACTTGCTAATCCACCCTTCCACTCCTTCATCTAAATCATTTACAGAAATCACAAATAGAAGGGGACCCAAAACAGACCCTTGTGGTACACCACTCGTAACTGAGCACCATGTTGAATATTTTCCGTCCACTACTACCTTGTGTCTTCTAAGGGTCAGCCAATTCTGAATCCAATCTGCCACATGTCCCCCCATCCCATGCCTCCTTACCTTCTGCATGAGCCTACCATGGGGAACACGATCAAACGCCTTACTTAAATCCATGGATACCACATCCACTGCTCTACCTTCATCCACGTGTTTGGTCACCTCTTCAAAGAATTCAATAAGGTTTGTGAGGCATGATCTACCCCTCACAAATCCATGCTGACTATCACGAATCAAACTGTGCCTTTCCAACTGATCATAAATCCTATCTCTCAGAGCCCTTTCCAATAAATTGCCCACCACTGACATAAGACTAACTGGCCTGTAATTTCCAGGGTTATCCCTCTTCCCTTTTTTGAACAAGGGAATGACGTTTGCCTCTTTCCAGTCTTCCGGCACTATACCCGTGGACAGAGAGGATGAAAAGATCATCGCCAAAGGCCCTGTGATCTTGTCCCTCGCTTCCCATAGAATCCTTGGATAAATCCCATCAGGCCCGGGGGACTTATCTATCTTGAACTTCCTCAGAGTTCCTGGCACATCTTTATTAACATCAACTTCCTGTAGCCTACCTGGCTGTTTCACAACGTCCTCCTCTACAACTAGGTCCCTCTCAGTTGTGAATTCTGAAGAAAAGTATTCATTGAGGACCTCTCCTATCTCTTTAGGCTCTGTGCACAAATTCCCTTTACAATCCTTGATCGGCCCTCCCCTTTCTCTGGTCATTCTCTTGTTCTGCACATGCATGGAAAAAGCTTTGGAGTTTTCCTTGATCCTATCTGCCAAGGTTTTCTCATGCCCCCTTATAGCTCTCCTAAGCACTTTCTTCAGCTCCTTCCTGGCTAACTTGTATCCCTCTTGAGCCTCTTCCGTTCCTCTTTTCCTGAACTTTACATAAGCCTCCTTCTTCCTCTTAACCAGTCCTTCGACCTCTCTTGAGAACGACGGCTACCTCACTCGACCGCATCTTCTCTGCCTGCTAGGGACAAACATATCGAGCACATGCAGTATGCATTCCTTAAACAATCTCCACATTTCTGTGGTGCTCTTCCCTGACTGCATCTGTTCCCAATTTATGTTACCCAGTTCTTGCTTAACTGAATTGTAATTACCCTTCCCCCGATTGTAAACTTTACCCTGCCATATGTACCTATCCTTATCCATGACTATCGTGAAAGAAACAGAGTTATGATCAGTACCGCCGAAATGTTCTCCTACCAACAGGTCTAACACTTGGCCCGGTTCGTTGCCAAGCACCAAATCCAAAGTGGCCTCTAGTCATGTTGGTCTATCTACATACTGTGTCAGGAATTCTTCCTGAACGCACTGGACAAAATCTGCTCCATCTAAACTATTACAACTAAAATGTTTCCAATCAATATTTGGAAAGTTGACTACATGACTACAACCCTGTGACTTCTGCACCTTTCCAGTATCTGCCTCCCAATCATGCCTCTACTTCTCTGCAACTATTAGGGGGTCTTTAAAAAACCCCCAACAAAGTGACTGCTCCTTTCTTGTTCCTGACCTCAACCCAAACTGACCCTGTAGACATTTCATTCTCAAACTGCCTTTCAGTAGCTGCTATACTCGCCCTGACTAGCAATGCCACTCTCCCACCTCTTTTTCCGCTCTCCCTATTTCTTTTAAAGCATCTAAATTCCAGAACTTCCAACAACCATTCCTCTCCATGAGTTTAGCTGCACTCTCTCCCTATTTCTTACCTCGTTATCACGTGGCACTGGTAGGAATCCAGAGATAACTACCCTGTTTGTCCTGGACTTCAGCTTCCCACCTCACTCCCTGTACTCGTTTTTCACATTCTCAGTCCTTTTTCTATTTATGTCATTGGTACCGATGTGTACCATGACTGCTGGTTGCTCACCCTCCCCCTTAAGGATCTTGAAGACACGATCCGAGACATCATGGACCCTGGCACCCAGGAGGCAACATACCATCCTTTCATTCTCGTTCGCGTCCACAGAACTGCCTGTCTGTGCCTCTTACTATCGAATCCCCCACTACAATTACTCTCCTATTCTCCCCACTTCCCTTCTTTGCCACAGGGTCAGGCTCAGTGCCAGAGACCTGTCCGCTATGGCCTTCCCCTGATAGGTCATCCCCCCCACAACAGTATCAAAAACTGTATACTTATTATTGAGGGGAATGGCCACAGGGGATCCCTGCACTGTCTGCCTATTCCCTCTCCCCTTCCTGACAGTCACCCAGCCACCTTATTCCTGTACCTTGGGGGTGACCACCTCTCTGTAACTCCTCTCTATCACCCCTTCAGCCTCCAGAATGATCCGGAGTTGATCCAGCTCCAGCTTCAGTTCCCTAACACGGTTTTTGAGGAGCAAGGGCAAGGATAAACATACAGTGATTTTTTTTTTAGTGTCATGGGCAGCATGGTGGCTCAGTGGTTAGCACTACAGCCTCACAGTGCCAGGGACCCAGGTTTGATTCCAGCCTTGGGTGACTGTCTGTGTGGAGTTTGCACGTTCTCCCCGTGTCTGTGTGGGTTTCCTCTGGGTGCTCTGGTTTCCTCCCATGGTCCAAAGATGTGCAGGTTAGGTGGATTGGCCATGCTAAATTGCCCGTAGTGTTCCAGGGTGTGTGGGTTATGGGGGGATGGGTCTGGGTGGGATGCTCCAAGGGTCAGTGTGGACTTGTTGGGCCAAAGGGCCTGTTTCCACACTGTAGGGATTCTGATTCAGTATTCTGTTCACATCTATTCCAATATTAGTGAAAGAAAGAAAAGAAGGTGATAAGTATGTAACACATTGAATGCAAATATTCAGTATTCAGTGTTGAGCATAGAATAATTAAACAAGTAATTTTGCTCAACAAAGGATATTCAAATATCATGTTTTACGTGAGATCGGAGCTGTTTGGAACATTAATGGAGTGAACTGATACCTTTTTGGCTCTGATGTGATGCTACTTCAGCTTTAAAAGGTGCATTTTGCCCTGTTTCTCTTTTGCGAGAAAAGGTTGAGACAGAAGCACTGAGTGGCCAGCCCAAAGCCAATTAACAGCTCACGAGGCCTTGGCTTTTGTTTGAAAGTTGGAATATTAGAAGCAGCCTGAATAGGTGGGGTCAAACTTTGACAGAAGCAGGATATTTAGTTTTAGCTTTCAGCAGCTTCTGAGGTCTTTAAGCTGGATGTGGAGGCTCTTATTCCTCTTGCTGTTACGGCTAAAAGTTGTGGTTTTCTTCCTGTTGGCAGAATTCATTAGAATCCATGCAGTGTGGAAACAGGCCCTTTGGCCCAACAAATCCATGCTGACCCTTGGACCATCCCACCCCCCCTATAACCCACACACCCCTGAACACTACGGGCAATTTAGCATGGCCAATCCACCTAACCTGCACATCTTAGGCTGTGGGAGGAAACCAGAGCACCTGGAGGAAACCAGACATGGTGAGAATGTGCAAACTCCTTACAGACAGTCACCTGAGGCTAGAATTGAACCTGGGTCCCTGGTGCTGTGAGGCTGCAGTGATAACCACTGAGCCACTGTGCCACCCTTATTTGCATGTGAGACAATCTATTCCACTGAATTTGCAAATATATCTATGCATTTTGGTAGGCATTTCGAAAGAGTTACAGTTAAGCCTATTCTTTTCTTTTATTTTGTCCGTAATTTAAACTGTAATGTGAAAAATAGTGTGTTTTCTTAAATTCCAGGAGTAATATCTTGTCATTATTTCATGAACAGTGGGTTTCGATGTTCGGAACAACATTTGCTGCCCATCTGTGATTTTACTTTTATCTAAGTGGGTTGTTAAACATTGGTGAAGACACTTAATTTTTAAAGGCACGGTGACAAATCTGGAAACAGTTAGACAGTGACAGTCGTGGCAAACTGTGCTCCCTAAAGGAAGTTAGACAGCCAGAATCAGCTGGAGGGGGTGAAGCTAAAGGTGAGAGGGACAGGGCTCAAGGCGGAAGTTGTGGGACTCTAGAAAAGGTGGCGTGGTGGCTCAGTGGCTCAGTGGTTAGCACTGCTGCCTCACAGCCCCAGGGATTGGGTTCAATTCCAGGACTGGGTGACCGTCTATGTGGAGCTTACACATTCTCCCCGTGTCTGCGTGGGCTTCCTCCAGGTGCTCTGGTTTCCTCCCACAGTCCAAAGGTGTGCAGGCTCGGTGAATTGCTATGCTATAATGCCCAGGGATGCATAGGCTATGTGGATTAGCCATGGAACATGCCGAGTTACTGGGGTAGGGGAGTGAGACTGGGTGGGATGCTCTTCAGAGAGTTGGTATGGGCTTGTTGGGCCAAATGGCCAGTTTCCACACTGTAGGGATTCTATGGACTTTGCAAAATGCGAATAATATTTTCACTTAAAGCAACTATCTGCCAATTTCAAAGCTGTTAATTGAATGCAGATTCCAGTAGCCACAAGGTCGTTGTTATTCTATTGACATCTCACCCCATTTTAGTTTACTGTCAGCCGTGATACCACGTAGTGCAAAATAGCTGACACTGGACAAACTGTAATATTAGGGACGTAGGCCCCAGTGCCTAAATGTTATAAATTCAGAGCTGTCCACTATAAGGTTCGATAAGGTTCTTGGAGAAAATGCGGAGGCATGGGATTGAGGGAGATTTAGCAGTTTGGATTAGAAACTGGCTTTCTGAAAGAAGGCAACGAGTGGTGGTTGATGGAAAATATTCAGCCTGGAGTCCGGTTACTAGTGGTGTGCCACAGGGATCTGTTTTGGGACCACTGCTGTTTGTCATTTTTATAAATGACTTGGACGCAGACATAGGTGGATGGGTTAGTAAGTTTGCAGATGACACTAAAATCGGTGGAGTGGTGGACAGTGTGGAAGAATGTTGCAGGTTGCAGGGAGACTTGGATAAACTGCAGAATTGGGCTGAAAGGTGGCAAATGGAGTTCAATGCAGATAAATGTGAGGTGATGCACTTTGGGAAGAATAATAGGAAGGCAGAATACTGGGTCAATGGAAAGATTCTTGGTAGTGTGGATGTGCAGAGGGATCTTGGTGTCCAGGTACATAGATCCCTGAAAGTTGCCCCCAGGTTGATAGTGCTGTTAAGAAGGCATACGGTGTGTTCGGTTTCATTGGTAGAGGGATTGAGTTCCAGAGCCGTGATGTCACGCTGCAACTGTACAAAACGCTAGTGCGGCTTCACTTGGAATATTGCATACAGTTCTGGTCGCCCCATTACAGGAAGGATGTGGAAGCATTGGAAAAGGTGCAGAGGAGATTTACCAGGATGTTGCCTGGTCTGGAGCGAAGGTCTTATGAAGAAAGACTGAGGGACTTGGGTCTGTTCTCATTGGAGAGAAGAAGGCTAAGAGGGGATTTAATAGAGACATACAAAATGATCAGAGGATTAGATAGGGTGGACAGTGAGAGTCTTTTTCCTAGGATGATGACGTCGGCTAGTACGAGGGGGCATAGCTGCAAATTGAGGGGTGATAGATTTAAGACAGATATCAGAGGCAGGTCCTTTACTCAGAGAGTGGTAAGGGCGTGGAATGCCCTGCCTGCCGATGTAGTTAACTCAGCCACATTAGGGGCATTTAAACAGTCGTTGGATAAGCATTTGGATGATGATGGGATAGTGTAGGGGAATGGGCTTAGATTGGTTCACAGATCGGCGTAACATCGAGGGCCGAAGGGCCTGTTCTGCGCTGTATTGTTCTATGTTCTATGTTCTATGTTCTATAAGAATAACTGGATGATGGTCAATTCTAGAGTAGTCAAATGTGTTAAAAATAAACTACAAAGTCTCTGCGTTGATGGAAATAATAGCATTAAAATAAAACAGGAATTTAACTATTTCGGGCATTACTGAAGTAAGGACCAGAGTAAATACATATGTATTATGGGGAAGTGAAGTAAGCACTGAATCAGGTACAATCTGAAATGAGTAAACATATGCTTTAGTTATATATGAGTAAAGGTATGCTGGTATGACCACAAGAAATCAAAATTGGGCAAGTAGGTGTATCTACAACAAGATATTCTAGTGTTTTTTAATGAGGTTAACGTGGTGCTGCTTAGGCCAGTATTTCTTATACAGCCATAATTGCCCTGATATAGTTTTTCAGGGAGCAATTAAGAAAGAAATGCATCGCTATTGGTCTTCAGTTAAATGTAGTCCAGACCATATAAGGAATACAGATTTTCTTTACTCAATGGTTTTGGTGAACCAGATTCTACGACAACAGTTAATTCCCCTACTTGATTCTAGCTTTTCTTTTGATAGCTTCCAGATGTCATTGAGTTGGATTATCACCAGCTCTTAGATATTAACTCATTTCCCAGAATTAGGCCTTCATAGTGAGAGGATTTGAGTGTCAAGAGTAGGGATATCTTGAAGCAGTTGTACAGGGCCTTGGTGAGGCCACAACTTGGGTATTGTGTGCAGTTTTGGTCTCCTAGTCTGACGAAGGACATTCTTGCTATTGAGGGAGTCCAGTGAAGGCTCATAGGACTGATTCCTGGGATGGCAGGGCTGATATATGAACACGGACTAGACCGACTGGTCTAGTACTCTGTAGAATTTAGAAGAGTAAGGGGTCGCGGGGAGTAAGGGCTCGCGATCTCAGAAACATATAAAATCCTAATGGGACCAGACAGGTGAGATGTGGGAAGAATATTCCTGATTTTGGCGAAGTCCAGAACCAGGTGACTAAGAATACAAGGTAAGTCATTCAGGACTGAAATGAGGAAATATTTCTTCACTCAGAGAGATGCAAACCTTGGAATTCTCTATCACTGAAAGCTTTTGGGGTCAGTTCACTATAATCAAGAAGAAGCTGGGCGTGGCCCTTGTGGTTAAAGGAATCAAGGGGTATGGAGAGAAAGCAGGAGTGGGATACTGAGATTGCATGATTGACCTTGACCAAATTGAGCAGTGGTGTAGATTGTAAGGGCCAAATGACCTACTCCTGCGCCTATTTT
Organism: Ginglymostoma cirratum; assembly: GCA_024137785.1. NCBI lineage: Eukaryota > Metazoa > Chordata > Chondrichthyes > Orectolobiformes > Ginglymostomatidae > Ginglymostoma > Ginglymostoma cirratum. The sequence continues at coordinate 237,962 of JAHRHZ010000137.1, forward strand.
CAATGTTTCCATGTTTCTATGATAGTAGGGTTCTGGAGTATCAGGATTACTGATCTAACAACTCCACAATTGAAAACATATTTCATAATATAAACAACTAACTGGGCAACTGTACTGAAAACTGAAAGAAAATAGTGTAATAGAAACAGAGATATGGCCCACTGTAATAACAAATGAGACAGTATGCACTATACCATTAATCAAACCCGAAAGAATTGTGGATGCTGCAAATCAGAAGCAAAAACAGAAATTGCTGGAAAAATCTCAGCAGGTCCAGCAATTTCTGTGGAAAGAAATCAGAGTTAACATTTTCCATTGAGTGACCTTTCCACATAATATTAATATTAGCATTATCTGTGCAGTAATGATTAAGAGAAGATGCTACAACTCAGATGCCCATGGCCCTCTGGAACCTTCCTCTCATCCCATTTCTTCTGACTCCATCCCTTCTCCCAACCCCACCTCCTCTCGGGTATTCACCATCCCTCCTAACCTTCTGGTCTCTGATGCTGAACGTTCTGTACTCAGGAAAGGCCTCAGCTTTATTCCTCTGCATCCCCACCTTAACGAATTTCGGACACAACATGATGTCAAATTCGTCTTCCGCCGTCTTTGCCTCCGTGCCCATTTCTTTGGACAAGAGCCCTCTTCCCATCCCACAGACCCCTTCTGCCAGTTCCAAAACTCTCCCTCCACCTGGACCCCTCCATCTGGCCTTTAATCTGCGCTCGATCTGTTCGTTGTGAACTGTCGATGTGATACTGGTCACCTCAATTTCTCTGCACCCCTCAACAAATCTAACCTTTCTCCCTCTGAACGGACTGCACGACATGCACTTAGATCTAACTCTGACTTTGTTATTAAGTCTGCCGATAAGGGTGGTGCTGATGTAGTCTGGCGTACTAACCCCTACATTGCAGAGGCTGAGCGCCAGCTCTCAGATACCTCCTCCTTTCTCCTTTGGACCATGACCCCACCATGACACATCAGGCCATTGTATCAGCTACAGTAACTAATCTTATTTCATCTGATGACCCCCTCCCCCCCCAACATTACCGCCAAGCTGATAGTCCCCAGCCTCATACAGCTCACTTCTACATCCTTCCAAAAATCCACGAACAGGTCTGTCCGGGCAGACCCATTGTTTCAGCCTGATCCTGACCCACAGAACTCACCTGTTCCTATCTTGACTCAGTCTTCTCTCCCTTGGTCCAGTCCCTGCCCACATACATCTGTGATTCCTCTGATGCTTTACACCAGTTTCAAAATTTCCAGTTTGCAAGTTCCAGCTGCTTCCTCTTTACCATGGATGTGCAATCCCTCTTCACGTCCATTCCCTACCATGAGGGTCTTAGGGCTCTCTGCTTCTTTCAGGAGCAAAGACCTGAACCCACCACCACCCTCCTCTGCTTGGCCAACCTCGTCCTCATTCTCAACAATTTCTCTTTTAACTCATTTTCTTCAGGTCAGAAGAGTGGTCATAGATACCTGTATGGCCTCAGTTATGCCTGAATCTTCTTGGAGTGTGGAGCATTCCTTGTTCCAGTCCTTTTCTGGCCCTACCCACAACTCTTTCTCCGATATATTGATGATATCATTGGTGCTGCTTGTCTGGAATTGGAAAAGTTCATCAATTTCGCTTCCAATTTCCATCCTGTCCTCACTTTCACCTGGTCTATCTCTGACTCCTCCCTTCCCTTCCTTGATATCTGTTTCCATTTGTGTGGATAGACTGGCCACTAATAGCCACTATAAACCCACTGACTCCCACAGCTATCTGGACTATACATCCTCATAGCCTGCGTCCTGTAACCCATTCTCTCAGTTCCTCCGTCTCCATCACATATGTTCAGATGAGGTCAACTTCAACAAGGCAGCCTCTGAAATGTCCACCTTCTTCCTCAACTGAGGATTCCTGAGCTCTATTGTCGACAGGGCCCTCAACCAGGTTCGACCCATCTTCCACACTTGTGCCCTCACACCTTCTCTTCCCTCCAGCAAACAATGATAGGGTTCCCCTTGTCCTTACCAACCATCCCACCAACATCCACATTCAGAAGATCATCAGATGCCATTTCTCACACCTCCAGCGAGATGCCACCACCAGACACATATTCCCCTCCCCTCACTTGTCCGCCTTCCGCAGGGACTGTTCCCTCTGGGACATCCTGGTCTTCTCTTCATTTACCCCAACAACAACCCTTCAGCCCCACATTACCTTACCCTGCACCTGGCGAAGGTGCAACACCTGCCCATTTACCTCCTCTCTCCCCGGTATCTAAGGGTCCAAACATACATTCCAGGTGAAGCAACACTTCACTTACACTTCCCAGAATCTAGTCTACTGCATTCGCTGCTGACAATGTGGTCTCCTCTACATTGGGAAAATGAAGCATACGTTGGGTGAAAGTTTCACAGGACATCTACATTCTGCTTGTTTCCAGTTGCCTGCCACTTGAACTCACCACCCTCTTCCCTGGCTAACATCTCTGTCTCAGGCTTGCTGCAGTGATCCAGCGAAGCTCAACGCAAACAGGAAGAACAACATGTTATTTTCCACTTGGGGACCCTGCAGCCCTCCAGACTCAATATCGAGTTCAGAGATAATAGGTACTGCAGATGCTGGAGAATCCGAGATAACAAGGTGTGGAGCTGGATGAACACAGCAGGCCAAGCAGCA
>JAHRHZ010000137.1:241041-296275 GCA_024137785.1 Ginglymostoma cirratum
TGCTGCTTGGCCTGCTGTGTTCATCCAGCTCCACACCTTGTTATCTCAATATCGAGTTCAATAATTTTAGTGCCTGAGCTCTCCCATGTCTTAGCCCCCTACCCCACACACCAGGCCTTGTTATCACTTAGTCTGGCATTACACACTATCTATTTTTAGTCACTAACAGTCCCCACTAACAGCTATGGGCCCTGCTAGCCACATCGTTATCGATTCCTTTGTCTATCCAACTGCTCTTCTCTCTCTATCCTTCATCCCATTGTTTACTCTTTACCCCATCCCCCTCCCTATTTTCTGCACATAAACCGATGTTTTCCCAGCTACCATCAGTTCTGAGGAAGGGTCACCGGACCCGAAATGTTAACTCTGACTCTTTTTTTTTCACAGATGCTGCCAGACCTGCTAAGCTTTTCCAGCAACTTCCGTTTTTGTTCATACTTCAGCATAACATTCAGAGCTACAAATACTGACATAAAATAAATTGAGGCAGAAGTTACTTTTTGAAATCATAGAAATAGGTAAAGAGCCAACTTCTTCTGGTTACTTATGCTAACATTCCTTTTACACAAATGAGTGCTTTCAGATTCGATGCACTTTTATCTGATGTTCATGTGAGGGCTTGTTTCTATCTGATACAACTAGGGGATTTGGGAAATGCCTAATAGAAAATATGCAGCAAATCAAATCACAAGAAAGATCTGACCAACTGACACAGTACAACACAGGGTGAATAATAGAACTTTAACATAGCAGAGACAGACTCTGATTAATTCTGTGCAATATAATTAGGGACAGATCTTGGTGGAATAGAAACTGAGGCAGACTTTTCATTCGTCTGAATAAAGGTTGTGATATAATCATATGAAGTGTGTTGTTTAGTAGTAACTGAGGGGCTTATTGTAGAACAAGTGGAGACTGAGTATGGCACGACAGAAGTAGAAACATGATCATATCAGTAATATGATACTTTAGGTATGACTGACAGTTTCATATGGACTTAGTTAAAATCCCATGTACCATGACTACTAGGTCAGAATAAGATCCGTGGCTAATAAAATATGAGTTCCTGACAAATAAATGTATCCATATACAAAGGGACCCAACACTCAGATGTACTGACCAAAATATGATAACACCAAAGCAGAAAACCATCACACTTTGAAAGTCTTTTCTCCATGAAATTACTGCTTTTCAATGGTAGAGTCAATCTCCACTCTCTATGCTTGAACCCATGATGCATGGTAATTGGTACCATGGAACGATTGAACCATACAACAGATACAAAACATTTCCCCACCTTGTCCATGCCAACCCAAAACACAGAGATGCCCTTTCTAATCCCACCTTCCTGCACACAGCCCTGCAGTTCACAGCAGTTAAGAGGCAGATCCAGATGCTTTTAAAAAGAGTTTCGGCTCTGTGAATCCACTATCAACTCAGGGAGTAAATTCCAGACACCCTCAGGCTTTGTGCAAAAAGGGCTTTGCCTCAGATCGCCATCATTCTCGTCTGGTGATTTAGTTTGGATTTTAACTTGGCAGTTGCACCAACTAAATTTTAGTTAATCTGAAAGTTTTTTGAAAATACACAAGTCTTTAATATAAAAATATAATTATGATGAGTTACTAAAGTTTTATATAAAAGATCATAGGGCTCAATAAATCTCTCGAAAGAAGAAACCTCACCACATTATCATCTCTGGAACACAAGTGAATCCGTTTCCAAGTGATGCACTTTTCCATTAAGTGCCTCTGGAATTGCCTAACGAACATTTCAGTTATACTCAAGCCTACAAAAGGAATTAAGACATGGATCAAAATGGACTGAAAACACAGTTTCCAAGAGCTTATATAATTTCTGGAAAGGCAATTCATGGTGTCTTGGTTAGCAACACTAATGTGACAAGAATGATTCAACATCATACAGGATTTTGGAGAATCGGGAGAGATGAGTTACAACGATAAAAAAAACATAACAGCATCATATGCTGGAAATCAGAAACAACAACAGAAATTGCTGGAAAGACTGGGCAGGTCTGGCAGCATCTGTGGAGAGAATTCAAAGTTATTTTTTCGAATCCAGTGTTCTAAAGAATTGATGGTAGCTAGGAAGACGTTTTCTTTATGCAGAAGATAGGGTGGAGGTGGCGGGATAGGAGTGAACGATAGGTGGAGAGATAGAGCCCAGAGAGAAACTGAAACTATTAGATACACAAAGAAGTGGATAACGGTCACCCTAGGAAAATGTATAGCTTCTAATGGGGACTATTAGTGGTTAACAATGGGTTGTGCATAATTCATCATCATAGAATCCCTACAGTGTGGAAACAGGCCGTTCGGCCCAACAAGTCCACACTGACCCTCAGAGCATCCCCTATTACCTGCCTACTCCACATACTTCTGAAGACTACAGGCAATTTATCACGATCAATCCACCTAGCCTGCACATCCTTTGGACTGTGGGTGGAAACCAGATGATCCAGAGGAAACCCACGCAAACATGTGAGAATGTGCAAACTCCACACAGACAGTCACTGAGGGTGGAATTGAACCCAGGTCTCTGGAGCTGTGAGGTGGCAGGGGGTGGAGGAAAACTTGGGGAAGGTGTTCAAGCCCTAAAATTGTTGAACTCCACATTGAGTGCAGAAGGCAGTAGAATTACCAAGCAGAAAATGAAGCGCTGTTCTTTCAGCCTATGCTGAGCTTTGCTGGGGCACTGCAGCAAGTTTGAAGCAGACATGTTAACTATGGAACAATGTGCTGTGTTGAAGTGGCAGGCAATGTGAAACTCATGGGTTTTGTTTTGTGGCCAGAATGTTGGTGTTCTACCTAGCAGTCGTCCAGTATTACATGCTGCTGTGGGGTGTGGACGAGGAATGGACCAGGGCGTACGAGGGAATGGGCCTCGTGGATGGCTGACAAGACAGAAGGAAATGTGTGTCTGGTGGTAACATCCCGGTTGAGGTGGCGGATATGGTGCTTAATAGTCTTGAAATAATATGCAAGTCATACTCAACAGGTCAGTTAGTATTGGTCGAGAGAGAATCAGAGGCATTTCTTTTTCTGGTCAATGACTGGATGAAAATTCTCCCAATAATTGCAATTCAATAAAAAAATGCGAGGTCTCTTTAGTCCTTGAGGACAGTATTCTTTCATTAACTAAAATGATAGCTTATCTAACAATTCGTCATGTTTTGTTGTGGAAGCTTGCAATGCTGCATTTCCAACATTAGTGCAAGTGTATAAACTGCAATGAAGGCACGTCAATAAGACGAAATTATATTGAGACTTTGCAAGATCATAGAAGCATTATAGAAATACAAGAGTTTGAAAAAATCACATTATTAAATGCAAATTGTGAAGTATTCAAAATTCTGAGATTTGTTTAGCTTCAGTGCATCAAAACCTCAATCAAATTGCCATTCAATATTGGACTTGTTTGAGATGTTTCATTGGTTGGTACAAACAGAACATTCAAAACAGAATTTTGAATTTAGTGTCAGTTGGAATGCCTCTTGCAAGTGATGCCCCAGATATGTCGTCTTATTTTTAGCAATGGTCAATATTTGTACAATAACCCTTGTTTCGATTTGAACTCAATCTGTTATTCTTCCGTTGTTGTTTCTACACTTTATTTGAAACCAATGAGATGTTTATGAATATAAATGCAGAAGTAGAAGTCCTAGATTAGACAATTGAACAAGATAAAGAAAACAAAAAGCTGGTTTCTTTCAGATCTACTTTTCACAATTTTTGCAGTCATACGAAAATAATCAAAGTAGATAGCTGTACTTAGAACTAATCAACATTAATTCTAATCACAAAATAAAGTGACATAGTGAATGTTTCTTGGATATTTCTTGAATCTCATCCTTAACTCTCACTCTTTCTGATTTGTCTTCTGAGTCCTCCCTCTCTACAATGAGTCATTTACTGTACTATCTGATCTTAATTTGTAACCAACATATTGGTGCTCGAAGGATATGGAGATAAGAATGGATATGTGGATTATCTGGGCAGACCATTTGGGAGCCAAGATAGGCAGGAGGGTTTGTATGGCCTCCTTCCACACTGTATAAATCCATGCAATTGTTTACTGTGTTTTCTTTAATTTCTGAACAAGCGGGATTGTTTGTTAGAACAGTGTAGGAATTGCTTTACTTTTTAATCTAATCAAGTGCTGTATCTGCATTCCAAGAGTTTTGCTTTTGGACATATTGAAGGAAAGCTTCCTTCATACTAAACAATGACCTGTACCAGCTCTAGAAGTTCTGATTGGAATAAAGAAAAGGAAACTTTACTCTGAATTTAATTTGTGCCAATATGCTGTGGGAGTTTTTGACAGGATAATTTGGATGAATCTTTGCTCTGTACCTTAACATTGGTCAACATGCATCAAATATTTTGTTGCTGTTATTTCAGGGTATATAAGGATGTCATAACAGGAATATTCAGATTCCCAGATACCCATACCCAGATTTTAAAAATTATCTGAACTTTCAACAGAATACATGGTGAATATTCTGCATTTATTGGTTCGAATGCCAGCAGTCGTATTTTTAAAGTCATTGGTGAAAGATGGGAGATGAGGGGGAAAAAAACTTGTTCAGAAATGGCAAAAAGTCCATGTGAAAAGGTGTGGATATTAAATCCATTAATAACTTGAAAAGGGGTAGGCCACATTTTATGATGAACGAAGATAAAATGAGGGAGTTGAAAACTAAGTAACACCAGTTTTTATCACTGGATAAAAATCATTGCTGCTCTAATTGTAATCTCAAGCCCACAATTCCATCCACTCCAACAACCTCTCACTCTTGCTTGAATATAAGTGGGAATGTGGAATGAAGTATGTTTGATCTTTCCAATAACTAGCTCGCGGACATTCGGCATAATTACCTTTTGATGTTGTAAAACCGCATGCTCAAGCTCCAGCACGGTTGGAAGAGTTCAAGCCGAAGAAAGGCATTTGGCTCATCACGCCAGTTCCAAAATGCACTAAGGTCATAGATAATAGGTACTGCAGATGCTGGAGAATCCGAGATAACAAGGTGTGAAGCTGGATGAACACAGCAGGCCAAGCAGCATCAGAGGAGCAGGATGCTGCTTGGCCTGCTGTGTTCATCCAGCTCCACACCTTGTTACCGGCGCTAAAATGATGGTTAATCTGGCTGTGGCGTCAACTCCACTTTCCTGTCTGCCCCAATACCCTTTGACTCTATGGCTGAAGGTCTGAAGTCTCGCTACTTAAAAAAAAAAGACTTTTGGAGCCGCACAGCCTTGCTGTGTTTATGCTACACTAATTTTAAACACCAGTGTCACTCATGACTTAAGCCACTGCTTCAATTTTGCATAGCCATATCACATCTATTGTTGCAAAGCATTCCCCGTTCTAGTTAGTGCTGAACAACCGACCTGTTTATGTTACACCAGATTATCACGTTTTTCGTACGCTTCCGTCACATTGTGAAGTTAGTGCAGTAACAATTTTGATAGAGAGGCAATCGTTGATAACGATTTCATAGAATCCCTTCAGCGTGGAAACAGGCCCAACAAGTCCACACCGACCGTCAGAGCATCCCAGTCAGACCTTCCCCCTATAGCCCACCTACTCTACACATTCCTGAACACCAAGGGCAATTTAGCATGTCCAATCCACCTAGCATGTAACTCTTTGGACTATGGGAGGAAACCGGAGCACCCAGAGGAAACTCACACAGACACGGGGAGAACGTGCAAACCCCACACAGACAGTGAGGCAGCAATGCTAACCGCTGTGCTACCGTGCCGCCCTTTTGAAAAGAAATCACCGGGAGGCAACGTATCATTGTTTAAATCTCACCGCCCGTTCTTTAGTTGAATGCAAGTTGATTTTGAAGCCTTGAGGGGTTTTCAGCAAGCGATTTAAAAGCAGTACCTGAACAGGGACTTGAGCCCTGGACCCAAAAGTCTGATGCTCTACCAACTGAGCTATCGGGGCTTATTTAATACTAGCACACCGCCCTAAAGATGTCCTGTTACCTGGATCTGCGTTGTATGACTTCCAGCAACTGCAGTCATCAGATTGATTTTGCTACCTCCGATTCCTCACCGTCTTCCCCAACTCCAAGCCTCTGCCATCACCTATATTCAAAATTGGACAAATGAATTGCTGCAGTATTTTGCAGACCATGACGTGTAAATGCTCCAGCTTCATTGAGATAGGTTCTGAGGAAGGATCACCGGATCCGAAACGTTAACTCTGTTTTCCCCTTCACAGATGCTGCCAGACCTGCTGAGCTTTTCCAGCAACTTTGTCTTTGTTCATTGAGATAGAATGTAGCGTAATACAAACAGCTCTGTTGTTTACCCTAATATCTGAAGGGACTTTTAAACAAATACAGTGACAGAAAGTTTTCTGTGCATTCGAGACAATACTTCGCTTCATAGTATCTCAAGGTCTCTCCTTCTGCCGGCCGAAAGTTGCCAATGCAGTACTGTGAAATGCGGATAATCATGTCTGTGGCATTTCTGAAGAAGGGTCTAAGCCCGGAACGTCAGCCTTCCTGCTCCTCTGATGCTGCTTGGCCTGCTGTGTTCATCCAGCTCTACACCTTGTAATATCTGTGACATTAATAGATTAGTAAAAAGAAATTTTCACTCCTGGTTGTGTCAAATTCTAAGACACACAGCGGAGTGACGCGTATTAAGGGAAATTAAAAAAAAAGCAAAATGTCTCAATTCCTGGAAATGTCTTTTTGTTTATTTCTTTTCAGGGTAGGAATGTTTGCTAGTGAATTTACATCAATGGAATTTTAGTATCGACCTCAACACGTGATGCTTGACAGATAAGTGCACGTTAAATTTAATCTAGACCTTTTCTCCCATATTTCAGAGATATGAACCCTCCAGGAAGTTAAGACACCATGCTAACTTTCTAATGAAAGGTCCCGATCCGAAATGTCAACTTTCCTGCTCCTGTGATGCTGCCTGGCCTGCTGTGTTGCTCCAGCTCCACACTGTGTTAGCCTTAATTCGAATATGTTTGATTTTCTTTTTCTCACGTTTGAGACAATCTTTGCGTGCATGCGAAATTTAAAATCAAAATTATCTTACTGTTTTTCACGGATTTTTACAGAGACTGTGGCTATCCTCCCATCCAGATTTTACATGTGCATCTACCAAATCCATTTCAAAAGGGAGTCTTCTTCTGGTGAGCCTTTGCAGCTTGCAAAAGAGGCCAAATCTTGACAAACTGTCTTGTTCACAAGTAGCTAATAAGAATTTATAAAGTGGTGCTGTGGTCTGTCATTTGTCTGTCATTGGCGCGAATTAACAAGCCTGGACATCGTGATGATACACATTTCCAGAACTGCTGAGCCACAGCTACTTGGTGCTATGTGCGGGTTTAATGAAATGTTAAACTCACTTCAAGTTATTCAGCCGGACTCACTATTTATGACATTTCATCATAAGCTTGAAGAAATATTTGAAAGAATCTTGCAACTGACCTCTGAATTTTGTCTGTGTCACTGCATAAATACACGTATTCGTGCATGAACTCAAGAGTTGGAGCATGTACCCGCTTTCTTGCAGAATAAATTTGGGGGCATTGGGATTGGTACCTGTCGAATAGCTGTCGCCAGAAATTTGCATAAGTAGAAAATGTACAATGTACGTCAGCCACAATAGGAGGAAACTACCTGAGATGGCAAAGAGTAGGACGATGGATTTTCTCCTGCTCTCCATTTCTGCGTCGCATTTATTATTTTTATTGCTGTGGGATCGGAGTCTCCTGCGGGCTCTAGTAGCAACTATAATGTGTCTAACAGTCATTACATTAAACAGTAAAATAAGAAGGAACGGGAGACATGGGGTTTGAATGCGGTCAAAAGTGTCAAACAATCTCCATGCAACCGATGTGTAAAATATCGCTGTTATGTTGCAGTACCAGCCTACGCTGTCAAGGATAAACAAGGGCTCATACACGAAGTAAAGTGGAACGTTTATCAAACAGCATAGCACACAGACTATGCCTGTAACTACAGACGCTACTTTTTCTGTGCAGTATTTCGTCTTCTGCTCCTGGTAACAGATGGTTAGGAACCGATCGAAGGTGAAGGCGACAGTCAACCAGACAGAGCAGTTTCGGGAAGCGTAGATAAAAAGAATTATTTGACGACATCCCGGTGTGGTGTTCAGTAAACTATTTGGAAAATATATTGCCAGAAGCCGACTTAAAATCACTGCAATTATAATAACGAGGAGATCCACCACCGCCATGGATACCAAGTACCGAGTGACGCATCTTGAGAGACCACATTTTCCTCGGGAAAGGATCACTATAGTCACCAGGTTGGCTGTAAAAGATAGATGGCGAGAGAAAATATGTGCGTGAGAGAGAGAGACAGAGACAAATAGGCAATCAGAGACAGAGACACGCAGAGACATACAGATAGGCAGAGGAAATGGAAAAAAATACTTTTAGTGTGGCGAAAGATATTTGTATCAGTCATGTTGGATTCAACTGAGGAAATTAGTCTTTTACTCGTATTTCCGACGGTTCGTTAACAAGAATGTCTGTCACAAATAATAACTGAGCCCAGGATATACAATATTTGAGAATCTTTATACCTAGATCTTCCCTACGATATATAAATTTCAGAACCAAATAGACAGGGTAACGATGCTAAAATGGCAACAGAAAGCATGTTGAGTCATATCTGAACATGGTAAACAATGACAATAACCATACAACCGAGAAACAATCCTCTTCAGCTGATTCATCCATGATCTTTTCTCCACGTTAAAGCCGGAACTGGGGACATTCACTTAAGATTGCACAAAGTTCATTATTCTCCACAGCTCATCAGATTCTGAAACAGTCCGCATTGAATTGCAGTAGGACTGCTAAGTGGGAAATACTTGTGCCACTCAAGGGCCAGGCATTTGCGATCTCAAACAAAAAGATAACAGAGAACGTGCTTGAGTATCTCACTTGATGAATCCCCAGTTACTGCACACCTTCTACGAGGCAGAAGCTGTGCAATGTCGCAATGCTGTGTGCAATACAGCTGTGCAGAAGCTGTATTGACCTACTGCGTGTGTACATTTGCAACAACAATCTTGAGTGCATCTTGGGGAAAAATGTAGCTTACTGACTGTTACCATGTCAATGAACATTCTCTCCCTTCAGCAGTAAATCGAAATTAGTTCCGTTCAAGGTACTCATCACCCTGACAAGTGCCGCCGTGTCAGTATCCTGTAACTACGTGCTGAACTCCCTTTCAGTGCACTCGCACGAAATGAACTGCAGGGTTCAAAAGGACTTCAACTTCCGAAGGGAATCTAGGGTTTGGCAATATTTGCTGGCCCAGCCATCGGTGCACATATTCTGCGAATGTATACAAAACAAAGTCTAGAAATGAAATATGGCCATGAAGGAATCAAGTGAATTATAAAAAGCGCTAACGCGCCTGTGATAAATATCTGAAGGAACCAGGTTGTGAAGGTTAAAACAAATATCTCTCGAAACGAAAATGCATGCCATTGTTTGCCATTGTTCACTGTCCTGGAGAGTCTGCTAACTTGAGATTTGAATGCATGAAAAACCAAAAAAAAAGTGGTATTACAATACTCAGCTGATTAAATTACAAGTTTATCATCGAGCTGAGAACACAATAAATCCCCAACTATTCTGCGCACACGCGTTTAAAAAACCCGTTAAGATAAATGTAATTTATTCCAATAATTTACCTGGAACTCCGAAAGCTGCAAGGGCAGAGTAATAAAGTAGAAATATCGGCGCTTTCGCAGGAGCATGCATTTTCAGTAAGAATAAGGAATTGGTATCCTCGGGCTTCTTTAATAAGGGAATGTGATGCACCTTTTCATACCTGATGTTCACCACCGGAGGGACAATTATTTCGGATCATTGCTTGTACTTGGTACAGTCCTTATTGAAAAAAAGACAAACTAACGCAGCCATTTTCATGCTGATGGTAACTAATGCAATAGACCGTGTTTGAACGGAACAAAAAAGAGCTCAGTATGTGAAATAAAGTAGTTTCAGTCATTAAACGCGTAACGGAAGAAATGAATGTGGTGTCAAACGATTTAAGCCTTTGAAACGGATATAACCGTAGCTCATGGTTATACATGACACATTTGAGAAGGAAACCTAGTTTGGTAGATCATATGTTTAACATTGAACTTGCTGGCTGCGGTGGTTTTGAAAAATGCAAACGAAACTTGGGTGCATCCTAAACCGGGAGGGCAGACAGACAGAAGTCATTGTCCATATTGGCACCAATGACAGAGGTGGGAAGATCTACAACGACAATTCAGGCAGTTTGGTAGTAAATTAGAAAAGGAGGACCTCTAGGGTAGGAATCTCTGGATTGCTCGCCTTACCACATGTTACCAAGGCTTGGAAGGAAGACACAGTACATTGAACACGTGGTTAATGAACTGGCTTGTGCGTGGAAGGGGGTTAGCTTCAGATATGTGGGTCATTGGGATGTTTTCCAGAAAAGATGGGCCCTGCACAATAAGGGTTGCACTGAAACTGGATCGGCACCAAAATCCCTGGCAAGGAGGTTGATAGTGCTGCTCGGGAGGGTTTAAACTAGTGTGGCTGGGAGGGGTGTGTGGGAACCAGAGCAACGAGTCAGTAAGAATAGAAACGGAGGAAGAGCTTGAGACTAAGGCCAATATTGTTAAGATGAAGAGCAGTCAGGGAGAGGTTGCTAAGCCTAGATGAACTGGAGGCTTAGAATATATTTGTTTTAGTGCAAGAGATATAACAGGTAAAACGGATAAACTTTGAGTCTGGCTTAATGCATGCAATTATGATGTTGTTGCTATCACAGAGACGTAATTGAAAGAGAGAATCGGCTGACAGTTTAATGTTTCATGAGAGAAATGTTTTAGATGAGACAAAGGAGGAAGCAAAAGGATTGGGGGATTTGCATTACTGGTTAAGGAACAAATCCCAGCTGTTTTGAGGGAGGACACCATGCAATGATCTTGCAGCAAGGCATTATGGGTAGAGGTCAGGAACGAGAAAGATGCAATCACAATGTTGGGATTGGACAACAGGCCTCCCAGGTGTCAACGGGAAATAGAAGAAGAGATGTGTATTCAGATTCTGGAAAGATGTGAAAATAAGTTAGCCAGGAAGGACCTAAAGAGAGAGCTGAGAAGAGCCAGGAGGGGACATGAGAAGTCTTTGGCAGATAGGATCAAGGAAAATCCTAAAGCTTTCTATCGGTATGTCAGGAATAAAAGAATGATGAGAGTAAGATTAGGGCAGTCAAAGACAGTAGTAGGAAGTTGTGCGTGGAGTCCGAAGAGATAGGAGAGGCACTAAATGAATATTTTTCATCAGTATTCACATATGAAAAAGACAATGTTGTCGAGGAGAATACTGAGATACAGGCTATTAGACTAGACGGGACTGAGGTTCATAATGAGGAGGTGTTAGCAATCCTGGAAAGTGTGAAAATAGATAAGTCCCCTGGGCCGGATGGGATCTATCCTAGGATTCTCTGGGAAGCTGGGGAGGAGATTGCAGAGCCTTTGGCTTTGATCTTTATGTCGTCATTGTCTACAGGAATAGTGCCAGAAGACTGGAGGATAGCAAATGTTGTCCCCTTGTTCAAGAAGGGGAGTAGAGACAACCCTGGTAATTATAGACCAGTGAGCCTTACTTCGGTTGTGGGTAAAGTGTTGGAAAGGATTATAAGAAAGAGGATTTATAATCATCTAGAAAGGAATAATTTGATTGAGGATAGTCAACATGGTTTTGTGAAGGGTAGGTCGTACCTCACAAACCTTATTGAGTTCTTTGAGAAGGTGACTAAACAGGTGGATGAGGGTAAAGTGGTTGATGTGGTGTATATGGATTTCAGTAAAGCGTTTGATAAGGTTCCCCATGGTAGGCTATTGCAGAAAAGTCGGAGGCATGGGATTGAGGGTGATTTAGCAGTTTGGATCAGAAATTGGCTAGCTGTAAGAAGACAGAGGGTAGTGGTTGATGGGAAGTGTTCATCCTGGAGTTCAGTTACTAGTGGTGTACCGCAAGGATCTGTTTTGGGGCCACTGCTGTTTGTCATTTTCATAAATGACCTGGATGAGGGTGTAGAGGGATGGGTTAGTAAATTTGCAGATGACACTAAAGTTGGTGGAGTCATGGATAGTGTGGAAGGATGTTGCAAGCTACAGAGGGACATGGATAAGCTGCAGAGCTGGGCTGAGAGGTGGCAAATGGAGTTTAATGCGGAAAAGTGTGAGGTGATTCACTTTGGAAGGAGTAACAGGAATACAGAGTACAAGGCTAATGGTAAGATTCTTGGTAGTGTGGATGAGCAGATAGATCTTGGTGTCCATGTGCATAGATCCCTGAAAGTTGCCACCCAGGTTGATAGGGTTGTTAAGAAGGCGTACGGTGTGTTAGGTTTTATTGGTAGAGGGATTGCGTTTCGGAGCAGTGAGGCCATGTTGCAGCTGTACAAAACTCTGGTGCGGCCGCACTTGGGGTATTGCGTACAGTTCTGGTCACCGCATTATAAGAAGGATGTGGAAGCAATGGAAAGGGTGCAGAGGAGATTTACCAGGATGTTGCCTGGTCTGGAGGGAAGGTCTTATGAGGAAAGGCTGAGGGACTTGAGGCTGTTTTCGTTAGAGAGAAGAAGGTTAAGAGGTGACTTAATAGAGACATACAAGATGATCAGAGGATTAGATAGGGTGGACAGTGAGAGCCTTTTTCCTCGGATGGTGACGGCTAGCACGAGGGGACATAGCTTTAAATTGAGGGGTGATAGATATAGGACGGATGTCAGAGGTAGATTCTTTACTCAGAGAGTCGTCAAGGCATGGAATGCCTTGCCTGCAACAGTAATGGACTTGCCAACTTCAAGGGTATTTAAATGGTCGTTGGATAAACATATGAATGATAATGGAATAGTGTAGGTTAGATGGGCTTCAGATTGGTTTCACAGGTCGGTGCAACATCGAGGGAGAAGGGCCTGTACTGCGCTGTTATGTTCTATGTTCTATAACTGGGTTGCTGTGGAGGGTGATTTTAACTTCCTCTCTATTGACTGGGACTCCCTTAGTGCTGGGGTTTTGGATGGGGAGCAACTTTTAATTGTGTCCAGGTTTTTATTTTAAACAGCATATGGGGGATAGTCCAAATGAGGGAGGAGGCCATACTGGACATGGTATTGGGAAATGAGCATGGCCAGGTGATCAAAGTTTCAGTGGGGGAGCATTGTGGGAATAGCGACCATAATTCTACTTTTTTTGGATACCTGTGGATAGGGGCAAGACTCAACTTTGAATGAAGGTGTTAAATTAGGGAAAGGCCACTGTAATCGAATTAGGCAAAAATTAGAGATTGTGGATTGGGAATGGCTGTTTGAGTGTAAATCTGCATCTGATTTGTGGGAGTCTATGAAAGAGCAATTGATTAGACTGCAGGATAGGCATATTCCTTTGAATATGAAGGACAGGAAAGGCAGAAATTGGAAACCTTGGATGATAAGAGAGATTATCAGCTTAGTCAAATAAAGGAAGCATAGCTAACGCTTGTGCAATTAAAAATAGACAAAGTCCTCGAAGAGTATAGAGAAACTAGGAAGGAGCTCAAATGGGGAGTTACGAGGGCTAAAAATGGCTATGAAATGTCCTTGGCCAGCAGGGTTAAGGAGAATCCCAAGGCATTTCATACACACACTAAAAGCAAGAGGGTAGCTAGGGAAAGAGTAGACCCATTCAAGAATAAAAGAGGGAGGATGGGTGAGGAGGAAATGGGTGAGATTCTTAATGAGTACTTTACATCAGTTTTCTCCAAAGAAAGGGACATGAGGAATGTTGAAGTTATGCAAAGGTATGTGAATACTCTCTGGCAGATCAACATAATGAAGGAGGAAATATCTTGAATTGCATTATGATAGACAAATTCTTCAGGGCCTGATGGAATCTGTCCCGGCATGCTGATGAAGGCAAAGGAGGAAATAGTTGGGACTTTAACAGACATCTTTGGCTTCAGGCGAGGTTCCAGAAAACTGGAAAATTGCCAATGTTTTGCTTTTGTTTAAGAAAGGAAACAGAGATAATCTGGATAATTATAGGTGGTTATTCTGATGTCAATGGTGAGGAAGATGTTGGAGAAGACACAGGATATATTCACATTGGAAGTTAATTTTCTTTTTAGTGATCGGCAACATGTGTTTGTACAGAAAAGTTCATGCGTCACCAACTTGATTTTATTTTTATTTGAGGAGCAGGCAAGAATGATTGATGAGAGAAGGGCAGTGGGTGTTTTCTACATGGACTTTTGTCAGGCATTTGATAATATACCCATGGTAGGCTGGTACAATATATACATTGTTGTGGGACCCATGGTGTGCTGGCTAGATGAATATAGATCTGAATTGGTCATAGAAGACAGATTGGAGATGGAAAGGTGATTTTCAGAACAGAGATTGGTATAGAGTGGTGATCTGCAGATTCTGTGCTGGGACTTTTGTTGTTTATATTCTATATAAATGATCCTAAGGGAAATACGGTAAGTTTGCAGATGACACAAAAATTGGCAGATTGCAGATAGTAATGAGGATTGTCAAAGGAAACAGCAGGATATGGATACATTGTAGATTAGGGCAGTGAAATGCAAGGTGGAGTTTAATCCAGAAGATGCAATTTGATTCATTTTGTAAGATCAAATTCATTTGTGAATAATAGAATAAATGGAGGAACCATTAGCAGCATTGACATAGAGAGGGATTTGGGCATACAGATCTGCAGATCCCGTACGGTGCCAAGTCAGGCAGATAAGGTGACCAAGCAGGCAAACAATACGCTTGCCTTAATCAGCTGGAGCACCAAATATAGAAGTTAGCAAGCTATGTTACAGCCGTATAAATCTTTAGTTAGGTCACATTCGGAATACAGTGCGCAGTTCTGGACATTCCACTATCAAAAGGATGTGAATGTTTTAGAGAGGGCACAGAGAAAGTTTAGAAACAGAAACATAGAAACATTGCCTCGTCTGGAGCGTTTGAGGTACGAGGAGAGGTTGATAAACTCGGATTGTTTTCACTGGAATGACGGAGGCTGAGGGGCGAACTGGAAAAGGTCTACAAAATTATGAGAAATATAGATAATGTGGATATTCAAAGGCCTTTTCACAAAGTGTAAGGTAAACTGTAAGAGGACACAGTTTCAAGGTGAGGGGGGAACGTTTTTGAGGAGAAGCGCAAAGAACAAAGAGCAAAGAAAATTACAGCACAGGAACAGGCCCTTCGGCCCTCCAAGACTGCACCGATCGAGATCCTCTGTCTAAACCTGTCATCTATTTTCTAAGGGTCTGTATCCCTTTGCTCCTTGTCCATCCATGTACCTGTCCAGATACATCTTAAAAGACACTAACGTGTCTGCGTCTACCACCTCTGCTGGCAATGTGTTGCAGGCACCCACCACCCTCTGCATAAAAGAACTTTCCACGCATATCTCCCGTAAGCTTTCCTCCTCTCACTTTGAACTCATGACCCCTGGTAATTGAGTCCCGCACTCTGGAAAAAAGCTTCCTGCTATCCACCTTGTCTATACCCCTCATGATGTTGTAGACCTCAATCAAGTCCCCCCTCAATCTCCGTCTTTCTAATGAAAATAATCCTAGTCTACTCAACCTTTCTTCATAGCTAGCACCCTCCATACCAGGCAACATCCTGGTGAACCTTCTCTGCACCCTCTCCAAAGCGTTCACATCCTTTTGGTAATGTGGCGACCAGAACTGTACGCAGTATTCTAAATGTGGCTGAACCAAAGTCTTATACAAACCAAAGTACAGAGAAAACTTTTCACACAGAAAGCGGTAGGTGCCTAGAATATACTGTTTGTGGATGTGGTGGAAGCTGGTACGTGAGCAAAGTTTAAGATGGATCTTGATAGACGCATGAATGGGTGGTGAACAGATGGATAGAAACCCTGCATGGGCAAAAAGTCCAGAGTCTAAATAAGGATTTAGAATTTGTGAAGACTTGGTGGACCAATGCATCTGCTCCTGTGCTGTATTGTTCAAAGACAATTTTAGTTTTATGTCCCCCATCTGAAGATTAAATAGCAGAAATTAAACTATTTAGATATAACACAATTTGACTGATTTCAAGACCCACACATAATAAAAAATATTATCCAGACAGCATCACTTTGTGGTACTCACTTATCAAAAAGAGAGCATTCCCTCCTCTATCATAGCTGTCAGCTTGTCTTAACTGCTTCTTTCAGTTCACAGTTGCAATAATGTGATTGTTTCTCACTTGATTAATCACATTAATGAGCTTAAACTTCTTTGTTTTCAAAGAATTCCTTCATGTTTCTGCCCTAACACATCTGGTCTGGAATACACAAGCTGAATTCATTATATTAAGCAACATATGACCGAACAATTTTGATCTAATTTCTTTCACCAAGAGAAACTGCTCTTCCATGTGAACCCAGCTGTGGCTTCAGCAAAGTGAAGCAGACTTTTTATTGTCCATGGATTCCTTCAAAGCCAAGATCAATTCTTCGTACTCTCTAACCAAAAGTAAGCTGAAGATTTTTCATGTTCTCTGCCAGTGGTAAATGGAGTTTAATTTATATAAATGCGAGGTGTTCCAATTTGGTAAATTAAACCAGGGCCGGTCTTACACAGTTAATGGTAGAATCCTGAAGAGTGATGTTGAGCAGGGAGACCTAGAGGTGCAGATTCATATTTCCTTGAAAGTAATGTCTCCGGTAGACAGGATGGTGAACAAATAGAATTTGGCATGCTTGCCTTTGTAAGTCAGGGCATTGAGTATAGGAACTGGGATGTCATCTTACGACCGTGCAAGACACTGCTGAGGCCACATTTAGAATACTGCGCACAATTCTCATCACTCTGCTAAAGGGACAATGTTGTTAAACTAGAAAGGGTACAGAAAAATATTACAATGATTTACCAGTACAGGAGGATTTGATATATGAGGAGATGCTGGATAGACTGGGACATTTTTTTTATCCTGGATCAACGGAGGCTGAGGGCTGAGTTTACAGAGGTTGATAAAAGGGACCAGACAAACACCTCAAAATATATTAAGAAGATAGTCTAGACTGTAACCATTTTTCTTATTTTAAAGCTAAATGTAAAATGTTTTGTATAGATGAAATTTGATTAGTCAAGCTACCAGGTTTGAAACAAAACACTTTATTCATGCACTGTAAGTAAAATGTGGACACAATAAAAATAACAGAAAAAAAACCTTGCTTAACTGTAACTCTATTGAAATGCTTAACAAAATAATATATTAATGACCGTTAATTAACTGTTCCAATATGGTAGCATCCCATAAACACACCCTTGGCAAAGTCAGATTCAGCAAAATAAGTTGTTTCACATGCCATTTTAGCAGCAGGAAGAGAATCCCAACTTTTAACTGTAACAGAGAGAGGAATAAAAACTTCCAAATCCAGCTAAAAGACCCCAGCAATTGCTACTGAAGGCTACAACTTGAAAAAAAATCCTGTTTCTGTGGGAGCTTGACCCCACCCATTCAGGTTGCTTCTATTGTACCATCTTTAAAAAAAAACAAGGCCTCACAAGCTGTTTACTTTAATGACTTTGAAGCAGATTATTCAGTATCTCTGCCTTAGTCTTTCTTCATTAAAAAAGTACAAAATACACCACTTGAAGCTACAGTATCATCACAATAGCCAAAGCCTTTTCCCAAATTTAGGAGAGTCCAAAACCAGAGGACATAAGTTTAAGGTGAGATAAGAAAGATTTAAAAGGGATCCAGGGGACAACTTTTCACAGAGAAGGCGGTGCATATGTGGAATGAGCTGCAAGAGGAAGTAGTAAGAGGGAGCACAATTACGATATTTAAACCATTTGGATACGTCCATGAATAGGAAAGGTTAGAGTAGTATGGGCCAAACATGGGCAAATGGGACTAGTTCAGCTCAGCATACCTGGTTTGCGTGGATGAGCTGGAACAAAGGGTCTGTTCACATGTTGTACAACTCTGTGTCTGTAAGCAAATTCACATTAAATCTCCAGGCGGATGCTGAACAACTCAGGCTGCTTTAAAATCATAGCTCCAGAAATACTGGGATATTAAATACTAAATCCATACATAAAGAACAACTGATCCACTGCACTGACTGGACTGAACTTTCTGCTGAGACCTTCAATGGTGTGTTTTGAAGTCAAAAATGAATGCATATTTCGTTACTGTTGCTTACCATAACACTGCAATCTCATAATTTATTTGTTTTACACGACCAAGACCTAGTCACCTGGTAAAAGAAGTCACATACCTTGCTGGAAAACTAGTTGTGCCTCTTTTTGAGTCACTTTCTAACCTGACCATCTAATTTCAAAAGAAAAATACAAATGCATTCACAGAACTAACCAGAACGAATCTGCCACTCATTGCAAAAATATAATCAAAATGATACTAATATGCATTAACCACAAGTTGGAAACTGTCTCTGGTTAGAAAGGATCTGCAATCGAAGAATCAATATTAAATCCACTTCGGGGATCTTTAAGGAATGGCAATGAACACACAGTTGACCACCATTTAAAACAGGAAAATATCGATCTATGTAACTTGGCTAATGCATTAAACAAAAAAGGAGACTTCAAATTTCATGTAGACTGGAGAAATCTAATCTGCACTAATGGCGTTGAAGACTAGTCCTTTGAATGTATGCAAGATAGTTTTGGAGAAGAAGATTGAAGACATACATTGAAAATGTAATAAAATTGTACTATTCTCGAATTGTTCAAATGCTTCCTAAAATTTCCTGTCATTTTCATTTTTTTATTTCTATCTGTCTTACATCTGCATGGTGTAGCAACCGAATTGTCCGCTAAACAATCTAATTCATCAGATCTCCACCATGGCTCAAACATACTCAGCAGACTTAAGAAGAGGTCAACAGTGAAAGCATATTGTGCAGGTGAACAAAAACACATAAAAGCTGAGCAGAAATGGTCATTTTACTTTTATTTTGGCCTTGTGTGACAACAAATCATGTTCCATTTCTTGAAATCCCTGTTTGAAGTTCATAATATTGCCGATATACTCATTTCTAACTCTTGCATTGAATTTACTCAATACTATTCAACCTTGCTGGTGAAAAGGAGAGAAATTCTTAATATATTTTGAGGTGTTGTAGTGATAAAAATAGTTCCTTACTGTCTTGTTGAATGACATCTGAAATTATTATGTTAATTTCATATACTATCAAACATTACACAATGAGAAATTAATAATAATTAATCTTGACACAGAGGAAAATTTGGGATATTGTGACCTTAATGTGTTAGCATTCCACAATATGTAAGAACGTGATCAGTTCAAATTTTAAGATTAGGTACATAACTCTGAATAAGGATACGGTATTTAGGTACGGCTGTCAAAATTGATTGTGGTAAATTAAGAAAATGCACTAACAGATTTGACTTTGGACAGGAAATGGCATGTATTTAAAGCAATTCAACATAGTCTGCTGTGGAGGTGCCAGTGTCGAATTGGGCGGAGAAAGCCAAAAGTCAGACAACACCAGGTTTTAGTCCAACTTTATTTGGAATCACACAAACTTTTGGAATGCAGTCCCTTCGTCAGGTGCAGTAAGAGAGCAGGGCATACAGATACAGAGTTTATAGGCAGAGAGATCAAATGATCACACATCTTGTATGAGTGGAGTGTCAGATGATAAGCCTCTGCAGATGATCAAGAGTGTTAGATGGTGTGTAAGGTATTTATAAAGTCAATGTGAGTGCTGTGCTGTCATGACAATCAGGCAGAACCATAGGAATTTACAGAAGGTGACATTTCAGATCATACACTGAATTGTAGGCGTGAGGCTTTGTTCAGAATTTCCCTTGGAGTGTTAACCTGGAATCAGGCTGGTTTTATTGTGAAAGCTGGAATTTATAAGTTGCCACAATGCCCGTCAATGATTTTTTTGCTGTGCAGGACCGCCGATCAACGCTATACACCAGATACATTGACGACATTTTCTTCCTTTGGACTCATGGTGAGGAATCACTGAAAGAACTACAAAATGATATCAACAAATTTCATCCCACCATAATACTTACTGTGGAATACACTTCACTATCAATCTCATTCTTGGACACAAGCATCTCCATCAAGGACAGACATCTCAGCACCTCACATTACCACAAGCCCATAGATAACTTCACGATGCTGCACTTCTCTAGCTTCCATCCTAAACATATTGAAGAAGCCATCTCCTATGGACAGGCCCTGCATGTACACAGGGTCTGCTCAGATGAGGAGAAACACGCCAGACACCTGAAGGTTTTGAAAGACACCCTCAAAAGAATGGGATACATGCTCAACTCATCAATCACCAGTTCCAACATGCCACAGCAAAAAAAAAAACTACAATGAGCTCCTCAGAAGACAGACATGGGAAAAGACATATAGAGTGCCCTTCATCGTCCAGTACTTCCCCAGAGTGGAGAAACTATGCCATGTTGTTCGCAGCCTTCAGTATGTCATCAATGATGATGAGCATCTCACCAAGATCTTCACTACTCATCCACTTCTGAACTTCAAACAAGTGCCAATCCTTAAACAAACCATTGTTCACAGCAAACTAACCTGCTCTCAGAATGACATCGACCACAACACTACACAGCCCTGTCATGGCAACCTCTGCAAGACTTGTCAGATCATTGACTTGGATACTACCATCACATGTGGGAACACCAACCACTGCTTTCATGGCAGATACTCATGTGACTCGGTCAACGTTGTCTATCACCTCGGCCGCAGGCAAGGATCCCCTAGACCACATAGACGCTATGACAAGGGTGAATGGATGCTGCATAACAATCACCAGACAGGGATGTTCCCTCCCAGTTGGGGAACACTTCAGCAGTCAACAGCATTCAGCCTCCAATCTTCAGGCAAACATCCTTCAAGGTGGACTCTGAGATACGCAACAATGCAGAATCACTGAACAGAGAGTGATAGCCAATTTTAATACCCATGAAGGTGGCCATAATTGTGATCTTGGGTTCATGTCGTGCTATAGGTGACCTCACCACACTGTTTTTTATCTGTAAAATCTTCCTTACTTTCCTGTTTTGACAGCATCACTTGATAAATTGTTATGATCTCTCTACCTTAAGTAGTTTGTACAGTTTTGAATTATTTATCACACTGTTACACACATGTACACTGTCTCTCACACACAAACACACACCCTGCACTCACACAGAGACCCCCCCTTCTGTCTCCCTCTCTCTAACACACACACCACCATACACACACACACACACACACAAATATTGGGGTGACTAATTTCATCCAAGGTGTTTCCTTATTTGCAGATACATTCTATTTTGTTCAAAATAACACAGTTTGTAGTCACAGTCAGTGCGGCATCTTATAAATTCCAGCTTTAGGAATAAAACCAGCCTGATTCCAGGTTAAATCTCTGAAATTCTGAACAAAGCCTCGCACCTATAATTCCATGTCTGACCTGAGATGTCACCTTTTGTATATTCCTATAGCTCTGAACAAACAAAGAACAAAAGAGAAATACAGCTCGGGAACAGGTCATTCAGCCCTCCAAGTCTGTGCTGATCATCATCTCCACAAAGGTGAACATTGCCAAACAATAACAATAAAAGTCTTGGCTTTTGTTCACTCGAGCCAACAAATGAAGCACAGACTTCGCTGACTTACAGCAATACTAAATTAACAGGTAATTCTGTTACTTGCAATCATTTTATTTCATTCAAGTGTGAAGCGGACGTATTGGCCTCTATACTTTCCAAGGTCTAAGAATATACAGTAAGTTGCACAGTATTACTTGCATTCAGCACCTTAGATATTTTGTTGAAGGGGATAAGTGTTGGCCAGGGTAATTTAAGAATTCTGGAAGCAAACTCATCCAGCCATATATGAATAAACTGCCACTGCGATTTGAGATCTCATATCTGCACCAGCCAATTTTCCAATAAGCTGACATATCCTTCTTCCTGCACCTCCCCTTCTATATTCCTTACTAGATATTTCCAACTCTTTTATGAACAATATTCTGCACATCTATCAGAACATTTGGAGTTGTATAGTTGTGAGATTAACAGGCTATGTGATTTCCTACCCAAAAA
The DNA here is from genome assembly GCA_024137785.1 of Ginglymostoma cirratum. Taxonomy (NCBI): domain Eukaryota; kingdom Metazoa; phylum Chordata; class Chondrichthyes; order Orectolobiformes; family Ginglymostomatidae; genus Ginglymostoma; species Ginglymostoma cirratum. The sequence continues at coordinate 263,212 of JAHRHZ010000137.1, forward strand.
CATCAAATTGTTTCAGCTAGGTCTGTGCACAAAGTTATTCAAGGACTCATTGGCACTCTATGCCACGGTTGTGCAATATTTTGCTATATCCACTCCTTAAAATATGATACCCACATCTGTTTAAGACTTTAAGCAAATAAACAAATATCCATCTTCCAGCTGAAATTGGGATATTTCATTTCTATTCAAAACCTGTTCATTTGCTTGATGTTATTTTGAGACACAGCGAAGAGCAAATGTAACTGACCTATCAAGCACCATCTTCCGTGAATCCACAATCAGCGATGTAATTCTGCCTTAGATTCTTATGAAAGGGAAAAGGTATAAACGTGATCTAAGGGGTAACTTTTTCAAGCAGTAAGTGATGTGTGTATGGAGTAAGCTGTGAGATGAACCAGTGGAGGCTGGTATAATTACACCAGTTTGAAGACATCTAGATGGGTACATAAGTTGGAAGATTTAGAGGAATATGGGCCGAATGCTGGGAAATAGATCTAGATTAATGAAGAATATCTGGTCGGCATGGACGAGTTGGAATGGCACACATAAAATGCAGCCTCCCAGATTTCCTTGATCCACTACAATTCACCTACCATCACAATATGTCCACGGCCGATGCCATCTCCCTGGAACATGTGAAGTACGAGGTCACCTATGTCAGACTCCTATTTCTTGACTTAAGGGCAGCATTCAACAACATAATTCCAAAGAGAAAGCTCATCTCCAAATGCTGAAACCTAGGACTTTTCCCCCTCCTCTGCAACTGGACCCTTGACATCTCGACCCGCTGACTGCAATCAGTAAGGATAGGTTACAACACCTTCTCCACGCTAATCCACAATACTGGTGCCCCTCAAGGCTGTGTACTCTGCCCCTTACTATACTGCTCATGCACTTATGATGTGTGGCTAAATTTAGCTCTCACTCCATTTACAAATTTGCTGATGATACCACCATAGTGGGTTGGAGCTCAAAAAATGATGAGACAAAGTACAGAAAAGAGATAGACAGCTTGGGGACATGCTGTAAAGACATGTTTCATACACTCAACGTCAGCAAAACAAAGGAGCAGATCATCAACTTCAGGAAACAGAGTGGAGGAGATTCCGCTGGCTATATCAATGCTGCTGAGGTGGACGTGTTTACAGCTTCCGCTTCCTTGAGTAAATATCACCAACAATTGACTTTGGTTCATCTATGTCGACCTGCAGTCAAGTAAACATACCAAAATCTCTACATCCTCAGTGGGCTAATCAAATTTGGCATGTCCACAATGGCTCTTACTAATTTTTATAGATGCACTATAGAAAGCATCCTATCCAGATGCTTCACAGTTCAATTTTGCAAATTATCTGCCCAAGACTGTAGAAAGTCACAAAGAATTGTAAACTCAGCCCAGCCCATCACAAAAACTAGCCTTCCTTCGATTGACTCCGTCCAGTCTTCCCACTACCTCTGGAAAGCAGCCAGCATAATCAAAGACCCCTCCAATCTTCTTTATACTGTCTTCCACCCTATTCCAACAGGCATAAGATAAAAAGTTTAGAAACATGTGCCAACAGATTTAAGAACAGCTTCTTCCCCGCTTTTATCAGACGTATGAATGAACATCTCATATATTAGATTTGATCTTTCTCTGGAACTTCGCTGGGCTGTAACATAATGCTCTACATTCTGTTCTACTGCCCTGATGCATAGGTTATGATTTGTTTGGTTAACTCACAAAGCAATACTTTTCAATGTATCTCGGTACATGTGACAATATTAAATCAAGTCAAATCAAAAATTAAATGTTGCGCTATGCAGAATATTGACACCTTAAGTTTTTGATTGATGGAGATCGATATCAGCTTGGATAATGAACACTGAGTGAAAAATGTTGATATATCTTAAAACAAAATGTCATTGCAAGTTGGGTTGCCTTATGGCACACTGTGCCCAGTTTATTTTCCAGGTTGAGTGCAAAATATTGTCAATTTCCTTCTTTCTGTACATTTTGGCTTATCTCTATTGACTCATATTGTCCAATTCCATTTTTAAAGTCATTTACCTGGGCCCGAAAAGAACCTGCTTCAAATCCACAGAAACGGTTCAGTGGATTGCTGATGTCAAAGAATGGAACTGATGCCGAATCACCATTTTGTGAATGCAGCAGCCAAACTTAATTCATTTATCATCTTCAATGTCTCAAATCGTTTTCAGCAGCATCAAATAGCTGTCATGCTATTTTCAACAGGAATGCATGTATAAATTTCGAACTTGACAGTAGAACAGCTCATTCAATGAACAGGACTAATGAATGGTTTTAAAAATGATCCTCGTGATTCATGGTCTCAAAGAATGATGGATAACAATACGTGCTCCGAAGACAAAGTGATAATGTAACCTCGACTAAGGAAATGATAGATAGGCTACAAAATCACTTCAAATAATTCGCTTTCGTATAACGGAAGGGCAGGAAGATTTAGTCAGCTAGTCAAGGAATGTGAGGCACTTAACGGAGGCTTTGGATATTTAAAAAGGCTTAATTAGATAGGCAGTCAATAAGCATAAAGAAGTAAAAAATAGGAATGGCAATGAGACATGGACCCTTTGAAACACGTCAGCCATTCAGTATGATCATAGCTGATCAACTAACTTGTTCTGGAGATAGTAGGAACTGCAGATGCTGGAGAATCTGAGATACCAAGGTGTAGAGCTGGATGAACACACCAGGCCAAGCAGCATCAGAGGAGCAAGAAGGCTGACGTTTCGGGCCTTGACCCTTCTTCAGGCCCTCTCTGTTTAGTTCCCTATTTAAGTTATTAACCTACATTGTGAATTTCTGGTTTCCAAGCAATTTCCCATGAGATATTTAACTAGTCACTGTCTGCCATACTGCAAATAGTTTGTTAGTAGGTAAACTGCTACAGAACATTGAAAAGAAAATCTGTATGCTAAAAAACACTGACAGGAACAGACAGAGTCAGCAATAATTTAAAAGGGAAACAGGTATGAGAAATCTACTGGATTTTTTTGAGGCTCTAACTAGGAGAGTTGATGAGGGGGGTGACCAGTGGTTGTGGTTTATTTGGATGTTCAGAATGCTTTTGGGAAAGTCAGGTATAAGACATTAGTGTGTAAAATTTAGGAACATGAGATTGGAGCCAATGCAATAGAACAGATACAAAACTATATGGCAAACAGGAAACAAAGAACATTTTCAGTACAATATGATATATCTGTTAAAAAAAGGGATTAAAATTCAGTCTTTAAAAAAAACACATACACAGCTCTCAAATGAAACAATGAAATGAAGTCAAACAGAGAAATGTTTTTGGAATGTACATCCTAATATAAATTCTTAGAATTATTTTGAACAATATATTTCACCTTTGTTCAAACGGGGACAACTTTTGGGTGCAAAAAGAATTTGATTAATATGAGACTACAGGGAAAGCACACACACAAAAACGATAGAGCTATGTAGAAAAAGACCAAAGTGTGCAGCGCCTGTTTGACAGAAGATATGTCTGAACGTATAGTAAAGCCTCTGCTCTCACCAGTATTTACTAAAGAATGTATCAAAGTTTTGGGACACGCTTTGAGAAAATAGCTTTTCCTCCACTCTGTTGGAATCAGTGACGCTAAGATCTGGAAGCTCCCACAAGAAAAAATAACTTTTCCAAATTCAGCCTCTCAGGATCTATCTAAACATTTTTGAATAATTCCTCTCTTACTATTGAACCTCCTGCAATTACAAGCCCACCAAGTGTCCTTGACAGAGCACTCGCTTGCTCAGAGAATTAGATGAGAAATTTTCAATAAAGCTGTTCTAAAGCATTTATATCCTTCTTAAATTTCATCACCAACTACAATTCTTGCAATGTATTTGAATTCTGAGTTTTCACTGACTTGTTACCCTTTGGGAATATCTTCTACTGCTCCTCGGCATGCTGGCCAACCATTAAATATACATCGGGGCGAGCAAATTCGCCTGCCCAGTGTGTGTGATACTTGCCCCTGCAGCCTGCAGCCAGGGTTTAACATGATGCAGCTTGCTGCCCATGTCCCTCAACGTCCACATAGTTGTTAGGTGATACACTTGACAGAGCTAAAATTGTAGCTTAGACCCGTAGACACAACATGGAAAAATTGTTTTCATCTGTGTTTTTGCACAGCATGGGATTAATGTACCTATTGCATCTACTGGAATACCAAAGGACTTCAAGTCGAGATTTCATCATATCCATTTGCGGAAATTGTTCAGGCACATCACATTTTCAAGGAAGCATTACATTTCTTATTGAAGAGCAACCGAATGAGGCGGGTGTGTTTTGTGAAGCATAAATTGTTTAGTGACATCTAAGATGGAAAAGTGGTCAAAATTATAATTCAAAATTTATAAGGCTCGAGACAAACAGGTAAGGGAAAATGTTCAAAATGGACTAATGCAAATTTGTAGCTGCCTTTGTTTTGTAAAAGCATTTAAAGTATTTTGTCCTAATTTGTATTGCTTCGGTCCTTATGTGTTCCACCAGTGGAAATAATCTACTTGTTTATAAGAAGTAATTCCATTGATATCAGGGTTACAACCACAAACAAACAGCAACGTGCCACGAGAATGAAAAATGGTTGTTCATAAAATCATGAGGGTCATGGGTTGGGTGAGTACACATTGTCTTTCTCCTATGGTAGGGGAGTCTAAAACTGGAGGGCATAGGTTTCAAGTGAGAGGGAAAAGTTTTAAACAGAGCCTGAGGGATAACCTTACCATGCAGAGGGTGGTGCGTGTATGGAACAAGCTGCCAGAGGAAGTGATGGAGATGGGTAAAATGACAACATTTAAAGAGCATCTGGATGGGTATATGAGTAGGAGGGTTTAGAGAAATATGAACTAAATGCTTGCAAATGGGACTAGTTCAGATTGGTGTCTGTGGTTGGCGTGGATGAGTTGGGCGAAAGGATCTGTTTCTGTCTTATATGACTATGGCTCTTTGACTCTCTGACTGCTTGGCATTGACCTCACGCTGGGAAATCTCAAGGTGACAATTTTTTTTTGTGAGTGACACGAGTAGAAAACTACTGCAAAGCACGTTTGGTATATGAACTCTTAAGTTCCACCCTGCATAAATTAGTGTACTTGTTCTTCTGTTAACATGATTTTCACTGAATTGACAAGTTCAGCTTTCTTCTTAACCTGGCGTAGTTCATTGCTGTTTAGTTCACTATGGGTTAGCCCACATCACAGTGAGCAGGGCAGGGCAGTGTTGGGGAAGCAATTCCAGTTTAATACAATCAAACAATAAAATGGATTTTAAGACTCATTCAACTTACGTTTGCTTTCAACTTTTGTGTCTTATTCAACATCCAGAAAGCAATGAGAGGAGAGCTAACCGAAGATTATGAGATGCTCAACGTGATTATCAATCGAGAAAGAGAGGCCATGTTGTACGATGAAGGGTAACCAATTTAATACAGAGAGGCAGAAGCATTACTGCTCTCAAAGCGCCCTGAAAATCTGTGGAATTCACTATTCCAGTGTGTGATTCATGCCGCAACATTGAGTACATTTAAGGAGAAGATAGACAGATTTTTAACTTATATTTTGTTTCATGTTTATGGAGAGTGGGCAAGAAAGTAGAGTTGAGGCCGGGATGATATCATCCATGAACATATTGAATGCTAGGTTCGAGTGCCGAATTGTCTGTTCCTCCTCCTGAGTTCTGAGAAAGGGTCACCGGACCCGAAACATTAACTCGGTTTTCTCCTTCACAGATGCTGCCAGACCTGCTGAGCTTTTCCAGCAACTTTGTTTTTTGTTCCTGATTTACAGCATCCGCAGTTCTTTCGGTTTTTATTGTCTATTCCTCCTCCTGATTATTATGTTACCTCCACACTTGAATTTAATGTGAATATGCTACCGTTATGATCTGTTGTTCGTTGTTTCTCCTTCTGTAAAATGAAAAAAGAAATGGAAGTGCATTTAATGTTACCTGACCGTTGCCAAACTAAGCTAACTTGTTGAAGTGCTGAGACAGTGAATCATTCAACTTTAGCTACAGTGTGTTTAGAGGCTGGAACTTGAATCTAAAGTCTTAGACTACTCCATGGTGAGACGACGCTGAAAAATGCAGTAAAGAATTAATTTTGGCTTGTGTGGACTTTGAACAAGTCATAAAAGAGACAGAAAAAGTAGGTCAAATAGTCCCTCTAATCGGTCGCATTACTTGATAAAATAACTTTGGATTCTGCTCCCCGTTGCTGAACTGTTTGCTGTGAGATTGTACAGACCTCAGTGAATAGAAGAGCAATCAGCTATGCTAGTCTGTATTGGATATGCTCGTGAAAAGGTGAACCTATGCATATCAAATGCTTTTGTACTTTCCTTCTCCTATTCACATCTAGGAAGTGTCCATGAAATATGAAAAAGAGACTTGTGACCACCTTGCATCCGATTAGGGACTAGTGGCCTAATAATGTTTAAGAGTGACAATATAACTTAGATTGCCTTGGAAAATCAGCACTTCTCAAGGCAGCTGTTAAAAACTCGATTTTAGTCGAATCATCAGATCAATTCACTTCTTCTTAAACTTAAGAAATGATTCTGTTATTTCTGTGCATTTTACATTAGACACTTGTTTGAATCCCATCAAAAAGCACCATGCAAAACATAAAAGCTATCGGAGCAACAACTGCTCTACTTCCTTTATTCATTGCGTTAACCTTGATTGATTGATAAAATTAAAATAACTAATTGCTTCCCTGGAGTATGGCACGCAGCATATAGAGCATAATTTTCAATAAATTGCAGAATGCGTTCAGAACTTGTGTTCAAAATGCATGCAATATTGACAGGTCTGGTGTTTGCCATCTATTATCCAGTCATTGCGGCTATTGGGGTTCCAGGTAAGGCACTGCAGAGAGTTAGTAATGTTTGATTCAGTGCTTAACTCCATTAGTTCTTTCAGTCCACCGGTAAAGTTTCTACATGTTACAGATTCCCTTTATCACATTTGATGTTTTTTCTTTTCCATTTATCACTGATACATCTAAACTTTAAACTATATGACGTTCCGTTTTGACACTCTCATGTAACATTTTTGGACTATCTAAGTACCATGAATGTTATAATATCTTATCTTTAACATAATCTCTCCTCTAACTAGATTCGTTTTCCACGTTAAACCAAATAATTTGGTACTTTGAACATAAAAATGTACTTCTGTGACAGGTAGCCGTCTAGCTTTTTAATAATATCCATTCGGCCATTTATTGTTACCATGCTGCAGTGTACATTAGGTTCTATGGTGATATTGGTCCTGTTTCGATGATTATTGTTGTGTATAATTACAATGGCGTAAATCCAGTTTTATTGAGCTATTGGCAATGCTGGTGTTGGTGAATAATCAGCATAACCACGTTATGGTGAAACAAATACCTACTTTGGTGAAGAAAAAGATCTTGCGTGTGAACGTGTAAACTGTTGACATAATTTAGCTGAAGTTATACTGCGTTATTGCCAGCTGCTGTGGGTGAATTAGCGTTTTCGAGCACTGTAGTGAGATTGATCTTCACAGTGGCAGTATGATGCTAATAACTGATTCAAAATTGAGCAGCTTTCATGATTGAATAATTCCCACATAATAAATGAACGATTTCCAAAAGTAACCTTATTAAGCACCGAGATGTTGACAACTATATATACAGAAGTTAAGTTACAGTAGACCTTGACTGAACAGTTGGATGTTTCTCCCAACTCACAGGGATAGTTCTTCATTCTGTTCTCAGTCTCCAACTCTCACTGATTTTTCATCATTCCCTTCTTCAGTGTTAGCTGTTGTTGACGTGTCTAGGTTTATGACTGTTGATTGTGGGATTTCATGCTTTCACCACTACTGGGCAAGTCTTTTTACATCATCACCATATTCCTCACATTAGATGAGCCACCAGAAGTGGTGGAATCTCAAATATGTAATTGACAATGTTTATTTACAAATATCCAATGCAGAATATAGTCCTTATTTAACACTGATACCTAAATCAGCAAACAGCAAATTCTACACTTTGGTTTGTGGTAGTAGATAACATGGAGAGGTCACAGGCTTGTTCCGCAAGCATCATTTCAATACCTGTGAATTCCATTGTTGCCCATTTTATTACCAGATGCAGAGGTCATATTCCCGCACAAACAAAGGGAAGTTTGCAGACTTTGCAACTTTTTCATCGAGTAAAGGGTTATGAATAATAACATTCCCACGGTATTCCCAATGTCAAACACTGTCACCAAATAAAGTCTACTGATGATTTCAGTTCAGTATCTCAGTTTAGTTCAACAAAAATAAGACTGACCTTGTACTATTCCTCCTGCGTCTCCTTGGGTCCACTAAGAACGTCTATGCATCAACATGCATTGCTTGATGTTCATATTCCATGTGTAGCTCCTTCAGTACTTGTGCCAGTGACTGTAGGGTGAAAGACTGTGGCATCATATTTGTTTCTTTGTAATGCAGGAGGACACGCTTAAGAATGTTGACATACAACTTTTCAAGGAGCGAATAGTTTTGGATTCATTCTGAAAATGACACTCTTGTATCCTAAGTACATTAAAATCTTTGTCCACGTCGTTTTTCTCTGCACATATTAAATATTTCAGTATTCATCTGTAACTGTCTTTTCTAGAGATTTGCTTTTGTTGCCGCTGTGCTATTTTTCTGGTGGATTTGATATTCTTGATTTGGTGTTGAGGTCTATTCGTTTCTTTTCTTGTCTTCTGTTAGATGACAGTTGACTATTTTGCATTACACCCTTATTGATATATCATAATCTTAACCTTGATCACCGTGCTGAAATCAACCAATAGTTTCCCACAGCATAAAGCAGAACTTTCAACATTCTTTGATATTTACAAGCATTCTCTTCAAATAGTACCACAGAAAACAGAAAAATGGAGAGTCGAATCATCTACTATCGTATTCTCTTCTTCCATCCATCCCCCTCCCCATCTATTCCAGCTAACGTGGCAGTGGTAGTGATTCTACTTCGAAGAAGATGCGGTCTCTCTGAATGTGTCACTTATCACCTGCTGTTCATGGCAGTGACAGACCTCCTCGTCATGGTCAACGCTGTAATATTAAACAGGATTGCTTCTGTATATTTCCCATTGAGTTACCTGTCTGTAACACCAGTGTGCAGAGTACGTACTGTATTAATTTTTGTCGCCATTGATAGTTCTGTCTGGTTAACCGTCTCTTTCACCTTTGATCGCTTTGTGGCCATTTCTTGTCAGAAGTTGAAAAAGAAATATTGTACAGTGATAGTTACAGCGCGGGTTATAGGAATCGTTTCTGCCTTCGCCATCCTGAAAAATATCTTCAAGTATTTTCAATTTGAACCTCAGTACATAATTAATGGGATACCATGGCTCTGTATCATAAAGACAATATATTATACATCACCAGCCTGGACCGCATATGACTGGATACGATCCATTTTAAATCCTTGTCTCCCATTTATTCTAATTTTGCTGCTCAATGTATTGACAGTTAGACATATTCTGGTGGCCAATAGATCCCGTAGAAGACTTCGGGTCCAGAACAGTGCAGAGAACCAGAGTGACCCAGAGATGGAGAAGCGGAGAAAGTCCATTGTTTTACTGTTTGCCGTCTCGGGTAGTTTCATTCTGTTAAATTTGCTTTATTTTGTGACGATCGTGAATGTCCAGATGGCGCATGTTACTTATTCCATAGGTTCCAATGTCAGTGATTCCACGTTTATTCTCCAAGAGACTGGATTTATGCTTCTGCTATTCAATTCCTGCATCAACCCGTTTATTTATGCTGGGACCCAAAGTAAGTTTAGGCAGGAGTTAAATACTGGGTTAAAATATCCACTGAAACTATTGATTAAAACACTTAAAATCTAAAAACGGCAAAATGTAATGGAAATTGAGCATTACGCTCCAAAATATACCCTTCTTGTGACCGTCATGGAAAGGCCCACTTGAAAGATGCACTCAGTTTTGAGTCCTTACATCATGTACAATTTTATGAGTGTGAACAAATAAATATGTACATATATATGTACACACACATGCACGCAAACTCACACACAAATATGGAGACTGATGGCTGTGAGTCGATTTATTTAAGTAAGTCTGTTCATGGGATTTGAACTTTACCCACTGGACAGTTATTTTATATTTATCATTCAACCCAGTTGCTGCAAATCGTTTTCCGTTCATGCTCAGTGTACAAAGGTATGGAATGATAAGTAAAAGCGCTTTCTCTCCTGGACCATCCACGTTAGACCAGACATCACGAGGCCAAAAGATCAAAGATTTCTCTGGAGCAGGGGGCAGGATTGACACTGTTTCTAAGAGACTGAGACATAAAGTATAGAGTCGTTAAAAAGTGGAAAGGGTGCAAGCACAGGACACAGCAGAGTTATTTTGCAGGCAACATGTTTAACATTCATAAACTACAGAGGGAAAAGCAAACAAAAATATGCAAAAGAAGATTTCACCTTTGTTCTTGTTCTTTAGCGGATATTGAATATAAAAATAAGTATAATATTTTTTAACTAAATTAATCCTCAACTAAGTGACTAAATGACTTACCTATGTCACAACTGCTGTTGTCTTTCAAGATGTTGGGATATATGAATTTAAAAGGTTCTGCCCATTATATTGTTTAGTTGAGAATGACCACAGACAGTTTTCTTTGTCCCTCCTTCATTCCTAACTCTCCACACTCTATTCACTCCAGAATCCAGTGTAAGCCTAGACTGGGTGGTACATTCCTTCCTCTAAATGGAATTTGTACATTTGTAGTGTTTATATTTCACAATGCTGTCACTTTAAGAGGTTATTTTATCCGTTTGTTTTGAACAGAGGTTGGAAGAAAAATAAGCCAATCTGGCTGCTGAAAATCACTTGAGTCAATAGCTTAGGAAGCCCTTTTTTTAATGCGGCCTGAATGCGTGTGGCCAGCTCTCACAGAATAAGGTTCCTGAGTAACATCAGAAGCCATTGGGGTCTCAAAAGAGTTAGAGGCTTCAGTGAATAACTCCTCACTGCCACTCGAATTTTGCCTTGATGTCTTTTTCCTCCTAGATTAGAGAACTGCATGTGAGAATCATTGTCCGAATTTGCCTTGTTTGCCAAGAGGTGTGTTAATAGGGTGTTACTACATTGGAACAGTTAATTAGTAGTCATTACAGTGTCTATTATTCTGTTAAATTTCCAACAGAATTGGGTTATTCTAAATTCTTCTTTCTTTGGTTCTATGTTGGAGGCCAAACATTGATTTGTGAACCAAATTATAATCACCGGACATTGCAGCTGCTAAACTTGCAGTTTTGACTCTCTGCTCTTCCACATGTGTTCTCACTATTTCAGGAAGTGAGTTATTGAACTCCTCCAAAATAATCATCTCTCTAACAGTGGCATACATTGGGTTTATTTTCCATGCCTTTTCCAAATTGCTTTGTTTCATCCTTTCAAACTCAATGCATGTTCAACAAGGGTCCTTCCTTAGATCGCTGAAACAATATCAGCAGGTTTCTAGCACTGGCTCATATGCAGTTAAGATAACATTTCCCACCTCATTACAATCCCCAGATATCTCCTCTGATAGTGATGCAAATATTTAACTAGTGCTACTTCCCAACTTTGTTTGGATCAACAATACCCACATGGTCATTGGTCTTGTCATTTGTTTACCCACATTCTCAAATGAAACTAAAAAAATGACCATCCTTCTGGTCAAATTTATGCAATGCTTGGATATATTTAAGCAAATCTCCACCACGCCTTTGGCTACAATGGGTTTGCCCATCATCATTATCCTCCTCACTGAGCCTACCTGTTATCTTTGCCTCCTCCCTTTTAAAGTCGACTTTCCTCTCTAACGGACAACTTCTGAAGTTCAAACTATCTCTCTGTCTGCTTTTCTTCTCTCTCTCTGTTCTGCTCGGGCATTTCTCTCCTTTTCTTTTCTTTTTGTCTGCTTTTAATCATAATTCAAACTGTTTCATTTCCTTTTCTCCTAATTTTGCCTTGAATTCAAGCTGATTCTTTGAACTTGAACGCTAGCCATTGGTAGCCTACAGTAGTTGAAAAGACAGTGGAAAATCAGGCAGCTGAGTTATTACAGGAAATACATCTGAGAATTTTTCCTGTCTGTGTGATGACAAGTTCACAAAGCCACAGGTTGAAGCAGGAGGAGAAATCAAATAATAAAGTTAAGAAAGTTAGGAGTACAATTATCTGAGATGATATTTGATCAAATTGTTGAGAAAAAAAACAAGAGCAACTGGAGACAAAGTCAATATTTAATTTAGCAGAAGAAGAACCTGAATGTATTCCAGAATGTTACTATCTTAAAAATTACATCTTGGTGAGGAAACCGAGACATTCATATATTCAGGCGAATGACAGATGGGCAGAGTTCAACAAGTTGTATTACCGGTGGGTTATAGAAAGGAGGTGTTGCGTGTAGCACGTTAATTACCAGTAGGAGATCAATTGCACATAAGGACAGCCCAAGCCAAAAGACAAATAAAAAACATTTTTGCCGTTCTGGACAGCATGAGGATGTAATTGAATTTACTCAGATATGCCATATATTTCAAGTAATTGGAAAACCTCAGGCAATGATAAAGCCAGCACTGTTAATACCCATTCCCACAGTTGAGGAACCTTTTACAAGGGTCTCAATTGATTGCATATGACATACCGAAAACAAAAAGTGGGAATCAGTATTTGTTGACCAAAATGGATGTATCCACTAGATTTCCAGAGGCCATGCCATTACAGAAGATCACAGCTAAAGGACTGTGGAAGGGTTATTCAAATTTTTCACTCAATACAGACTACCCACATAAATGCAATCAGATCAAGGGTCAAATTATTCAAGGATTTCTGAAGAAGGGTCTAGGCCCAAAAAGTCAGCCTTCCTGCTCCTCTAATGCTGCTTGGCCTGCTGTGTTTATCCAGCTCTACACTTGTTATCTCAGATTCTCCAGCATCTGCAGTTCCTACTATGTCTGAAACAAGGAAATGATGGATAGTTTAGTAATAAAAGAATTCAAGTCCATTGCATACCATCCAGAATTGCAGGAAGCATTAAACAGTAACTTTAAACTTTAAAGACCATGTTAATGGCTTGTAGTCAAGACTATCCAGACAATTTGGATAAATGAATTCCGTTTGTAGTTTTTTGCAATGAGAGGCCCACCAAATAATTCTACCAAATTCAGTCCATTTGAAGTACATTTTGGGCATGACGTGAGAGGACCACTGAACTTAATTAAGGATAAATTGATGAGTCAGAGTTCAGAGACCACATATTTGGACTAGGGGTTAAGTTATATTGAAAGATTAAACAAAGCTGATGAGTTGGCTAGACAGTATTTAAAATATCACAGCATATGATGAAACAGGATGCTTCCAAGGAATCAAAAATTCATGATTTTGCTCGTGGAGATAAAGTATTAGTGTTACTTCCAGTGGTAGGTGAACCTTTAACAGCAAGGTTTAGTGGCCTTATTAAATCAAAAGGAGAATGAGTGAGATGAATTATCTGATAAGAATGCCAGATAGAAAGAAATACCACAGTGTGTCTCATGTAAAAATGCTCAAACAGTATTTTGATAGGGAAGGAGAGCAAAGGAGAATGTGTTACTGAATACAACACAGAGTGAAGATCCAGACTCAGCAGATTCTGAACTGGATATTCATCAAATTAAATTGGACAAGAAGAAGTTTGCAAAAAATAAATTGGGGTAAATTATTGAGTTAACTTCCAGAAGAAAATCGAAATGACCTGAAAGTTGTTACCATCACATGGGTAGATATGTGGGAATAGGCTATAAAGTACTAATCTAATTACGCATGATATAGGAAACAATATTCCAATTAAGCAACATCCTTATAGACTTAACTCTCTAAAGTGGACAAAGTTTCAAAAAGAGATTGAACCCATGCTCAAAGACAATAATCACAGTGAGTTGCAGTGGCGGAGCTCAGCCATCTCAATGGTGCTGAAACCAGATGGGTGCCCAATGATTATTTGTGAACTATGGTAATATCAATGCAGCTACAAAGTCTGATTCATATCTCATCCCATGTTTGGAAGACTGTATTGATAATGTGGGACAAGCAACTTACATTCCTAAGTTGGACTTACTCTGAGGATACCGATAGGTATCTTTATCAGGAAGAGCAAAGACAACTTCAGCTTTGGTGGCACTGAATGGCCTGTACCAATTAAAGTTATGCCATTTGGTAAGAAAAAGCACCAGCCATATTTCAAAGACTAACCAATAAAGTCACTTCTGAATTATTATATGTGTATGTGACCTGGTGATTTTTAGTCACACATGGAAGGAATATTTGCAGCATCTATCAAAACTGTTTGCTCGACTTCAGGAGGCAGGCTTGATGATCAGCAAGAGTGCGGTGGCAACAGCCCAAATCACATTCCTGGAACATGTTATTGAACATGGAGAGATGGCCTCACGGAATGCAAAAAGAAAGATTACTGGGGTGTTTCCCATACCATTGATGAAGAGGGTAGTACCACGACTCCTGGAATTGAATGGGTTTTATCACAAGTTCATACGGAATTTTAGCAGTGCAGTTGCTCCACTGAAAAAGTGCGGATAATTTTAATGGACGATGGACTATCAGAAGGCATTTGACAGTCTGAAAGTTCTGTTAACCACTACCCCAGTGTCAGCTGCACCTAACTATAGGAAGCCTTTTAAGGTGGGTATTGATGCGAGTGATATGGGTATTAGTGCTGTGGTCTTCCAAGAAGACAATGAGAAAGACCTATTGGATATTTTTTCCAGAAAACTGAGTATTCATCAACACAAATAGTCCCCGAATGAGAAGGAAACCTTGAGCCTGGCGATGGCGTTTCCTCATTTATATTACCAGTAATGCATCTGAGACAATTGTATATAATGATCAGGACCCCTTAGATATTTGGAGAAATTTAAGGACAGAAGTTCCAGACTGTTTAGATGGAGCTTATTATTGCAGCAATTCAATTTGGAAATTATACTTGTGGGAAGATGAGAAAGCATAATTACCAATGTGTTGTTGCAACTTTGATGCAGAAAAATGGAAGCATTCAGTGGCAGGAATAAATGGACCTAAATAGAGTGTAGAAGTGAATGCTTGCATGCTTGGAGTCAATATCATGTAAATGTATTGTAGTGTACCAGTAGAGTAAGACTAAGGGTTTTAAAATGAAGCTATCTTCATCTATAGATGGGTTTTTTAAAGGGGAGGTGTGACAATGTTATCACTTTAAGAGTTTATTTTGTGTGTTTTTTATTTGAAGAGTGTTTGCAAGTCAGAGGTTACAATCTGGCTATTGAATACCACTTGAGTAAATAGCTTGAGAGGCCTTGAGGTCTCATTTAATGCAGCCTGAATTGGTGTGACCAGCTCTCAAAGAAGAGATTTCTGAGTGGCATCCGAAGCTGTTGGGGTCTCAAAAGAGTTCGGAGCTTCATTAAATGTCTCCTGGCTTCTACTCTCGCTCAATTTTCTCTTGAACTTTATATCCTCCTGGATTGAAGAACTGCATCTGACACACTGTCTGTGAATTTCCCTTTTTTGCCGAAGGGTGTAATTATGGGATGTTACAGTACTGGACTGGTATTAGTCGTAGTTAGTGTATTTATTATTGTTAAGTTTCCAATAGGGTTAAGTCATTCTAAATTCTTCTTTCTTGATTGTATTTTAACCACTGTGTTTAAATAAATGTTTTTAGCTTAACATTGAGCAGCATTTGACTAGTCGCATTGCATCAGGAACAGATACGTTACATTCACCTTACAAATAAGAAAAAATTAGTGTCTAGGCTACCTTCTTAAAATACTTTGAGGGGGTCTGCTCTGGATCTTAACATCTATGATAAGAAATTCCATGAATACTATTTTCTTCTTGAAATATGTCTTACATGGTATTGGAAAAGGAAGATTTCCAGTCAGGAAGCACGAAGCAAATTTTAGCTGAAGACGTGACATACAGTTGATTCATCTGCACCTGAATATCATTCATTGGATTTTAAACATGGAAGGAAAGGTCAAGGTTCATAGCAAGGTCAAATCGAATACATGTTCTGTCAGTTGATGAGGATTCAGTTGATCATTTGACCTGTTCAGTAGCAAGGGCAGTTTCAGAATTGTGAAAGCGTGAGAAGATGGGAAGAGACTCATTTCTGTATCGGTGCTGGAAATTCTTGGATGTGGTCACAAAGGCGAAAGACCTGTTCTAAGTGTGAGAACGGATTCAAACAGCTTTCACAGTTACTGAAGTACCAGCGAGACTTCATTAAATGTTTAGACGGTGCGAAGTGCTATAAAGGTTCTGGAGAACAGATGTCCCAGCTACTCGTTCCCTGAGGTGAGTGGCATTTCAGGAGGCGATGGCCTAGCAGTATTATCGCCGAACAAAAACAAAGTTGCTGGAAAAGCTCAACAGGTCTGGCAGCATCTGTGAAGGAGAAAACAGAGTTAACGTCTCGGCTCCGGTGACCCTTCCTCAGTATTATCGCCGGACTGTTAATCCAGAGACCCAGATAATGTTCTGGGGACCTGGGTTCAAATCCCACCATGGCAGATGGTGGAATTTGCATTCAATAAATATCTGGAATTAATAGTCCAACGATGACTGTGAATTCATTGTCGGTTGTCAGGAAAAAGCCATCTGGTTCACTAATGTCCTTTAGGAAAGGAAACTGCCATCCTTACCTGGTTTGGCCTACATGTGACTCCAGAATCATAACAATGTGGTTGACTCTTAACTGCTCTCTGGGCAATTATGGATGGGCAATAATTGCTGCCTAGCCAGCGACGCCCTCATTCCGTGAATAATAAAGAAAACAAGAGGAGCTCTCACTTCGGAACTGGGTCCTGACAATCATGTCACCCCACTTTTCACCAGTGAGTTAAACTTATGGACAGGATGCTTCCTTGCTCCAAGTATTGGAAGGGATTTACTTCAGTCGTCCAACCTGCTGAGACATCAACAAGATCATAATTAGCTACTGCGATTAGGTATCGATATTATTCACAAGGTTAACAGCACAATCCTCCTCCAAACTTTCTCCCCTGCCATCTTGCTCTCTGTGGCTTCACATTCTGGATCCTTTCTTATTAACGTAATCGTAGCCAGACAATTTCCTGCAGTAGCTTTTCTCTCTGCCCCTGCAGTGCTTCCTCTGGACAATGGATAGCAACAACTGCCGATGCTGGAGTCAGAGAGACGACAAAGTGTGGAGCTGGAGGAACACAGTAGGCCAGGCAGCATCTGAGGAACAGCAAAGCTGACACTGTTGAGAATTGAATTGTCTTTCCTAAAGTGTTAATTTGTACAATCACACAGCTCTAGATTTTTTTAACGGTAGGAAAGGTTTCATTTGGCATCGGTTACAGGGCTGGACAGCCAGGTGTAACAATTTAAATATAAAATGACATTGCACAGCAGGAGGATAGTCATAGAATCTCTAGAGTGTTGAAGCAGGCCATTCGACCCATCGAGTCCACACTGACTCTGCGCCGAGCATCCCATCTTGATCCACCACCTCCCCCGCCAGCACGCACCGCCCCCCGCCCCCCGCCCCCGAAACGCACGCACGCCGTATCCCTGCAACGTTGCATTTTCCATGGCCAATCCAGCTAACCTGCACATTTCGGACTGTGGAAGGAAACTGGAGCACCGGGAAGAAACCCACATTGACACAGGGAGGACGTTCACAGACAGTCACCCAAGTTCTGGGAATCACAAACTGTCGCAGGTATTCCAGCCATAGTCAGGCTAGTGCCTTGGATAGTTTTAGGAAAAATCTTCCTGCTTTTATCCACCATTCCCCTTGAAATAAAGATCAACATTTTACTTGTCTTCAGCCTGCCAGCTGAACGTGGATTCTAGTTTTAATTTTGAGGCACGGGCAAGGAATCCCCAAATCTCTCTCTTCAGTAACTCCCTGTAGTCTTTCACGATTTAAAGTCTTGTGTTCTTCTATTCTTCCTTCCAAAATGCATAACCTCATATTTTCCAACATTATATTCCCTCCTCACTTATCCCGTCACTTTGCGGAACTTCTGTGCCACCCCCACAACTTGCCTTCCCCTATCTTTGTGCATGGGCAACATTGGTGATAATACCTTCACTTTTGTCATCCAAATCATTAATATATGTTGTGTAAAATTGTGGCGCCACCACGTATCCCTGTGGCACTCGCTGCTAATTGTACGATACCACCTATGAAAATGATCCCTTCTCCAAACTCTGCCTTCTATTAGTTAACTCATCCACGACCCATGAGAATATACTAATTCCAACAGCATGAGTTTATCAAGGAGCCTAACGTGCAGTAACTTGTTAAACGTCTTCTGAAAAACAAACATATTATACGCACTACTTCCCATTTACCTATCCTGCCTGTTACCTCCTCAAATAATTATTAAATTTTTCAGCCATGATTTCACCTTCAGAAAGCCATGTGACCATCTTGACCCTATTATGTACTTATGTTCCACTATTGCATTCTTTAAAATAGACCTAAACAATTTTCCAAACACATGCATTTAGCTAACTCGCCTGGTTATATCCTTTTCACTTCTTCCCTTTATAATTTAAAATGTGCTGTTTTCCAATTCTCATGGATTGTTTTCAGAATCTGAGGATTTCAATGACGTACGTACTTATATTTCTCACCATGTCTTGTTTATTATCTTCGGAGACATTTCATTAGGTCCGGGGACATGTCAGTCATTGACTCCTTTAGTACGTTTTCTGTCATGATAGTGATTTTACTTATTTCCTCTCCTCCTTTTTCAACTTGAATATGAGTGAGTTTGCAAAGCTAACTAGAGTAAAGATTTACGCAAAATATTTCATCGACTTCAATGCCACTTTCTGGCTCCCTGTTATTATTTTCCCAGCCTCATTTTCTAGGCTACCATCTTCCCTTCAGACCCACACATTTTTTTAGATGTTTGAAGAGCCTCTTGCCGTCCATCTTTATATTCCTTGCAATTTCCCCTTCACAGTCCATTTTCTACCTTTTCTTGTTTTCTTTTAGTCCTTTTATTCACTGTACATGTTAACTCGAAAAAGTTGCTTCCACTTACACACCTCAGGTCACGAGAGCTGATTCCATCCTGTCAGAAATGCTGAGGCATTGAGTCACAGGAATAGCTCTGCACTAAGCTAAGCTTCTATATTAGTATCTGGCAGACAATGTGGAATATTATTCAAAATGTTTCCAGTTTATAACAAACAAGGTAATTCGAATGAAATCCCTTCTCCACATGAAACATTGCAAATGAGTATTAGCAACGTGGCACTCGTCCTCGACAGTTCTGTCAAGATACACACATTCTAGTAACACTGATACTCATTCGTTGTTCTGCGTCCGTTGGGCGGATCCTGTTTTCGTGATAGACTCGGTACAATTATGTTAAAAGATTGGACTTCAAGAAGTGTTGAGGCAAACTCTGTCATTCGCAACAAAGTAGATGTTGGTCCACACTGGTGTCAAGCATCCATGTAAAATTTGTGCCAACGGAAAAGTGGGGGGGGGGGGGGGGTTGGGGGTGGTGGGGAGACTGAGAAGCATTTGCTGTTGAGTCATGCACAACTTAAAAGAAAATGGTTCAGCTTGTTGCAGTTTGCTCATTTAAGCCTCCGAAAGTACCTACAGTATTGTACATTGTCTGCCAGATACTAACATAGCTATTTCTATGACCCAATTCGCCAGCAGTTCTGCCAGGATAGAATCAGCTCTCGTGACCTGAGGTGTGCAAAGTGGAAGATGCTGTTTCGCGATAGCATGTACAGTGAATAGAAGGACCAAGAAAAAGAAAAGGAAAGGTAGAAAATGAACTATGAAGGAAAAATTGCAAGTGGAATTAATTGTTTCGTGACGCGGTGCCTGATGCCTGGCAATCTCCACCTTTTTTCAAAGATTATCATTATTTCATCATTATGCCTGAAAGAGGTGGTTCCCTGAGGGCAGCACTTATCTCACCTCTCTGTGAGGAAACGTCACTTCCATGTACACTATGCTTAGGAAAATATCACCCTTGGGCTTACAACTGGCAAGTAGCATTTGCACCAGAGAGTTACAAGATAATGTAGATCCCTCACCAAATCAATGCAAAAATCCCAACATTAGCTACGTCAAAAGCGTGGACTAGTACATCAATTTTTTTTAAAGGGCTTCTCTCTTCGCAAAGTAAATGCCTTTACTAACATCGTTGCACAAATGTTGGCAAACTGGACAGTTATGAACGTCGTGTACATTTTAACCTGCCAGTTGCTTTCCTAAATGCCCAGCAGAATATTGGCCTCAGTGTTTTCTGCTTCTGGAGCGAGTTGTTTATTCATCCAAAACGATTTAAGACAGAAAATGGTAGAAATGCAGAGCTTAGATCGCATTGGTTGATCATGTGATTGTTTACCTCTGTTGTTTGCCGCTTATGCCATGTTGAATGCAAATTGTCCTATCTTCTTGCTTTACCAAGTTAATACCTCATTTAATATGGTATATGTAGTGTTACTCCTGGTAAGTCCTCCTGCAACTTTCATGGAACCAGAATTGATACTCTCTCTAATGGTGATAACTTGATGGGGGATGCTAGACCTGATATTCTGGCAAAGGGTCACTGGACTCAAAACGTCGAATCTGTTTTTCTCTCCACAGACGCTGTCAGACCTGTTGAGCTATTCTAGGAGTTTCTGTTTTTTAGTAGTTTCTTATCGCAAGCACCTGCAGTTATTTAATTTATGCCAGACTGTAGATTATGTTTGATTATGATTCTGCTGGCGCTGGTGGTCCACTGCGGCAGTGCTTGTCTGGTTTACCAGTTGCTAGATCTGTTCAAAGTCTATCCAATTCACCATGGTGACCCTGCCACCCAACACAGCATAGGTTATTCTCAGTGTGAAGAGGGACTTTGTCTTCACTAGGACTGTGTGGTGACCACCCTTACAATACTGTTATGGATAGATGCATCTATGGCAGGTACATTGGTGAGGACGAGTCAAAAATGTGTTTATCCCCCCTTCTATGTTGTTTAAAACTCGACCAGCTGAATGGTGCGGAAATTGATTGTAAGGTCTTCATAACAAGATGTATTCGGGAAGGATACTTTTTGCCACTATAACAAAATGACACAGATTTTAGCAAGTGCCAGCCATTAAAAAGGAAAATGAGGACAATTGGGATTTGTATCAGAGTCCATGATTCTTTGGAACTCCCGTCCCCAGATAGTGTTGAAGATGGCACATCGAATTTTTTAAGGCAGAGATAGGCGTATTCTTGACAAACAATGAAAATAAAGGCTACCTGTGGTAGCTAGATTTAGACTAAACATCATCTAACTAAGTGACAAAACAGGTTTGTGTGGCCAATTGACTTTTAATTTCCATGCTCTTAACAGATGAAAAATTGTGCATAGGGGACGGCATATGTTTTAATTTATAGTAAATCCTACTAGCAAGATCAAGAACATTTTCAGAAAAGATATTCTGGACGTTCATGACCCGCATATGGCTGCCATCCAATCCCGAGAATTTATCACTCACACTTGAATATTTCAGGCATTGATTTATTTCATTTCACAATGTGAGGATCCTTGGTTTCCATTCTGAGCCACCCTTAAACTGGCTTTCTTAGCCATTTTAGGGGGCAGCTGGAAGTCAATCAGATTATGGTAAATCTGGGGCTGTATGTCTTCCGACCAGGCAAAAGAGTTTGTTCACCAATGTAAAGAAACTGATATTTTTATGATGCACCATGACAACTTCATGGCAGGATGGATAAAATTGTTTTAAACATTACTTGCTGCCTTAATCGACAAATGTCGCAAGAAATGTAATGTTCAGCCTCCTCAGTGGAACCAAAAATTCCTCTCCTGACTGAATGTCAGAATTGCGAGATAACAAGGTATGGAGCTGGATGAACACAGCAGGCCAAGCAGCATCATAGGAGCAGGAAAGCTTGACGTTTCGGGCCTAGACCCTTCATCAGAAATGGGGGAGGGGAAGAGGGTTCTGAAATAAATAGGGAGAGAGGGGGAGGTGGATAGAAGATGGATAGAGGAGAGGATAGGTGGCAGTGGGAGAGAGATCCCTTGAGGTTTGTCCGGCGGGAGGAGGGTAACTTCTTCAGGGTAGGCATCCTTCGAAGAGGCTTCGCAGTGGGGTTAAAATCGTATCAGAGATAATAGGTACTGCAGATGCTGGAGAATCCGAGATAACAGGGTGTGGAGCTGGATGAACACAGCAGGCCAAGCAGCATCATAGGAGCAGGAAAGCTTGACGGCTTCCGTCAGAATTGCAAGGTCGTTGACCTTACTGCCACAGACCCGGGACTGTTTCGGAGACCTGAATTGGAATGCTACCGTGGTAGATGGTGTAAATCAAACTCAATGAAAAGAAATATGGAATTAAGAGTGCAACAAAGACCATGAAATCATTTCCGATTGTTGGGAAATCCCATCTGGTTTGCTGATGACCTTTAAGGAAAGAAATCTGTTGTCCTTACCGAGTCTGTTTTATCTGTGACTCTGGACCACAGAAATGTGACTGACTCTTGAGTACTCCACGAGCAATTAAGGATTGGCAATGCATGTTAGGCTAGCCAGCAATGCCCACGTTCCAAGGTTGGAATAAAATAGAAACCCTCCATATTCCCTGTCCACCAAACCTCAATAGGAACATTAACAGTGACTGCTGCATTGGGACAATGTTCATTTTATTCATCTGAATGAGGAGGATGTCAGACCATTTCAAAGTGAATGATTGTATGAGCAGCAATGACGTGGGATGTCGTTTTATCAGAAAAGACGACTTTGGGATGCAAAGTACAATACATTTCGTTTTGTTTTTTTTTCAGAAAATCATTTAATCATTTTAGCAAGTACACTGAATGGATATTTCACCAAATTCTTTACCTCGCCTCTGAATTTACTTTGGGTACCTGCATAAATAAATGGGTTGACACAGGAGCTCAAAAGTTGAAGCATAAATCCACTTTCCTCCAGAATAAAATTTGATGCATCGAAATTTGTACCAGAGAAATAAGAAACATTTGCAATCCGAACGTAGAGAAATGTTATAAGAAATAATGAATATAACAGGATGAAACTGCCTGAAATGGCAAAAAGTAAAACGACAGACTTTCTTCTGCTCACCATCTCTGGGTCACTCTGATTCAGTCCGCTGTTCTGGGTCCGGAGTCTTCTGCGCGCACTATTGGCTGCTAGAATATGTCTGACGGTCAGAGCATTGAGCAATAAAATGAGAATGAATGGAAGACCAGGAGTAAAAATGCGATGGATCCACTCAAATGCGGCCCACATAACTAACGTATAAAACATTAATTTTATGCTACAGAACCAGGGTATGTCGTTAATTATGTACAAAGGTTCATATATAAAATACAAAAATGTATTTTTTAAACAGCTCAGTAAACAGACAGTTGCAATAACCCGTGCTGCTGTCTTTTCGGTGCAATATTTTATTTTTAATTTCCGGCAACATATAGCCATAAATCGATCAAAGGTGAAAACGACTGTTAACCAGACTGAACTATCTATGGAAGCATAAATCAAGGCAGAACGAAGACTGCATATTGGAGTTATAGACAGGAAACTGAGTGGGAAATAAATCCCAGTGATCCGGTTTAATACTACAGCAGTAAGAATTACCAGGAGGTCTGTCACCGCCATAGACACCAGGTAATAGATGATACATGTGGAGAGACCACATCTTCTTTGAGACAGGATTACAATCACTGCAAGATTAGCTGTGGTAAAACATAATAAGTGAGAGAAAAAAACAAAGGTTCAAAATGGCAACTTTTTTTTCTCTCTGTACATATGCCAACTGATTTGGTGATAGTTTTTAACCTGCACTTTTTAATTAAAAAAACCATGTTGCTACATATTAGCAGATTTCATTATGTAGCTTTGGTTAACTGAACATTGGGTAATTAATATGAACTTTCTTTTAAAAAATCAGATTATTGCTATCAGTGTTTTCTTTTTCATTCATGAGATATGGTCTTTGGTGGCTGGCTTATCATTCATTGTCAGAACAAGTTACTGCAGATGCTGGAATCTATACTGAAAACAACAAATGCTGGAGAGTACAGAGGGTCAGGCAGCATCCATCGAGAGAGAGAGGAAGCTAACATTTTGAATCTAGATGCCTCTTCATCAGAACTGCATCAATTATTGCTCATTCCAAATGGTGATATGGTGCTGCTGAGCTGCAATTTTGAACAACTGTGGTCTATTTATTACATGTTCACTCATAACACCACTAGGAAACATGTTACAGAAATTCCACTCTTCATTGACATAGTTCCATTGAGGCTTGGAGGGGAAATCATGATTTTGCCCTTTCAGATGGTCCTTTTTATTCTATGGAAGATAATGTCAAAAGAACCTTTGTGACATTCAGTATTGCATCTTGCAGATGATGCATACCGCTACTCCTGTGGAGAATGGAAATGGAAATGGAACATATCGGAAGCATAGAAGAGAATCTGTGAGTTGTCAACAAGCACCAATTTCTTCATAGAAGCTTCAGGCCTGACAATGTTTCTATTTCGTCCATGAATTGGATGCATCATAAACTATTTTCTAAAGTTCTGCTCAGTGCAGAATTAGTTGCTCGTGAACAATTGAAATAATTTCATCATGGTAGAAATTGCAAGTTATTACCACTGACGCAAAAGAACAGAATGTACTATGGCAGAACATGTTGATAATTCATCCAGAATAACAGCCCCAAACACATCATAGTTCCGCATTTGCTTCTTGATAACAAAGTGTGAATTCATCCACTGTACGCAATAATACTGCAATTGATCTCCAACCCCATCATGGTCATAATGTGATAATTCACTGAAATATACAGTGTCACAATGTACCGGCTCTATAATTCATGTCCTGTTAAGCATGTGACACCAATTTTAATGGACAAGGTAGTGGGTTTGATATTGGCAGCACACCAACATTGCCAATAATTCGGAACGTAGAATGGGTGAAATGCAGTTAAGATATGATGCAAATTGAAGGACGACAACATACTTGAAGAAACCTGGACAACGTTTACAAGACAGAAATGAACATTTACATGGCAGGATAGAACAGATGGAAAGTCTTCTATAATGGAGGACAAATTAAACCATTAAATGGAGAACTTGTTGTTCTTAAGGGGAATGTTGTTTAATTAGTGCAGTAAATAAACAAAAAACACCGAATCCCTACAGTGTGGAAACGGGCCCTTTGGCCCAACATGTCCATATCAACTCTCAGAACATCCCACTCAGACCCTTCCCCCTTTAACCCACCTAATCTACACATCCCTGAACACTACGGATAGTTTAGCATGGCCAATCCACCTAACCTGCACATCTTTGGACTGTGGGAGGAAACCAGGGCACCCGAAGGAAACCCATACAGACATGGGGAGAATGGAAACCAGAGCACCCGAAGGAAACCCACACAGACACGGGGAGAATGTGCAAACTCCACATAGACAGTCGCCCGAGGGTGGAAGTGAATCTGGGTCCCTGGTTCTGTGAGGCAGCAGGGTTAATCACTGCGCCACCCCGCCACCTAGCATTATTATTAATGTGGACAATAAAATCGAAGAGAAAATATACCAATTAAATCGAAGGAATTATCCTATTAAACAACAGAACTGAGCTTATTGTCGAGTAAAATAGATATTGGAAGCTACAATTGTCAGCCACATGCAGAGATATAGCATGCTTGATTTATCTATTAGCTACCACACCCATAGTTCTTTACCTGGAATTCCAACAGTTGCAAGTATGTGATAGTAAAGAGCAAACACAAGACTTCTTGGTGAGCCATGCATTTCTATTAGAAGATCCGAGCGCATCTGCACCCTGCATAAAGCTTGCTATATTTATATTAGAAATTAGACTCTCGGGAGATAATTAAACATAATAAGACTGGTGTTAATTACCCTTACTAACAAAAAGAAAGATACTACTGTAAATGGCGGGCTCTCCACTAGAATGGATTACACTCTGAGAGACGTGAGGCTGCCCTGAGATACAGTACTCAGAGTCAAATGTGATCCTCTTGGAATTCTTCAGTTAGTGATGAGAGATGCAGTTCAGCCGATCCCGTTTCAGTCTGGATAGCTCAACTTCAACTCAATTGCATTCAGTATTGTTTGGTGACTATGAGTTATAAACAATTTGCATACCTCTAGTTTTATATTATAAATGCACCGTTCAAGACAATTGACTGATCCTGTCCACACAACTACTTCAAGAGATGATTGGTTCATTTGAGTATGATTACACAAGATCATCTCTTTTTTACTCTCTAGCAATCCTGGAAAGAACTCTGCATCTACAATTATCAGGGTGACCTACATTATGTAGCCTCGCTGATAAATGCCCCAGATGAAACCCACCTCATTTCTGTAGAAATGTAAAATATATTTTCCAACCTCGCTGCTTTCCGTCCCAAGTGGAATTTACACTTTAATATGGATTCCATGCGACTTAATCTTCTGGAACAGCCCACCATGAACGACCAAATGCTATGCTGAAGTGCATGGGAGCAACATCTATTGCCTTTTTCTTGTCAATTAGCCTGGTCACTTCTTTAAAGAAAAATCAATCTAGTTTGTAAGACATGAATTCAACAGTATTAAATCGTGCTGACTATCCCTGCAAAGTCCATTATTTCCCAAATGCGATTAAATTCTGTCCCTAAAAATCTTCACCAAGTGTTATCCTACCACAGATGTAAGGCTCACGGGCCTACAGTTTCCTGGAGTATCCCCATTTCCCTTCTTAAAGACAGTAAAACATTACTGTCATTTGTGACTTCTACCTAAAGAGGGTACAAAGATCCCTGACAAGTTGCCAGCAATTTTTTTTTCTATTTCCTATTTCTCTTTTTAAGTGTTTTTTTACATCCTTTTAGACATTAAGAAATGCAAGCTGGACCAACTGTGAGATACCCACACCCCTCGAGACTATCTGTTCCCTCCCCTTCCTACTGACTCCATCCTTTCTCTTGATCTCACGACTTGCTATTTTCTGTACTTTCTGTCCTGTCACTGTCTGATGCTTATCATTCCATATGCAGCAAAGGTCTTAGTTTTATCTCTCTCCACCCCCCCATCTCAATGAATTTGCGGCTGAGCATCACATTGAACTCTTCTTCCATCACCTCTACTCTCATGCCCAATTTTGGTCTGGAACCCATGCCCATACCAGAGAGGCCTTTACCCATCTACAACATTTTCCAACCACTTGGGTGCCTCTCTTGGATCTTTTACTTGCACTTGACCTATTCATTGAGATTTGTTCATGCAAAATCCATTGCCTTAATTTCTTTGGACACCCCTTGCTGCCCTTACCCATCCATACCTAAATCCCTCTCAACTGACTGCACTCTGAGCTTGCTATCAGAATCAATCTGGTCTTTGCTGACAAGGGTGGTGCTGATATTGTGTGGTGTACTGACATCTACATTGTGAGTGCTTAGCACCAACTCTCAGACACCTCCTTCAATCTGTCCCTACACCATGACCCTACCTTTGTGCATTAGGCCACTATGTCCACAACTATCACTGACCTCATCTCATTGGGGGATCCTCCTTCAACACCTTCCCAGCTCACAGACACTCAACATCACAGTCCGCATCCATCCTTTCCCCAAAACCCAAATCAGGATTGGCTGGGGAGATCCATTTGTTTCTGTGTGTTCCCAACTCCCAGAAATGATTTCTTCCTACCTCAACTCCATTTCTCTTCTCCTTGCCAGTCACTCCCCACTAATGCTTCTGATGCTTCACGCTAGGTTCAAATTTTTCAGTTCTTTGGCAACACATGCCTCTTCTTCTCCATGGACGTGCAATCCCTGGACACATCCATCCTCCACCAAGATGATCTCACAGCCCTCCACTTCATCCTTAAAACAAGGCCTGAACCATTCCCATCCATCACTATCCTCCTCATCGTCACTTTGAACAACATCTTCTTTCAATCTTCTCAATTTCTTCAGGTCAAAGTTGCTGTCATGGGTACCCACAATGACCCCAGTTATGCCTGTCTCTTTGTAGGGTATGTGAAATATTCCTTGTGCCATTTCTGCTCTGCTCCTTCTCACATTTTTTTCTGGTTCATTGATTACATCATCAATGCTGTTTCCCCTTCTCATTCTGAACTGGAAAAAGTATTAATTACACTTACAATTTCAACCCTGCCCTCACCTTCACCTGTTCTATCTCCGACTGCTCCCTTCCCTTACTTGAAATCTCTGTTTTCATTTCTGTTGATAAACTGCCCACCGATATATACTACAAACCAACTGACTCCCATATTTATGTCAATCCCCAGTTACGTTTCCTGTAAGAACTCCATCCCATTCTCCCAGTTTCTCCTTCTCCATCGCATCTGTTCTGATTATTCCACTATCCACAGAGGGTCCTCAGAAATGCCTATCTGTATCCTCACCCAAGGATTTCCTGATAGCGTGTTCATCGGGGCTCTTACTGTGTTAACCCATCTCATGCCCTTCTACCCTTACCCCTTCCCTTTCCTCCCACAACAACACCAGTGTCCCTCTTGGAACTCACTTAACAAGCAACGAGCTTCCACATGCAAAATGAATGTAAGCTGCCATTTTTGACAGCTCAGCAGGATGCTTCGGCCAGACAACTATTGACCTCCCCTCCTTTCTCAACTTTCTGCATGGACCGTGCCCTCTAGATACTGGTGCACTGCTCCTCTATTCCCAAAATTTCCACACACTCCCACAGCAAATTCCCATTCAATCACAGTAGTTGTAATAGCTGACCATTTACCTCTTCCCTCCGCACCATTGAAGGCGCCAGTCATACCTTTCAGGTTAAGAAGCACTTTACACGAATTCACTCAAGATGGTCTACTGCATTCGCTGTTCATAATGCAGTCCCCTCTACAGTAGGGAGATGAAACGATGGCTCAGTGACCGCTTTACAGAACAAGTATCAGTGATTATCATGTTAAAACAGGGCCAGTTGAACGAACCTCTCCTCAAAGGATTGCCATTCCAATCCCAGGATCAGTCTGACCTACTAGATGAAGGGAGCATGTTTTCTCTACGTAGGGAGTCCAGAACCAGGTTCACGGTCTAAGAAGAGATAAAAGGTACTGCAGATGCTGGAGAATCCGAGATAACAAGGCGTGGGGCTGGATGAACACAGCAGGCCAAGCAGCATCATAGGAGCCGGAAAACTTGACGTTTCGGGCCTAGACCCTTCATCAGAAATGGTTTTCCTGCTCCTATGATGCTGCTTGGCCTGCTGTGTTCATCCAGCCCCACACCTTGTTATCACTGTCTAAGAATTTGGGGTATACCTTTTAACATTGAGATGTGAAAGCAAACTCTTCGCTCAAAATACAGTGAAACTTGTGGAATTCTCCACCACAGAAGGGTGTGGAGGCCGAGTGATCGAATACGTTCGTAAAAAGTGATTCGTTTAGGTCAAAAGAGCATCAAGGGACTCCAGGAGGACGTGGAAACATGGTATTGAGATAAAGGATCGGCCATGATTATACTGCTTGTGGAACAATAACGAATGGTGTACTTATGCTGTTAACGTCTTAGATAGTAGGAACTGCAGATGCTGGAGAATCCGAGATAACAAGCATGGGGCTGGACGAACACAGCAGGCCAAGCAGCATCAGAGGAGCAGGAAGGCTGACGTTTCGGGACTGGGCCCTCCTTAGTTGTTGCTTTCATCTCAACTTCTTGTTTACGTTTTTCTTGCTGTTCCTTGTCCCTCCTCCCTCTGCACCAATTTATATTCCTGATTCTGCTGCTGCTCCCTACCGCGGTCCTTCCCTCTTTACCCCTGCTGCTGATCCTGCACTGCTGCACTTCTCTCTCTGCCTTAATGTTCTGCCTGCCTCAGGCGTCTGCAGCATTTTCTTTTATCAACGCTGCTGGTCTCGCTGCCTCTGGATTGGAATTCAGCTCGCTGCTACTTTCCCTCTTTCCAGCTGCTCCCAGCCCAACCTCAATCTTGCAATTTCTGCAATGCATTTTTACAATTATTTTAAAATTATTGTTGGGACAGAATTTTCTGCGCGAACTGATGTGCTCTTCTCAAGGTGGTGGTGAGCCGCCTTCTTGGACCGGTACAGTCCATGTGCTGCAGCTAGACCGACAATACCCTTATGGAGAGAATTCAAGAATTTTCACCAAGTGGCGGTGAAGGAACAGCGATTTATTTCCGAGTCACGTTGACAGTGGTTGGGAGGGGAACCTGCAAGTGACGGTATTCCTATGTATCTGCCGCCATTGCACTTCTGGAAGTGATCCCGCTGTTTGATGGTGCTGTCCTCGAAACTTCGTTGAATTTCTGCAGTTGATCTTGCAGACAGCACACAATGCTGCCACTGAGCGGAGGTAGTGGAATGAGTGATAAAAGGTACTGCAGATGCTGGAGAATCCGAGATAACAAGGCGTGCCCCACGCCTTGTTATCGCTGTAGTGGAATCAGTGTATGCTTGCCGAGGTGGTACAAATAAAGCAGGCTGGTTTGACATGGATAGTGTAAAGCTTCTCGATAATTACTGGAGCTGCAATTCTCGAGGCAAGACACTACTCTATCCCACCCGTGAAATGTGCCTGATTGATGGTGGCCACACTTTGAAGAGTCAAAGGGGAAGTTATTCGCTGAAGTATTGTTAACATCTAACCTGCTCTTATAGCCACTATGTTTATATCGCTCATCCAGTTGCGTTTCTGGTCAATTGCTACTCCCAGGATGCTGACAGTGAGGTTTTCAGTGATGATAACATCATTGAATCTGGAGAGACGGTGGTTCGATAGTCTTTTATCGGAGGTAGTCATTGTCTTGCGGTTATGCGGCGCATAAGTTATTTTTCAATAGTCAGCCTAAGCTGGATATTGTCCCGATTATGTTGCATTTGAACATGAGCTGTTCAGTATTTGATGAGTCATGAATGGTATTGAACATTGTGCCATCATTGGCGACCATTCCCACTTCTGACCTTTTGATTGACACAAGATAATTACCCAAGCATCTGAAGATGGTTGGGCCAAGGGAATTCCCCTGACGAATTCCTGCAGGGATGCCCTGCATCTGTGATGACTGACCCCCAACAATACGACCATCTTCCTTCTTAGTCCACTGCTCCTCCTTCATTCTTTAATGCCATACATTCAACGGCACACCTCCTCAAAGCCCCATTCGTGATCTTGATCTATCCCACTGCTCGACTGATCTTTTCTTCTCTGTTGTTCTCACAATCTTCGGTTGGTCAAGCCCGAACCATTTCAACTCCCCCTCCCATTCCTCAGATGACATGTCCATCCTTGGCCTCCTACAATGCCACAGTGATGCCACCCGAAGGCTGCAGGAACAGCAAATCATATTCAGCCTGGGAACCCTGCAGCCCAATGGCATCAATGTGGATTTCACAAGTTTCAAAATCTCCCCTCCCCCAACCGCATCCCAAAACCAGCCCAGCTCATCTCCACCTCCCTAACCTGTTTTTCCTCTCACCTCAAGCCACACCCCCATCTCCTATCTACTAACATCATCCCGCCCCCTTGACCTGTCCGTCCTCCCTGGACTGACCTATCTCCTCCCTACCCCCCTACCTACACTCACCTTTACTGGCTCCATCCCCGCCTCTTCGACTTGTCTGCCTCCTCTCCACCTATCCTCTCCTCTATCCATCCTCTATCCGCCTCCCCCTCTCTCCCTATTTATTTCAGAACCCTCTTCCCCTCCCCCATTTCTGATGAAGGGTTTAGGCCCGAAACGTCAAGTTTTCCTGCTCCTATGATGCTGCTTGACCTGCTGTGTTCATCCAGCCCCATGCTTGTTATCTCGGATTCTCCAGCATCTGCAGTACCTTTTATCTCTGATACAATGTAGGGTTCGATTTCCAGTTCTCGAAACGGCATCATCTACAGATTACAAATCCGGTTACACTCCTCCCACCCCTCCACCTCACACAGAATGCAATTGAAAGAGACATACAGAGATAATTAATTAATTTCTCTGCGACAGTTTGGACGAAAGGTACGTGAGGAATGTGACTGAAGTTTCAGATGTAAAAAAAAATCAGGCCACTTTATGTAATTGAACCGCATTGACTATCCCAAAGCGATGTCCACGGATTTAAAGAAGCCTGAGCGGAGGCAAATACCCAGAAAGCAGGATGACATCAAGTTAGGTCGTTATTATCTGTTTCAGAATGAAAATGAACAGGATGCTGACAAAAGGACAGAATGAGACACGTGGGTGCATTTGACAGCTTTGTCTTCAGCACGGTTCAATAATTATTTCTGCGGGCATTTTACTTAAAAACTAAAAATCGTGAAAACTGTCAATTGGGTTCGAACATGCACGTGTTTCCGATTTCCACATTTATACTTTCACCACCTTTTCAAGAAGAGAGTTCGAAGTTCCTATGACCATCTTACAAATAAAAGATCATCTACACTCTGCTTTCCCCGTGTGACTCCTGATGTTTAAAACGTGACCCTATTGTCCCATTTTAAACTTAACTTTGAATATCTTTTTGTATGTTCCGTCTACACAACTTCTTTTGTGTCACCAAACAATTTGATCTGTTGCCCTTTCATCTAATAAATTGCAAATATTTGAGATATAGCCCAAATTCCTGTCACATA
Organism: Ginglymostoma cirratum; assembly: GCA_024137785.1. Taxonomy (NCBI): domain Eukaryota; kingdom Metazoa; phylum Chordata; class Chondrichthyes; order Orectolobiformes; family Ginglymostomatidae; genus Ginglymostoma; species Ginglymostoma cirratum. Next base: position 295,942 of record JAHRHZ010000137.1, read on the forward strand.
CTACTCATTCCATCCTGCCAACATGTAAAAGACTTTTTAGCATCTACATTTTGCCGCCTGTTAGCCAAACAATCTTCTGGCCATACCAACATGCTACCTCATAGTTCAAGAGGTTCAATTTTCTGCAATGACCTTTGAAGTTACATCGTATTAAATGCCTCCTGCAAGTCTAAATTTAGGGCATCTGCTGGTTGGTTTTCATCCTTAAAACCTGTCACCTTCACAACAAGCTCAAACAGCTTAGTCAAATCTTAGATAATAGGTACTGCAGATGCTGCAGAATCCGAGATAACAAGGTGTGGAGATAACAAGCATGGGGCTGGATGAACACAGC
>JAHRHZ010000137.1:296675-320625 GCA_024137785.1 Ginglymostoma cirratum
GGAGTGCTTGACCTGCTGTGTTCATCCAGCCCCATGCTTGTTATCTCGGATTCTCCAGCATCTGCAGTACCTTTTATCTCTGATAACAAGGTGTGGCGCTGGATGAACACAGCAGGCCAAGCTTTCCTGCTCCTATGATGCTGCTTGGCCTGCTGTGTTTATCCAGCTCCACACCTTGTTATCTTAGTCAAATCTTATTTGCCTTTCCTAAAACTAGATTGAGTCTGCCAAATAACATGGAAATTATACAATTTCCCAGTCATGGCATTTCTAATAACACCTTCAAATGTGTTACCTCTGACGGATGTTAAGATAACTAACCGCCTATTTTTGCCTTCAGTCTGTTTTTATTTAATGAGGGAGAACTTGGGCTATGTTCCATGTTAATGAGACCATCTCCGAATCAAGCAAGCTTTGGAAAATTTAAATCAATGAATCATCTATCTCACCGGCTGTATTTTTCTTAAGAAGATGGAATGAAATTTATCAATATCTGGAAACAGTTTCCTGGTCAAAATGTAACTCTCCATCTCAATAAGAATCCTGTCAGCAGCTGAACGGAGGGCACTAAAGGAAGAACTAGTGCAGTGTGTTCAGCAAACTAAAGCTTTCATTTGTGAAAAGAACAAAAATTAACACGGTGATGAAAGTGGAGAAATAGACATGAGCTGTTCTACGTCCCGAGCAGTTATTCTATGCCATTAAAGAAGAATTTTCCAATATGTAGTTCATAAGCACATACTGCCAGATCTGAATATAGGATATATCAAATAGTTCTGAAATGCAGAGGACGGTTCCCTCCAACCCTCAGCCGATATCTGTCCTTCTCACGTTGTCCTCGTCAGGTAATAGTTCTAGTCAAGAAACCGTCTTGATCAGGTAGACTGAGGATTCAAATTGGTGGAGAAATGTCTAAGTGAATACACACCCAACTCTTCGGCTAGAGAAATGGGATAGTGCTTTCTCGAATTTTAATGAGATCAATATGTTTTTTGCCATCATTCTGTTTGTCCTTCGGTGTCAGAAGACCGCCTGGGAGGTGTTGTTTCTCTCTTTGTCTGGAATTGGAAAGAAGGAAAAAAACAATTTTGCTTCCACATTCCTTCCATTCACTCATCCTTACCTGATCCATCTCTGACTCCTTCATTTCCCTAGTTGACATCTTTGTTTCCAATTCTGAGGATAAGCTGGCTGCCAATACCATTACAAATCCATGAATTCCCACTGTTAACTTACTACATCGTCATGCTTTCCTTCCTGAAAAAAAAAACTGTTTCCTTATCCTAGTTTCTCCATGTCCATCGCATCTGTTCTGATGAAGTCACATCTGGCGGGGGATGGTGGGGGTGTGGGAAGGGCACAGAAATGTCAACCATTTTTGTCACAAAGGATACTCGGCCACCATGAGTGACAGGGCCCTTCGTCATATCTTCACCAACAATGACGGTAAGGTCACTGTTGTCCTGAATTTCAAACCCAGCAGTTTCTGCTTCCAAAAGATCATACACCACCATAATTATCAGCAACAGCATTCAATATAGGAGGAAGTAAACCTTGTTACAAATTTTAAAGAAAAATATGTTTAGGCCACCGTTGGACATCTGTGTGCAGGTCTGGTCGCCACATTATTGGAAGGACGTGAATGCACTGCAGATGGTGCAGAGGAGATTCACCAGGATGTTTAGAGATAGCACGAAGTGAAGATGCTGGAGTCAGACAAGACAGTGTGGAGCTGGAGGAACACAGCAGGCCAGGCGGCATCAAAAGGATGCAGGAAAGTTGACGTTTCAGATCAGGACCATTCTTCAGAAGAAGGTTCACCAGGATGTTGACTGGGATGAGGGGTGTCAGTAGAAAAGATAGGCTGTGTTTGTTTTCTGTGGAGCAGAGGAGGCTGAGGGGACTGGTTAATGCATACAAAATGATGAGTGACACAGATAAAGTTGATTGTGATAAACTTTTCCCCATAGCAAGCATGTCTAAGACTAGAGGGCATAAGGTTAAGGTGGTGAATAAGTCATTTACAGGGGATGTGAAGAAAAATAAATCACCCAGAGGGTGGGTGAAATATGGAATGTGTTCCCTGAGAGGGAGGAGGAAGCATGTACTCTTCCAGCATTTAAGAAGCACCTGCACGAACACTTAAAATGCCAGGGCATATTAGACTACTGACAAAGTGCAGTTAAATGGAATTGGTGTAATTTGATGTTCATTGGCCAGCAGAGACATAGTGGGCCAGAAGTCTTGTTTCAATTCTGTATGATTCTCTGGCTGTATGCTATTTCTTGCAGAATCCAGCAAGATTACCAGCTGCAGACACATACACACATCCAGTCCCTTGCCTATATGCTTTCATACACTTTCACCCTGGAGCATTCTGATCTTATCCACCCCCACTCTCACATCACCCCACGAACATATAGCATATTCCCACGCACTTGCAGGAGGCAAAAAATTTGCCCGTTTATCTTCTGCCTCCTCGCTTTTCAAGATCCCATCCATACATTCCAGTTGAAGCAGCTTCCTGCACTTAACGCGATTTGATCTATTATATTCGCTGCTCAGAATGCAGCCTCCACCGCGCTGGGGAGACGAAGCTACAAGGGATGGTTCAGTGCTGCCCTAATTCTGGGAAATGAAGCTGAACAGTTTTTCAAGGTAATATTGGAGCAGAATTTTAGGGAGGACCTGAGCAGAGTTGATTGGAAGGGGAATGTAGCAAGGAAGAAAGTCAAAGGATAGTCATAGGGATGAGTTACTGGGGATAATTCTGGATGGACAGCAGAAATTCATCCCAAACAAAAACAAGCTACGAAATAGATAACAAGGCAACCGTGGCTTACAAGGGAAGTTAGGGGCAGCACAAAAACAAAAGTGAAGCGTACAACATGGCTAAGACTAGAGGGAAGCCAATGGATTGGGAAGGCCCAGCAAAAATAGCAGAGAACAATTGAAAAAAAAATCGGGGGAGGGGTAGAAAGATGAAAATATGGAATAAATCAGCTAGTAATTATAAAACAAGACTGCTAGAGTTTTTTGAGCTACTTAGCTTTTTAGCTGGAGGTAAGAGAAAGGCAAGAGTGTAAATTTGACTGCTGGAAAATGAGGCTGTAGAAGTAGCAATGGAGAACAAGGAAATGGCAGAGGAACTGAACAGGTAATTTGCATCAGTCATCACAGAAGAAGGTGCCAGTAGCATACCTGAAGTCCAAGATATTCAGAGGTAGAAGTGTGTTGAGGTCACCATCATTAATGAGAATGTACTAGCGAAGCTGTGCAGTCTGCAGGTGCATACATCTCCCAGACCAGAAGGAGTGGACACTAAGGTTCTGAAGGAAATGGCTGAGGTGGTTGTGGAGACATTAGTGGTGATCTTTCAGAGATCACTGGTGGAAGGAAAGGCTCCAAAGGATTCCAAATGGTTTATGTAAGAGGAGAGGGAGGCAGCAGAGACTTGAAATTGTAGCCCAGTTAGCCTTACCTTGGCCATTAGTAAGATTTTAGAGTCCATTGCTAAGAATGAGATTTCAGATTACTGGGAAGTACATGATAAAATAGGGTTAAGCCTGCACGTTTTCATTAAGGGGAGCTCATGCCTGAGAAGTCTGCTCGAATTTATTGATGAGTTTAGGAGCAAGTTAGACAAAGGAGAGCCAATGGATGTTGTTATGGATCAGATCAGACCCCCTCAATACATTTTAAGAAGGTGGCCTAGAACCTAACTTTTTATTACTTTTAAAGATAGATGTGAAATGCCATGTTCCAGATACAATGTGACTGTTCAAACTACTCAATGTTAAGCAAAATACAATGTATTTAAACATTACACTTTATAAAATACAAATAGAAGAAAGAGGAATTTAGAATAATTTAATTATTGGTGAAGTTAACCAAATAATAGATACAGTACCTATTACTAATTGATCCAATATAGTAACATCCCCTAAACACACCTCTTGGCAAAAAATTAAATTCAGACACACAGATTCTCACATGCGGTTCTCCAGTCCAGGAGGAAAAGAAGATGTGTCAAAAGAAAATTCGGTTAAAATAGCAGCTAGGAGACATTCACTGAAGTAACCAACTCTTGTGAGGCCCCAAAGGGTTTTGAGACCCCAAAATTAAAACTGAACCTAAAAATTAAAAAAAAACCCTACAAAACTAGGTCTGTGAGAGCTGGCCACACCCAAGCTGCTTCCATTATTTTAACTTTAACAAAAAGCCCAAGGCCTCACAAATTATTTACTTTCTTAGAGCCCTCTGCCTTACAGCCTATCTTCACAAGAAAAATGACAAAATAAACTCTTGAAGTGACAGCTTCGTCACAATGTGATCTATTTGGATTTCCAGAAGGCCTTTGACAGAGTGTCATACGTCAGGCTGCTAAATAAAGTAAGACCCCATTGTGTTCGGGACAAAGTACTAGCATGGAGAAAGGATTGGCTGACTGGAAGACGACAGAGTGTATGGGCAGTGCATCTTTTTTGTCAGAATCACAGCCTGTGCCTAGTGGAGTTCGTCAGGGGTCGATGTTTGGCCCACAACTATTCACGGTCTACATTAACAATCTAGACGGTAGAACTAAGAGCATTGTTGCGACTTTTACAGATGACACAAAGATAGGTGGAGGGACAGGTACTGTTGACGAAGCGATGAGGCTGCAGAAAGACTTGGACGTGCTAGGAGAGTGGTAAAGAAGTGGCACAATGAATAAAATGTCAGAAAGTTTGAGGTCATGTACATTGGTTGGAACAGTAGAGATGAAGACTATTTTCTAAATGGGGAAACGTGGCACAAAGGGACTTGGTTCAGGATTATCATAATGTCAAAATGTATGTTCTGTTGGCAGTTGGGAAGACAAATGAAATGCTTGCAATCATCCCAAGCAGGCTAGAATGAAGGAGCAAGAATGTACTTTTAAGGATGTATAAAGCTCTGGTCAGACTGCATCTGGAATTTTGCACCTAGTTGTGGACCCTGTTTCTAAGGAAAGATGCTTTAGCCTTGGCGGGAGTCCAGAGGAGTTTTACAAGAGCAGTTCTAGGGATGAACGTCTTGTCATATAAGGAGTGGTTAAGGAGTCAGTGTCTGAACTTGATGTAGTTTAAAAGGGTGGGGGGGATCTCATTGAAACTTACAGAATACTGAGGGGCCTGGAAACATTGGACTTAAGATACTTCCACCAGTAGAAGGTGCTAGAACCCGAGGATACAACCTCATAGTGAACGAACGAACCTTTTCCACACAGCCAGTCGCCCGAGGGTGGAATCGAACCCCGGTCTATGGAGCTGACAGGCAGCAATGCTGACCACCGAGCCACCATGCCATGTTACAAAGAGATGCTTGTTACGTTGACAAGATGAATCTGGTAACATAAATACTTTGTAAACCAACAAACGATGGAGACGTGAATTTTTTTTTATTGGAGATTTCATCGTTATAAAGCAAAAGATTGGGAGCTTTCATCGTTCAAGAAAATCCGTTTAAGTAAAATATGGTCGCTGAAAGGAAGCAGAGAATGGATGCTAAGGGGGAAATCTTGTTTGAACGCTCTGACTAGTAGAATGCCTCAAGGAGCACTGCAACGACTTGCATTTTGCGCTAACGAGAGGGAGAGAGTACGATCTGTCGTTGATGCTTCTAAAAACATGTGGCATTGCACGTTTTGGACAGGAAACAGCTGCAATTGCTTACGGAGAAATTAGCCGGCTAGGAGAAAGCATGGCACATATAAGATGTAGCATTTGTATTAAGTTGCTGCACTGAAATAATTTATGTTCAACAAGATTGGGATGCAAAAGTACAAATAAGTTTTTTTTAAATGTCAGTATGCCAATACAACAGGCAGTTTTCCAGTAATTGGAATTAGACTCCTTGAATGTAAAAAAAAGATAGCTGGAAAAGTTCAGCAGGTCTGGCAGCATCTGTGGAGGAAAATGAGAGTTAACTTTTGGGGTCCAGTAACCCTCCTCAGAACGGAATTAACGTCTCTGACAGTTCTTAAAGAATTATGTGAAACCATGCGTGAAACATTGTGTTCACTTTTAATCTCAATGTTTAAGGAGGGTATTAACTGCATTGGATGTGGTGTGAAAGAATGCTGACCAAATTGAACCGGAGGAATTTTACTTCTGATGAGGGGCCAGGTAAAGTTCACCTGTATTTACTCCACTTAAAGGATAATGTTATTGGACAAAGTTGTTTCAGGTCATATCAAGAATCTCATCTGATACAGTTCCTGTTTACATTTTTACAGCAAAAAGAATCAAATTGAATCTTTTTTTTCAGAATTTCACACCATAGGAAATGATCGATTAGTTGATGATACAGCACAATGTCTATTAGTTTATGTACATGTTTTTAATGCAGATTTCAGTTCGGGAAAAAATGCATGCGAGAAGAATGTGAAAAGTCAATGAACATTCCCTTTAGCGAGCAACAGTTCAGTTCCTTTTTTGGTTGCAATGGAAACTAAGGAATGATTGTCGAAACAAATTATTCAACGATTTTAACTATTTGAAGCATTTAAAGATTAAATTGAAGGGGTATTTAATAGTATCCTTCAACTTTTCTCTGAACTTAGTCTGCACACCAGCATAAATACACGTGTTGGTGCATGTATTTAAGAGTTGGAGCATATACCCACTTTCTTGCAGGATAAACTTCGGATCGTTCGAATTTGAACCAGAGGAATAGGTATTGCTTGCAAACTGAACAAATAGAAAATTTACAATGTATGTCAGCCACAGCAGGAGGAAACTACCCGTGACGGCAAAGAGTAAAATAATCGACTTTCGCCGGCTCTCAATTTCTTGGTCACTCCGATTTGATCCGTTACAGTGAGCGCGAAGTCTCTCGCGTGATCTATTGGACATTATGATGTGTTTGACTGTTAGTGAGTTGAAAACAATAATCAAGAGAAATGGGAGACATGGGACTACAATGCGATCTGACCAGTCAAGGGCTCTCCATGAAACTGACCCAAAAATGATCTCCTTTATGCTGCAGTACCAAGGTACATTATTGATAATATACAGAGGTTCATGTATGAAGTAAAATGGTGTGGTTTTCAAACAACACAGCCCAGAGACGATTCCTACGACGACAGCTGCCACTTTCTCAGTGCAGTATCTTATTTTCAGCTTTTGACAACAGATAGCTACGAAGCGATCAAAGGTGAATGCAACCGTTAACCACACGGAAGTGTCTCTTGAAGCACGGCTCAGAATAATGACGGCAGTGCAACCAGGGGTGGTAGACAGAAAGCTAACTGGAAAATAAATTTCACGAAGCCGACTTAGTATCACAGCAGTCACAATGACAAGGAGATCGGTCACCGCCATTGATAACAAATAACGCGTGATACATTTCGAAAGACCGCATCTTCTTCTGGCCAAGGTCACGACGGTCAGCAGATTAGCTGGGAGAGGAAGAGGACGAGAGGGAAAAGAGGGATCAGAGTAACAACGACAACAATATCTTGGCTCCAAGCAATTTTAAAATATTCACGATAAATGTTTTACTCTAAAATCGAAACTGGTCTATTTACTGAGATAACAAGGTGTGGAGCTGGATGAACACAGCAGGCCAAGCAGCATCAGAGGAGCAGGAAAGCTTGACGTTTCGGGCCTAGACCCTTCTTCAGTAAATCAACTATTCCTTTTCTATTTACTGATGTTTTACAGCTAATCAAACAACAAGCTATCATAATATAGAATTAAGGAAGGGCAAGAAATTATATTTCAGGAGTAATTTCAGTAGAAATAAGCAATTAGTCCACATGCAAATGTGGACAGACAGCGTTGCTGCAGTGCGAGATGGTTACATGCAGGGTCAGATCATGAAGCATTAGCAGTTTTTTTATTGTGAACCTGTTGTTTGAGGTAAAAGGTACTGCAGATGCTGGAGAATCCGAGATAACAAGCATGGGGCTGGATGAACCCTGCAGCCCAATGGTATCAATGTGGATTTCACAAGCTTCAAAATTTCCCCTCCCTCTACCGCATCCCAAAACCAGCTCAGCTCGTCCCCGCCTCCCTAACCTGTCCTTCCTCCCACCTATCCCCTCCTCCCACCTCAAGCCCCAACCCCATCTCCTATCTACTAACCTCATCCCACCCCCTTGACCTGTCCGTCCTCCCTGGACTGACCTATCTCCTCCCTAGCTCCCCACCTACACTCACCTTTACTGCCTCCATCCCCGCCTCTTCGACTTGTCTGCCTCCTCTCCACCTGCCCTCTCCTCTATCCATCCTCTATCCGCCTCCCCCTCTCTCCCTATTTATTTCAGAACCCTTTTCCCCTCCCCCATTTCTGATGAAGGGTCTAGGCCCAAAACGTCAAGTTTTCCTGCTCCTATGATGCTGCTTGACCTGCTGTGTTCATCCAGCCCCATGCTTGTTGTTTGAGGTAATGGCCGCAGAGGCCACACGAACTGAAAGAAGAGCGTTTACAGTTTCCTCCATATTTACCTCTGGTGTTCTTTGAGAAAATAATTATAGCTAGCGCCCAGGCAGTGACTGTTGATTTTATGAAGCGTTAGTTAACATTTTATGTTACCAGTCAGAAAAAAAAATTGTGCTGAGCATCATTTTAGACGGTGGATAGATCTAGGCCTCACTGCCCCAGAGCGCACTTGGTTTGTGCAGCTAGATAAAAGACTTAGACCCGAGGTACTGCTTGCATCCTGGTCATTTTCTGAGGACATCATGGCATCATAAAAATGCTCACCACATGAAATGCATCAGTAACTATGAACTTCAACTCTGGCGGACATACACACATAATACATAACAATATATACATTATTTTGTCTACCTGCCGGCGAAGTTTTATTATATAACGTAAAAATTATTCATTATACTTAATTTTTTTGAGTGATAATAAATAATAATCATTTGAAGAATCTGTTTAGTGGGTAGTGTAAGAAAAACAATGAAAAAATGCAACCTATAGGTTTTAGAATTAATCCGCATTGTAAGCAAACTCAGCTGACTTTGTAGCAAAATTTCAAAGAGAAAGTAGACTTGGCTGTGCTTTCCTCTGAAAACTCAGCCTAACACCTTTAATCCCGTAGTTCACTGCAGTGTCAAAATGTCATCATTTTATTATTCCAATTATTTTTTATTCCAATGCAATTTCATTTTCCAATCTCAGAAATTTCTCTTCACTAACTAGAATAAGATGAACACAAATTTCAAAGCAGGAGCGAGTTGGATGGCGAAGTGAGACTTAAAATCTGGTTAAATCACTTTGCAGCACACCGGTTGGAAACACTGAAGTTTAAAGAGGACTTTGTAGCGTGCATTATTCTAAAAACAAACTCCCTGCTTAACGAATAAAGAGAGCTTCTCAATTTCAAAGAAATGTTAAATACATATTACAGTTGTACATAATGATAAAAGCAAAATTAATATCGCACCAATTTAACTGTACAATCAGAATGAATTTAATGCGGAATAAACTGTCCCATGTATTGAATAAATAGCTACTCACTGAAGGCCAATTGAACTATTGATATAGCTGGAGTTAATCATCGTAAAAGTTTACCTGGAACCCCAAAAACTGCCAGGGCAGTGTAATAAATAGCAAATATTAAACCTTTCCCTGGTGCATGCATTTTCTGTGTAAACGATGCACTGATGTGTTCGCTGCTCTGTTGTAAGGGCCATCACAGTTTATAACTGATACTTGCCTCTGGGGAGATAATTATTTTTGATGTTCGTAGTTGTTAGTAACAGTCAGGTGAGCAAGCAAAATTAGGCAATAATTTTCACGTTTATCCTAATTCATGTAATGAAAAAAAGACTCAGAGAAAAAGGTACTTGAAATTAGACTGCCATGCAAAACAAAGGTACAAAGAACTAGAAAAGAACAGGCCCTTCGTCCCACCAAAGCTACGCTGACACATGATGCCTTTCAAAAGTAAAAACCTTTTTTTTCTCTACTTGGTCTGGATTCCTCTATTCCCTGTCTATTCATGCATCTGACAAAATGTCAATTAAATATTGCTATTGTATCCCCCTCCACCACCTCCAGTATATTCCAGGCACTTACCACGCTCTGTGTAAAAACATTGTCTCTTTTAGACTTTCCTACTTTTACCTTAAAACTATATCCCCTAATAACTGACACTGCTTGGGGGGTGGGGGAAGACTCCAACTATCCATTCAATGCATGCCTCTCATAATTTTGTAAACTTCTATCAGGTCGCCCCTCATTCTTCGATGTTTAAGAGAAAACAAACCAAGTTTGTCCTCAGAGGTAATACCCTCCAAACCAGTCAATATTCTGATAAACCCTTTCTGTACTCTCTTCAAACTCCACCTCCTCCTGGTTGCGTGGCCAACAGAACTGTACACAAAATCCCAAATGTGGCCGAATTAAAATTCTAGACAGCTACAATGTAAATTGCCATTTCTCATACTTCCCACCTGCATTAGATCTTTCAAAACTCGTCATCTCTCATTTGTCTGTATTAAATTCCATCTGCCATTTCTCTGTCCAAGTCTCCATCTTATTTATCTCTTGCTGTATCTTTTGGCAATCCTCTTCACTATCCATGGACCCCTTCCCCCATTCCCCCATTCCCCCCACCAAGTCTTAGTGTCATCTGTAAAATTAACAATCAGGCCACCTACATTCACCACTAAATCGTTATATCTTCCAAGAAACAGGATCCCAGTACGGATCATGCCACTATCTCATGCCACTTTTTTGCCCTCCTGATTTCCATCTTGACTGCACTCCTGCACTCCTTGTACTCCTCAAAAGTTTCAATTTAATCCCAGCTGTGTACATCCAACATATGCCTCCTTCTTTTTCTTGACCAGACCCTCAATATTGCTAGTCATCCAGTGTTTCCTACTCCTGCCAGCTTTGTCCTTCACACTATTAGGAACATTCTAGTTCTCATAACCAGGGGCCCTGGTTTGAGTCCAGCCCCGGACCACTCTCTGCGTGAAGTTGACCCATTCTCCCCTGCCATGGGCAATGCGGGGTTACAGGGGATAGGTCTGGGTGGGATGCTCTTCAGAGGATTGGTATGGATTCAATGGGACAAAGAGCCTGCTTCCATACTGTACAGATTCTAAGAAAATGATTTGCTTTGTCCTATTAAATAAAAACTGAAAGAACTGCGGATGCTGTAAATCAGGAGCAAAAACAAAATTGCTGGAAAATCTCAAGCAGGTCTGGCAGCATCTGTCAAGGAAAAGACCGAGTTAACATTTCAGGTCCAGTGACCCTTCCTCAGAACTTCTCCTCTGAGAAAGGGTCACCGGACCTGAAACATTAACTCTGTTTCTTTCCTTCACAGATGCTGCCAGACATGCTGAGCTTTTCCAGCAACTTTGTTTTTGTTAACTTGTACTGTTGTCATGTGTATCTAAGTACAGCATAAATCTTTGTCTTGTGAACAGTACGGGCAGATTATTGCAAGCAAGAACATACAGATCACAGGATGCTTAGACATATCAGGCAAAGAGGTTACACTGCACAGGAGGTGCACAAAATGAGATCAACATGAGCAAGATGAACATAATTTGAAGCTAGATTGATCAGTATACTAACCACATGGAAGAAACTGAACTTGAACCTCTTGCTGCATGTGTCCATGCTGCTGTATCTTCTCCCTGATGAAGAAGGTTGTAGGAGAGCATTACTAGGGTGGGAGGGGTCTTTGATGATTTTGGTAGCCTTTCCGAGGCAACGAGAAGTGTAAATGCTGTCAATGGAGTTTCTTACTGTCCTGGGCAGAGCAGTTGCCATTCCAGGCCATTATGCAGCCAGATAGCATGTTTTCTATGGTGCATCCATAAAGGTGAGGGTCCTTATGGACATGCTGAATTTCCTAAGCCACCTGAGGAACAGGCATTGTTGTTCCTTCTCGACTGTGGCGCCTATGTGGGAAGTCCAGGACAGGTTGTTGGTTATCATCACTCCTGGAAACTTGACGCTCTCAACACTCTCAATCTCCACTGCATTGATGTAAATGGGGGTGCGTCTTCCTCCCTTCTTTCTGAAGTCAATGATGAATTCTTTTGTTTTGCCAACATTGAGAGAGAGGTCATTATCATTACACCATGACACCTAGCCCTCTGTCTCCTTACTGTATTCTGGCTAATTGTTGTCTGATATTCGTTCTACCACAGTGGTGTTGTCAGTAAACTTGTAGATAGTGTTTGCTTGGAATTTGGCTACACAGTCATGGGTGTACAGGGAGTACAGCAGGGGGCTGAGGAGGCATTCTTGGAGGAGCGGGCTCCAGTGTTGAGGGCTATCGTGGAGGATGTGCAGTTGCACATCTTCACTGATTGTTGTGTGTGTGGGTCAGGCAGCCGAGGATCTAGTTGCAGAGGGTGGAGCCAAGATCTTGGTCTCAGTCTTGAGATTAGTCTGGAGGGGATTATACTGTGGAAAACTGAGCTGTAGTCAATGGGTAGGAGTCTGACGTAAGCATTCTTGTTGTCCAGGTGTTCCAGGGATGAATGCAGGCTAGGGAAATGGCACGCACTGTGAACCTGTTACATCAATCAGCAAATTACAGTGGACTGAAGGAAGATGGCAGGCTAGAGCTGACATGGGCCATGACAAGCTCCAGAAGTACTTCATGATTATGGAAGTCAGATCCACTGCGCGGGTAGTCATTAAGGCATGTTCAGTGTGTTTTCCGAGATGACGGTGGTCTTCTTGAAGCAGGTGGGGACTTTGGCTGGTAGGAGGGAGAGTTTGAAGATGTCAGCGAATACCTCCGCCAGCCGGTCCACACAGGATCTAAGTGCACAGCTGGGGAGTCCATCCGAGCCTGTTGCTTTCCTTGAGTTGACTCTCAGGAAGATCGACCTGACATCTGCAGTGGTGACGGAGGGGACAGGTGCATCCGGGGCTGTCGGGGCAGGTGACTCTGCGCCACTGGAATTCTGCTTGAACTGAGCATAGAACGCATCACGGAGGAGTGTGTTTTTGTTCACTATCTTGTATGCTTCGTTTTGTATCCCACCAAATAACGGGGAAAAACACTGTGTTACATTCTGTCCAGGCACATCATACCTTACTTAAGTGCGTCAGAGTAATAGAACAGGATGTAGCGTTACAGTTACAGCGTAGGTGCAGCGAAAGATCAATCCAAAATATGAGAGGTCCTTTCCTAAGGCTGACAACAATGGGAAAGAAGCTGTTCTTGAAACTGTTGGTACATGGTAGGAGGGATCTTTGATTCTGTTGGTTGCTTTCCCAAGGCAGCAGGAAGTATAGAATGAGTCAATGGAAGGAAGGCTGGTTTGCATGCTGGACTGGGCTGTGTTCACAACTCTTTGTAATTTATTATAATCTTGGGCAGAGCTGTTGCCATACCAAGCTGTAATGCATCTGGATAGGATGCTTTCTACGGTGCATCAGAAAAAGATATTAAGAGTCATTGCAGACATGCGAATTTTCCCAGCCTTCTGAGGAAGTAGAGGCTTTGGTGTGCTTTCTTGACTGCAGCGTCGATGTGGATGCACCAGGACAGATTGTTGGTGACATCTGGTCTTAGGTACTTGAAGTTCCAGACTGTCTTCACCTCAGCCCTGTCGATACAGACAGGGGCTAGTCCTCCACTCTACTTCCTGAAGTCAATGACCAGCTGCTTCATTTTGCTGACATTGAGGGAGAGATATTCATCTTGGAACCATGCCACTTAGCTCTCTGTCTCTTTCCCGTAATCTGTCTCATCATTGTTTGAGATCCCAGCCACTACTGTGGTATCATCAGTGAGATTTGTAAATTGTGTTAGAGCTGAATATAGCCACACAGTCACGAATGTATGAGGAGTATGCTAAGGGGCTGAGTCTGTAGACCTGTGGAACCACCGGTGTTGAGGATTATCTTGGAGGAGGTGTTGTCACTCATCCTTGACTGATTGCAGTCTGCGGGTCAGGAAGTCAAGGATCCAGCTACAGAAGATGGAGCAGAGAACTAGATCTCAGAGGTTGGAGATGAATTTGCTTGGAATTATGATGTCGAAGGCAGGACTAAAGTCAGTAAGTATCTGACGTAAGTGTCTTTGCTATCCAGATGCTCCAGAGTGAGGGTAGGCCCAGGGAGATGATGTCTGCCATGGACCCATTGTGATGGTCACCTACCATTGTGGTGGATCAAGGCAATCTCGGAGGCTGGAGTTGATGGGGTAGCACGGTGGCTCAGTGGTTAGTATTGCTGCCTCACAGCGCCAGCAACCTGGGTTTGATTCTACCCTCGGGCGTCTGTCTGTGTGGAGTTTGCATATTCTCCCCATGCCTGCATGGGTTTTCTCTGGGTGCTCCAGTTTCCTCCCACAGTCCAAAGATGTGCAGGTTAGGTAAATTGTCCATGCTAAATTGTGTGTAGTGTTCAGAGATGTTTAGATTAGGTCCATTACAGGGGAATGGATCTGAGTGGGATGGTCTGAGGTTTGGTGTGGACTTGTTGGGCTGAAGGGCCTGTTTCCACACTGTAGGGATTCTATGATTTTATGATTGTAAACCTCTTGACGCAATTCATAATGATGGCTGTCTGAGCCACTGGGTAGCAGTCATTAAAGCACATTGCCTGATTTTTCTTCGGCATTTGGATGATAGTGATCTTCTTGAAGCAGGTGAAAACCTTACATTGGAGCAGGTTGAATTTAAAGATGTCTGCGAATATGCCAAAAAGCTGGTGAGCAGAGAGTCTTAGTGCATTGGCTGGGACTCCATCTGGGCCAATTGTTTTTGGGGGGAGGTTTATTCTCAAGAAGGCCAATCTGAAATCTGCAGCGGTGACTGTGGTGCACCCGAGGCTGTCAGGGCAGGTGACATCATTTCACTGATCTTCTGTTCAAAATGAGCATAGAATGCATTGAGTTCATCAGGGAGGGAATGTGTTGCTGTCAGTGATTCTACTCGACTTTTCTTTATTGTGTAAACTTGACCACAGCCGAAGTGTGTTCATGTGGTTAGTCTGAGACTCTAGCTTAGTCTGGTATTGCCTCTTGCATCCCTGATGACTTTCTGAAGATCGTACCTAGATTTCCAGTGTAAGTCAGGGTGACCTGAATCGTATGCCTCAGACCTGGATTCAGTAGGGAATGGATCTCCTGGTCCGTCCATGGTTTACAGTTCAGAAACACTTGGATTAACCTCTTTGGCACACACTCCTCTACACACTTATTGATGAAGCCTGTAATGAGTCTCATATAGGCTGACTGCTGAGTTCTTGAATATGGACCTGTCCAATGACTTCAAGCAGTTAGGTGGGAGCTCATATGTTGCCTCAGATCAGCACATTATGCCTGTAGGCAGGGAAAAGGAAACCTTATGGTCTGATTTGCCATAATACTAGTGGAAATGGCATAGTAGGTATCTTTGATGGTTGTGTAGCAATGGTCAAGCGTGTTTGGGCTTCTGGTGGCACAAGAGATGCGTTGATGGTATTTTGGTAGCACACTGTTGAGGTTGACCCGGCTAAGTTCACTGGCTATGACAAAGACGGCCTAGGTATGTTCCATCGCAGGACTGTTTGTGGTGGTGTATATTTCATCAACTGCATACTCCTTCTGCATGAGGTGGTATATAAACCACTGTCAGGATAGCAGAAGTAAATTCCCACAGCAGGTAGTAAGGGCAGCACTTCATCATTAGCTATTCCAGGTCTGCGGAGCAGTAAATCACCAGGGTTTTCACGCCCAAGTACCCCAGTGGTGATGATTAGGAAGCAGGCCCCTCCGTCCTTTGCCTTGTCTGAGGACTCCATGGGGTCCATCTGGTGAATTGATTGTTAGGCACAGTCAGGTGAAGCAAGAGTGAGCCACGCCTCTATAAAACAGAATGCAACAGCACGCTCTCAATTCTTATTCATAATTCACAAAGTTCACATATTATTATGTGAATTTATGAAGCTGCCTTTATTTAAAAACTTAATTGCTTTGAAAAATATAAATTGCAATCGCTTGCCTATGAAACTTTTTGAGCAGCCCCAGTCACATTTCCACCAAAAGCAAAACGATGTAAATGCTGCAGAAATGAAACACAGAGAATGCTGGAGAATCTTAGCAGATCTGGCAGAATCGGTGACGAAAGAATCAGAGTTCACACTTCTTGTCTAAATTGACTTTTTTTTCTAGAGCACAGAGTATTTCCACAGTCAAAGCATTAACTGAGTTTCACTCTCCACAAATGCTACCAGGCATTCTCTGTGTCTGTTCCAGTTTCCTTTATTTAAGTTCTGCTTCTCAGATTACTATGAATATCAAGAGGATGTCCCAGCTCCTCACACGGGCCCATTGATGAGGATTATATGTTTTCACTCTTCTTCAACAGGTGTTGTTCACATTAGCAGGGGTTTTTCTCAACGATCTGTATCATTTTCATGTTCTGAGTGTTTTCATTCAGCTTATTAGGGTTCTTGGACGAATATATTTCTTTACCTATGCAAAATCTGACAAACAGTGCACCATCTCTTGAACATGAATCTGGATCAAATTGGCTTCATCAACCTGTTCATCCATTTTATAAAATCATGGAGTCATACAGCATGGAAGGAAACCCTTTGCTCCAGTCAGTCCATGCCAAACTTAATAGCAAGCTAAATTAGTCCCACCTGCCCGCTCCTCGTCCATATCTCTCCAACCCTTTCCTATTCATATATCCATCCAAATGTCTTTTAAACTTTATAATTGTACCCGCATTCACCATTTCATCGGGAAGTTCATTCTACACTCGAACCACCACTTCTAAAAAAAATTCCTCTTGTTTTCTTTTTTAAATCTCTCTCCTCTCACCTTAAAATGTGACGCCTTGTCTTGAAATTCTCCATTTTATGGAAAAAGACAGCTACCATCAACATAATCTATACCTCTCATTACTTTATAAACTTCTATAAGGTCATCAGCTCCAGTGAACAATATCCCAGTCTATCTAGCCTTTCCTTATAACACAAACCTTCCATACCGGGCAACATACTGGAAAATCTCTTCTGAACCCTCTCCAGATTGATAATATCCTTCCTATAACTGGGCAATCAGAACTCGACGCAGAATTCCAAAAGAGGCCTCACCAATGTCCTATACAACCTCAACATAATATCCCAACTCCTATACTTAAAGAATCGAGCAATGAAGGCAAGATTGCCAAGTGCCTTTTTAACTGTCCTGCCTACATGTGATGCAAACTTTAAAGAATTATTTACCTGCACCCCTAGGTCCATCTGTTCTAGGACATTATCCAAGACCCTATCAATAATTGTGTAAGCCCTGCCCTTGTTTGTTATACCAAAATGCAATACCTCACATTTATCCAGATTGGACTCCAACTGCCATTTTTCAGCCTATTGTCCCACTTGATCAAGATCCCTTTGTAATCTTAGAAAACGTTCTTCACTGTCTACAATGCCACCAGTTTTGGCGTCAACCACAATCGTACCACCCATGCCTTCCATATTCTCATCCAAATCATTTATAGAATGACAAACAAAACAGGACTCAGAACCCAGCCCTGTGGAGCACTTGTGGTCACACGCCTCCAGTCAGAAAAGCATCCCTCCACAATAACACTCTTTCTCCTGCCATTAAGTCAATTATATATCCAATTGGCAAGATCACCCTGAATCCCATGTGACCTAACTTGACTCATTAGTCTACATGCAGAACCTTGTCAGTGGCTTTACTAAAATCCAAATAAACAACACCTACTGCTCTGCCATCATCAACCTTTTCAGTAAATTCCTCAAAAAACTCAATCAAATTTGAGAGACATGATTTTTACTCGCACAAAACCAGACTGATGCTTCCTAATCAATGTTTGCCTCTCTAAATGTCCATAAATCCAATCTTTTATAATCATCTGCAATAACGTACCCACAATCAGCGAATCAGAGGGCGGCTGAGAGTCATTTCAGCAAAATTCTGGGACACATCATTGCAATCATCACGACTGTACAGGAGACCTCCGCAAGACACCCTCTGTGATTTGGCAAAGAAGGGTAGTGAATCTGAAGCCAGCTAAGAGTCATCACAGTGGAATTCTGGGACATACTGCCAAAGTCATCTTGACCGTAGAGCAGGTCAGAGAGAACCTGGTGTCAAAGTGTGGCTAAACCTGAAAGACTGCATTGGTGTTTTTCTACCCTCTCTGACCAAAAGAAAGGGCTCTGTGAGGAAGCTAACTGGCAAGATAAAGTTGTACAAAGTATTGGCCGTTAAGAGGGCCAGTGATAGATTGGAATTGCTGAGGCCTTTGTTTAAGAGGTTTCAGAGAAGGATATGGTTAAGGGTTCTTTAACTCTACTTTCTTTTGATCTAGACTGAAGGCAATAGGGATAGCCATTAGGGCAGTGGTATGCTCATCTTGCAAGATGTGGGAGATCAGGGAGACTTCCAGTGTGCTGAGGGCAGTTGTCTATATGGACTTTAGTAAGGCCTTTGACAAGATCACACATGGCAGGCTAGTCATGAAAGTTAGGTTGCAGGGGATCCAGGGAGAGCTAGCTAATTGGATTCAAAATTGGCTCGGTGGTAGGAAGCAGAATTTTTTATTCATTCACAGGATGAGGGTGTTACTGGCCAGTCAGCATTTATTGCACATCCCTAATTGCCCAGAGGGCAGTTAAGAGTCAATCACATTGCTGTGGGTCTGGAATCACATAGGCCAGACCAGGTGAGAATGGCAGTTTCCTTCCCTAAAGGACATTAGTGAACCAGATGGGTTTTTTCGACAATCGGCAATGGATTGACTGTCATCATTAGATTCTTAATTCAGATATTTATTGAATTCAAATTCCACCATCTGCCAAGGCAGGATTCGCACCTGGGTTCCCAGAACATTATCTGGGTCTCTGGATTAAAAGGTCCAGTAATAACACCACTCGGCCATTGCCTCCCCTAGATGGTGGTGGTTGAAGATTGTTTCTCAGACTGGAGTCCTCTGACTAGTGGTGTGCCATGGGCGTCGGTGCTGGGACCTTTGTTATTTGTTATTTACATAAATTAACTGGATGTGAATGTACAAAGCATGATTAGTAAGTTTGCGGATAATAGAAAATTAGAAGGAATCGTTGATAGCAAAGAAGGTTATCAAAAATTACAGAGGGATCTTGATCAGATAGGGAAGTGTGATGAGGAATGGCAAATGCAATTCAATACAGATAAGTGTGACGTCTCGCACTTTTGAAAGTCAAACCAAGGTAGGACTTATAGAGTAAATGTTAAGGTCCTTTGGAGTGTTGTAAAACAGAGGGACTTAGGAGTTTTTTGAAAGCAGCGTCACAGGTGGACAGGGTGTTGAAGAAGGAATTTAGCATGCTGTGCTTCATTGGTCAAGGCATTGAGTATAGGAGTTGGGACGGTATGTTACAGTTGTATAAATCATTGGTGAGGCCACACTTGGAATATTGTGTACAGTATTGGTCACCCTATTACAGGAAAAATATAGTTAAACTGGAAAGTGTGCAAAGAAGATTTATGAGGATGTTGCCAGGACTAGTAGGCCTACATTTAGGGAGAGGTTGGCCAGGATAGAACTTTATTCCTTGGAACATTGGAGAATGAAGGGTGACCTTATTTAGGAGCATAAAATCACGAGTGGCATAGATAGGATGAATGCATATAGTCTTTTCCCAGGGATGGGGAATTGAAAACTAGAGGGCATTGGTTTAAGATGAGCAGGGATAGATTAAAGAAGGACCTGAGGGGCAATTTCTTCACGCAGAGTGATGCGTATATGGAATGGTCTGCCAGAGAAATTGGTTGAGGCAAGTACAATAACAACTTTTACAAAACATTTGTATAGGTATTTTCATTTACTATCTTTTCCATTTCTTGTGGTTCAACACAAAGACAATCTCCTTGATCTTTAAGAGGCCCAACCCGTGCTCTAGTTACCCTCTTGCTCTTAGTATATTTACAGAATCTCTTTGGATTATCCTTAACCTTATCTGCCAATGCTATCTCATATCCCCTCTTTGCCTTCCTGATTTCTCACTTAAGGATGGCCCTATACTCTTTGTATTGATTAAGAAATTCACTTGAACCATTTTGTCTATATCTAAAAGTAGATTCTCTTTTATTCTTGACTAGAACCTCAATATCTTTATTCATCCATTGTTCCTTAATCTTACCAGCCTTACCTTTCACTGTAACAGGAGTAAAATGCCTCGTTTGACAAATTCTTCACCATCCAAACCTTTAAAACTATTGTAGTTCCAGTCAAGATTTGGAAAATTAAAAACCCCCATTATTGTATCCATGCTATACTTACATATATCTGAAATCTCCCTACGTATTTGTTTCTCAATTTCTCTCTTACTGTTGGAGGCCCTATGGTACAATCCCATTAAAGCAATCTTTCCTTTTGTAATTTCTACCCATATATTTTCACTGGACAATTTTTCAGAAATGTCTTCCCTAGTTACAGCAGTAATGTGTTCCTGAATCAAAAACACTACACCCCTTCCATTCTTGCCTCCTTTTCTATCCTTCCTATAGCATCTAAAACTGGGAACATTGAGCTGCCAGTCTTGTCCATCTCTCAGCCAAGTTTCTGTAATATCTATGATGACCCAATCCCATGTTCTTAAACATGCCCTGAGTTCATCAGCCTTACCTGTAAGACCCTTTTGCATGCAAATAAATGCAGTTTGGTTTTTATGCAATTTGGTTCTTCAGAGTTACAATATACTCTGACTCTCTCATCTTTCTTTACTAATTAATGTGCTCTCCTCACATTCAGAACATTTCCCATCATTCTTTCCATTTACACTGCTACTTAGAATTTCTCCACTCACCCTCTCAATCAGTATAAAGTCTCCCTTAATGGAATGAACAAGTCTTCCTACTAAGATATTGGTCCGTTTCCAGTTTAGGTCAGACCCATCCTTTTTGAACAGGTCTTTTCTATCCCAAAAGACATTCAAATATCCAAAAACCTGAATCCCTGAACAAAACACTAGATCTTCAGCAATTGATTTATCTTCTTTAACCTTTTGTTCCTTCCCTCATTTGAGTTTGGCATTGGGAATAAACCATAAATTACTATGTTTAAGGTTTTATTTTTAAATCTTCTACCTAACCTCTTAACTTCACCCTCCACTGCTTTAATCTTCTCCCTAAAAGTGTCATTTCTACCAAGGTGTACAATAATTTCTGGCTTCTCAATCTCACCTTTTTAACAATATACTTGAAACGTTTAAAAACTATCTTAATCCTAGCACCAGAAAAGCAACAAACCATTTTAAATTTATGCTCACTGCCACAGAATTGCCTATAGATGCCCCTTGACAGGAGAGTTCCCCATAACAGTAATTCTATTAAATCTTGTCAAATGCTGCCTAACATAAGAATCATTCCAAGTGTCTAATAACTGACTGGCCCTTCCATTTTCCTTGGAGAGACTATCTCCTTCAACTGTTCCAAAAACTGAATATCTATTTGATAGGGGAATAGCCACTGGAGACTTTTGAATTACCTTCAAACCTTTCCTGACCCAACCCATACCCATCTATCTGACTGATCCTGCTGGGTAATAACTTTTCCAGATCTACTAGCCATCTCACTCTATACCTTATATATGGCCCTAATAACATTAAGCCGAAAGAAAGGATGTTTCAATAACACCTTTACATTGATAAAATAAACTTTCTTTCATTACTAACGGAAAATAATGTTAAAACAGAACAAATTTTTTAAAAAAATCAAACATATAAAAATTAAATAAAATAAACCCCTTAGCTCATTAACTGAATAAAAACGATTCTTCAATTAATTCCTCCAAGGAAAAGAAATCTTCTCCAGAGCTGACCACTCTCCAGAACGAAAACACGCCATTTTTTGAAAAAAGCAATTCAGTTTTTTCTCTTCAAAAAACTTTGTAATGTAGAGAAATTTCCAAAACACATATAGACTTTTTAAAAAATTTCTGAATTACGATTTTTAAAAAAAACCCCAGCTGTTCACTGTAGACGCTTTAAAAACCGTTTAGAAAGTTTGAAAAAAAATCGCGATTTTTTCTTTGTCTCTTTTAATGTTAAAACAACAAAATGGGGGGAAAAACTTACATTCGTAAACTAGAATGACTGTAAAACTGTAAAAAAAACTCTAATATAAATATTTAACTAAGCCTGCAATCCCAGGAATAGCTCAAGATCCACGCTGCTCCAAGCATTCTGAGGCCTGAAAATTTCCATAATATCTCGAAAATTTGTAGGATGTAAAAAAGCCAAAATGAAAAATGGTTAAATCCAGTATGCAGCTCGTTCGTGACAGAAACTGTCCAGATTGTAAGTAGTCACACTTTATTGCAAATTGTTGTCAAAATGATATTAATGTGGATGCACAAAAATAAAATGCCAAATTGGACTATCGACATCATTGCTTTCGATTTTGAGCAGGCTTTTCACCTGATGATATCGGGTTCAAACCAATTTTGTGGAATTTAATGAAACATTTGGCTGACCAGCCAAATTTCTTGAATTGTAGGTCTCTGCTGCGTTCCAACAAAATAAAATTCGCTGGGCCACCATCGATCTGCATTCTTGAGCACTCAAATTCTCCTGTAGAGACAAGTTTTAAAACATGCACAAATCTTTAGTTACGTTTCCTGTCTGTCACTTAACAGGATTAAAAAAAAACACAGCCAATCGACGTTATTTTGTTGCAGATTTCGCGCTCACGGCTTTTCACTACTTGTTGCAAAGTCGGGGCGAAGTTTACACGCAGGGCAATTCGTTTTACCTTTCTCACTCCTGAAATAACGGTTCACAATATTGTGGATAACTGACCAGGGATATTATGGTCCTCAAAGGAAATTAAGCGATGGTTTAGTTTCTATATTTGTGAAATGTGTCGCTGTAACTTTCCCACACACTCTCCGTACAACTGTTTGTGCGTGCCCATTTAGTGGGTGAATGGGGCATGTAGAAGCCCAGATCTACATCATTATTCTCAAAATGTGTGTTTTACAATTTATTCAATACTGGCCAATACAGTCAGCGAAACTGCATCCAGTATCGCACAACGGTATTTAATCAGCACGATGACAATGGTCAGCAAAACCCGATCGCATGTGTAACGTAAAATATCCCAGTTCAGCGTGGGTAATCCTCCGCATGTAGGTTCAGATAGAAGTTAATTCCATTCTAGACCATGTGCGTTCAAACAAGCTACATACAATCCAGCACATGTCCGACTGAACATGGAAAAAAAAAGTCACTCGACTGTATTTCTGTCCAAATCAGTGCATTGCATTAAAAACGACCCCAGAGACTGGTTGTATTTCCTATGTAAAAATCCAACTCCCCCGATGTTAATTTCAACACAGGTAGATTTGCCTGCAATCAGTCTGATCAGTCCGAATTTGTCAAATTGACCTGTAAACCACGTTTTTTTAAAAATGATCGATGTGTAGATTTCGTTTACCATTCAGATTTGAGAAGTTCAGTTCGCACTGTTGCATTCTGTCTGCACTGTTCCTCGCAATTATTTTCAGTGAATGCTAGCAGAGAGCACGTTGGTCAAATTCGGCATTCAGAACAGCTCCTCCGCGCATTTATACTCTAACTCGAAAATATACTGTTAAACATGTTTACTTCAATCGGAAGTGTGGATTTGATCTATCCACCGAGGCTATATTCCGCCTACTTAAAACGTAAAAATGTTGAAACGTTTCAACAGGACTGTCGCTCCAGGTACTTTCTGAACTGCTAACTGCTGCCAACAAGTTGTTACAGAGATAGTAGGAACTGCAGATGCTGGAGAATCTGAGATAACAAGGTGTAGAGCTGGGTGAACACAGCAGGACGAGCAGCATCAGAGGAGCAGGAAAGCTTGACATTTCGGGCCTAGACCCTTTTCTGATGAAGGGTCTAGGCCCGAAACATCAAGCTTTCCTGCTCCTATGATGCTGCTTGGCCTGCTGTGTTCATCCAGCCCCACACCTTGTTATCTCGGATTCTCCAGCATCTG
>JAHRHZ010000137.1:321025-340498 GCA_024137785.1 Ginglymostoma cirratum
TGCTGCTTGGCCTGCTGTGTTCATCCAGCCCCACACCTTGTTATCTCGGATTCTCCAGCATCTGTAGTACCTATTATCTCTGCTACATTGTGGGGATTGTTTCTAGTTTGGAGACCTTTCTGAGGTGAAGAAGGCGTTTGAATTTCCATGTTGAAATGTGATGGCATTCGGAGTTAAATAGATGCCTCTCACTTCGGTGGATGGAGCGGATCAAGTTCTTGAAGGGAGTAAAAGCTGTTTTAATTTGTCTTTATGAAATTATAGGCTGTGGCCCTTGCAAGACAGTTTTAGTCCAGAAATCTTTTAAGTGAGGGTTTTTCACCGTCTCCAGTTTTGGTACCATTTCCGCCAGATTGTGTCTCTCAGTGCATTTAAAGACGTTCTCATTCAAATAATGTCAGCTCAGGCTTCGATGGAATATTTCGGTGGCTGCGGCATGAACTTTTGACATTTTTTTGTCTCCTGAAAATAAAGCCAACCACTCTGGAACTCCCTGCAGGGGTCCATTCAATCTCTTTTAATTTTAACATTTTTAAAAATTTTCTCCACTTTTGCAAGGACCAATCGTGTTACTCAAGAGTTAACGGACTTTTAATTGTCACTCTTCATTTTGATGCTACAGTAAAGTAGATTTCAATCATTTTTCTTTCTTTATTATCATTAACTTACAATATATTCATATGACATTTTTGCAGCAATCTTTTCAATTTAAGTTTAAATATTTAAACAATTTATTTCTTTCATGAAGTCTTTCATTACAAAACTGATAATATTGCATTTCTCAGTCTTACATAGGCGTACCTAATAACACTACATTAATAAATATAAATATGTAATATTTATTTCTTTATGGACACAAATGGTTGATGCAATTTTGATCAATTTAAAACACATTTATAGGGCAAATATCTTTTTTCTTTCTAAGCTTTTGCACTGTTTTTCTTAAGTTTGGAGTTTGATAGACTCTGGCTTTCATAGATCTGTGACTTCTCTGTTATTCTACATTACAAGAGAGGAACTGTAATCTCAATTGCTGTATTTTGTGTGGGATTATTCTTGTTCAATTTTCAGACAGCTCTTCTGATTGGTAAAGTTGGTTGAAAGTTTTAAAAATAGCAATGGGCCTGTATTTTGTTCTGTAAATCACATCGTAACCTGTCGATTTATGCAACCAGAATGTCATTAAAATGCATCTTTATGTACAACCACAAATGGTTAACCTTCGTGTCTTGTTTATTCACTGAACACTATTGAATCTTTCACACTCTCCCTATCATAATTCATAGTGGTTTAATTTAATTCTGAGAAAAATTGATGACTTTGATGTGCTTTAATGTTGACTGCCCCTCCAGTGGCTGCAAAATGTTCAATTTAAATCATGTGAAAGGTACGAAAGGCCTTCGGTTATGAGTCCTGTTGTCTGTATATGCAGCTTCAGTCCAGGGACACAAAGCTGGCTGGTTACATTGATCAAGAACAACAAACAGTATAGCACAGGAACAGGCCCTTTGGCCCTCCAAGCCTGTGCGGACACATTTTGTCCATCCATATGAAAACTGTCCACTTACAGGATTTGTTTCCCTCTATTCCCTTCCTATTCACGTATTCATCTAGGTGCTTTTTGAATGCTGCTATTGTGCATGCTTCACCACCTTTTGTGTGAAAAACTTGCCTTGAACATCTCTTTTAAAACTTCTCCTTGCCCCCTCCACATCCCACCCCCCATGCCCCTGCATGTCCCACCCGCATCCCCTGGTAATTGCCCCTTCCACTCTGGGAAAAAGCCTCACACTTTCCACTTAATCCACGCCAATTTACATTCTGTAAATTTCTATCAGGTCGCCCCTCAACCTCCTGCTTTCCAGTGAAAACAAATTCAGTCTTTCCAACCTTTCTTCATAGCTAAAATCCCCCATGCCAGACAACATCCTCGTAAACCTTTCTGTACCCTCTCCAAGGCATCCGCATCCTTCTGGTAGTGTGATAGCCAGTACGATATGCAATATTTTAAGTGTGGCCTAATTAAAGTCCTAGAAAGCTACAGCATAATCTGTCTGTGCTTATACTCAATGCCCCTTCCAGTGAAGGCAAGCATGCCATAGGCCTATTTTATTACCTTATCTACCGGTGCTGCCACTTTCAGTGATCCGTGGCCTGCAACCTCAGATCCCTCTGCATATCAATACTCTTAAGGGTTCTGCCATTCACTGTAGAATTTCCATCTGGACTTGACCTTCCAAAATGCATCACCACTCATTTTTCCATATTAAACTCCATCTGCCATTTTTCTGCCCATGCTTCCAACTGATCCATATTCTGCTGTATTCTCTGGCAATACTCCTCACTACACACAACTCCACCAATCATTGTATCATCTGTAAACTAACTAATTAGACTATCAACGCTTTCCTCCAAATCATTTATGTAGACCACAAACAGCAGAGGACCCAGCACTGATCCCTGTGGAACACCTCTAGTCACACCCCTCCATTCAGCAAAGCATGTTTCCACTGCTACCGTCTGTTTCCTATGACTGAGCCAGTTCCATATTCATCTTGCCAGCTCACCCCTGATACATATGACTTGACCATTTGTATCATTCTACCATGAGGGACGTTGTCAGACTTTACTGAAGTCCATGTAGATAACATCAACTGATTTTCCCTTATCAATCAACCTCCTCAAAGAACTGGACCGATTTAGTGAGGCACAACCTCCCCCACACAAAACCATGACATCTATTGATAATAAGTCCATTTACTTCTAAATGCGCATAGATCTTGATCCTGAGAATGTTTTCCAATAATTTCCCTACCACCCACCTGAGGCTCACAGGTCTTTAATTTCCTGGATTATCCCTGCTACATTTCTTAAAAAATGGGACAACATTAGCTATTCTCCAGTCCTCTGGGACCTCACCTGTGGCCAAAGATGTCCTCTTTCTGCTTCGATTCACTCCATTGACTTTTTTTTCCCTAATGACTCTTTTCTGCCTAAACCCTCCCCTCAGGCTCCTCGACAGCATGGGACACTTCCATCAATGTCTGCTGGCTTTTTGGCGAATACCCAGCTACAGGTTCAATGCAATGGTTTCGGACAAGGCAGCTATGAGCAATACTACCCCACAGGTTTTCAAAGATGTGCTCACAAGTCAGCAGCTTTGCCACTTCGACTTGCCATTTTTGGTATCCTTAACCTCACTAGACTGTTCTGGATATCTTTCTTGGGGTATGGGAATAGGATCTCCCAATCTGTGAAGCATTTTCTGAAAAAGATATTCTGGAACTGAAAATTTGAGACTGCACCCCTATCGCAACTGATCTGGTACGTGAGACCAACTTTTAAGTCTATTGGCATACAGCATACAGTACAGTACAGATCCTTCAACCCACAATGTTGTGCTGACCTATTATCCGACTAAGGTCATACTACCCTGCATGCCCTACATTGTGCCATCGTCCATGTGCCTATACAAGAGTCACTTAAATGTCTCAAAAGTATCTGACTCCACTACCACTGCCGGCAGTGCATTCCACATGCCCACCACTCTCTTGTGTGAAGAGCCTACCTCTGACATCTCCCCTATACCTTTCTCCAATCACCTTAAAATTATGCCCCCTCGTAATAGTCATTTCCACCCTGGGAATTGACTTTATCTTTTTACTCACTTTTTCCACTATTTTAGTTTGTATTTCTTTTTCTGTTGTCTCCTTTCCTTTTTTCATTTCTTATTTGACATCTGTTTGTGCGATTTCAGCAACTTTTCTATTTGTTTGTATTCCTCAGCCTTCATGTTCTCATTTTGAGGTAACAATCGGTTGCAAGATTGATTATTTCTAAACTCCTATAATGTTGTTGCTTTCTTCTGAGGGATAAACTCATCTGTCAAATTTAAACTGCTTAATTTCTTCAGGTTATGGGTATTATTCCATTCGATACATTTCATGAATTTTGGAAATGCTGTTGAAATATTGTTGGGAAGAGATCACAGACATTCAGCTTTGTCCTTAAGAATCTGTGCCTAGATTCTTTGGTACCTAAGATAACGCCTAAGTGGCAACTTGTAAATATTTCACTATACTCATGTGAGTACATGGGAAAATAAAGCGAATTCTAATTCTAGAGATAAAAGTTACTGCAGATGCTGGAGAATCCGACATAACAAGGTGTGGGGCTGGATGAACGCAGCAGGCCAAGCAGCATCATAGGAGCAGGAAAGCTTGACGTTTCGGGCCTAGACCCTGTTTGTAATCAGCTGTCAATTCAGGTGATGCGATGCAATGTGTATCTCGCGCTTTTCAATTGGAATAGCACTGGATTAGGAGCATGAACACATGTTATGGGAAATGCAAATGTACTGCCACTTCCTTGAAATCAGTAAAAAAAAGTCTGCATTTCCCCCTTTGAATCTGGGAATATATTTGGAGGCTGTAAATTATTTGTGATCTGCATTGTGGTTACAAGGGCTTTGCATATTCTTAAATAGATTTAAATTTTGCATTTGTTCTTGAACTGTCTGACATTGTGACTCTGGTCTGGATGTCGGGGTCACTGACTACGCCAGCATTTATTGCCCATCCCTAATTACCCATAGTGCAGTAAGGAGTCAACCACATTGCTATGGTCTGGAGTCACGTTGTAGGCCGACCATGACTCCATTTACCATTCCGGAAAATCTTTTTCCTTCCCCTGCTCCTTTTCCCAGGGGTGCCTATAGATACATCTCCTTTCCATCTGAGTTTGTCATTTTGTCCATTCTGGAGGGAGACTTCTTGGGTCCCTTAGCCGTTATTGGAATCTTGTCTAGATAACACAGTGTGGAGCTGGAGGAACACAGCAGGTAAGGCAGCATCAGAGGAGCAAGAAAGCTGATGTTTCGGGTCGGGACCCTTCTTCAGAAATGAGGGAGGGGGAAGGGGGCTCTGAAATAAAGAGAGGTGGAGGGGTCGGGCTGGGGAAGGTAGGTGGAATGGTGATAGATGAGTGCAGGTAGGCAGTGGTGGGGATTGGTTAGTGAGGTGGGAGGAGCGGATAGCTGGGAGAGAAGTTGGACAGGTTGTGTCATGTGGGGATGATAGGGAGAATTGGCCATGGGATACGGTCAGGGATGGGGAGATTTTGAAACTGTTAAAGTCCACATTTAAGCCGTAGGGCTGTAGGCTCCCAAGGTGGATTATTAGATGCTGCTCCTTCAGTTTCTGGGTGGCGTCATTGTGACACTGGAGGAGGCCCAGGACGGACATGTTGCCCAGGGAGTAGGAGGAGGAGTTGAAATGGTTCACGACTGGAAGACGTTGTTGTTTGTCGCTAACAGAGCTCTACAAAGCGGTCTCCAAGCCTTCGCTTGGTCTCACCGAAGTAGAGGAGGCCACATTGGGAGCAGCGCATACAATAGACCACATTGATGGGTGCAGATGAACTTCTGTCTGATGTGAAAGGTTTGTTTGGTGCCTTGGATGGAGGTGAGGGGGCAGGTGTAGGGGCAGGTGTAACACTTCCTGCGGTTGCGGGGAAATGTGCCGGGGCTGGTGGGCCTAGTGGGGAGTGTGGAATCATTTCTTCCACTTTCTCTGATAATCAAGTCAATGCTCACCTTCTAATTATTTCTCTTCCAGCACTATTTGGTCTAACGTAAACTTTTCAGGTTGTAATTCCACTTGCTGCTTTTGTCTCTGAGCTGAATTTGATACATCCGCGAACAATTCTCAAGAATGCTTCAATATTTTTTTGAACTGCAGGTCAGAGGTTCTGCCTATTAAACAATTTTCTCTATTGGCCCATGACTGAGGATGTCAGCCTTTTGTAATAAAAACTTCCAGAACAATAATGTCTTGTGCATCTGATACTGCAGTCTTCAGTTGTTTTATCAATGTTACAGTCAAGCTTGTGATTATAACTTCTCGAATGCTTTCAATCAATTTCCACTGTTGTTCTATGTTTTTTTCTCTATTCATTCACAGGATGTTGGGGTCACTGACTACGCCAGCATTTATTGCCCATCCCTAATTACCCATAGTGCAGTAAGGAGTCAACCACATTGCTATGGGTCTGGAGTCACGTTGTAGGCCAGACCATGGCTCGTTTCCTTATATAGTGAATGCTGTATTTCTTTTAAAAAAATTTTAAAAAATCTTTTAAAATTCCTCTTTGCCTCGTTTTACATTGAGTATAACCTATATATGAAAGCCCAGTTATCATGAGTATGCAAGTTCACAGGGTGGATCTGAACAGCAATTTCTTTAGCGCTCGTTAATCTCCTTTTAGATCATAAACTATCACAATTGAAAAATAGCAAGCTTTTAGTTTTGTAGTAACGCCTGCACTTAGTTCATTGGATATCACAAATGCTGAGCATTAATGCATAAAATACAAAACACTCAATGTTAGAAGCTAAAATACCTTTACCACGATTAGACATATGTACGGTCATATCAAAACTATAAAGTTGGAAGAACGGCTAGTCTTTGGTTTTTGCAGGCATATTACATTTAAGACTTTTGTTCCTAAATGAGATGTGTTAAAATCAGAATACAACATCTGCAGTGAATTATGGATTGGATGATTTGATCTTGTTACCACTGATGGCTTGTGCATGGTAGGGTCTGGGATTGACGGTTACATGTATATAGAGAGCTTTCAATATATTATGGGCTATGTCCTTGCAGGTCTCTTTCGGCAGAATCATCCTTTAGTTTGTTTGTCCTTTCCCGTTTCCCCGTTCAGCATCATCTCTATTTGATGGTGTCTCGCAAAGTCCTTCTTGGAGTTCTTTACAAAACGGTGTCTCATAATCTGTTATACAAACACCAAAACTCCACGTATCTTCCACTGTGAGATTCTGCAATCATGTTGCAATACCAGGTGACCAAGTCATTGCCTTCAGTTGAGAAAATTAAGTTAGATCTGTCACAACCATTAGTTTGAATTCTTGTCAATGTCAGATTGAAGTAAACTAAGATAACCTCCAGGAGAACACTTGACAAAAACTTTCTATTTATCTTTGTAATTGTTAATTCGATTTCAAAACATCTCCCCTCATATCTTTATGAGGTGTTTATTGTCCAGCCCATTTACAGTTATATCCAAATGTGACTTCTGGGAACTATATCATTGTAATGTCTGTCTGTGTTGAAAACATATTACTCACCTTCACTGTGTGACTTTTTTTTAAAACCATGACGGCCATCATGTTGCATTTCCTTGAGGATATTATGATGAAAGGCTTCAGAAACAAAAGTTGTGGCATTTGAGTTCATGGATTTGCTGTGATATTTGAGCATGGTCGGATGATTAGCTGCCTGCAAGGAAAAGTCAAATCTGGAAAAAAACTCATATTTCTGCATCTTTATATCGTGATGTCAGAAGGGTTACTGCTGGCACCATCAATCTTTTAGATCTCAATTAAAGGCTTGGATGACTGCCATGACCGTATCATAAGCAATTGTACTCATGCTTCACGGTTTGGCAGGAAAGCAAGACCTAGAACATTTTTTGCTTTCCTATTAATGGTGATTATTTTACTCTTCTCCCTCATGTTTGCCCGTCTGCTACTGCTGGCATTTTATTTTTGTTTGCAGCTCTAACATTGAAGTCAGATACTAACATCTGTTCGAAACCACTGTCCATCCATCTCCTTCCATATTCAATTCTGCTCTCAAATTATAGAAGTAACCAGCTTAGTTCAATTCATCAGTATTCCTTCTATTCTTCTAGTCACTTGCAATGCTTGTACTTTAAGTAATCCATTTATTTACTGCAATGGGTTGGAGATTTGCCTCGCCCTAATTTCTGACAAAATGCATTAGCGTGTCTAACTATATGAAACACTTCAAGAAAGTCAATTTAAATTCAGATGAAGGACAAGCCCGAGATCTTTGAAAACTTAAAACCATGCACTGATGACTGGGACCTTGGTGTTAAAAGTGGAAAGTGATCAATTAAAATAATGAGGCAAAAACGTTAGTATTGAAACTTCCTGTAGAAGCAATCCCATTACGTATTTTGCTTTTTTACTGTTTCCAGTTTCCCATTAATTAGTGTAAAGTGAGTTTCCAATCTGGATTGAGTCAGGTAAAACCCTGTTTCTCGTTTCTCATGTTCTTGTATAATGCTGATTATCGAAACATAGAAGATAAGAGCAAGAGGAGGCCGTTCGATCCTTTGAGCCTGCTTCATCATTCTTCACAATTGGCTGATCGTCCAACTTAATAGCCTAATCCCGCTTTCTCCCCATAACCTTTTATCCCATTCGCCTCAAGTGCTATATCTAGTCGCCCCTTGAATACATTCAATGTTTTGGCAACAACTATTTCCTGTGGTAATAAATTCCACAGGCTCACCAATTTTTGGGTGAAGAAATGTCTCCACATCTCCTTCCTAAATCGTCTACCCCGAATCCTCATACTGTGACCCCGGGTTCTGGACACACCCACCATTGGGAACATCCTCCCTGCATCTACCTTGTCCAGTACTGTTAAGAATTTTATAAGTCCCTAATTCATCTAATGTTGCAATTAACAGCCCTTGTGGATGTTAACACAAAAGAGTAATAGCTTTAAACCTATTTAAATGTCTGCAAATTGGACCATATTTATCCACTCTAATTTGCCCTCTTAAATGCATTTCAGTTCATCATTACTGTGCCTGTAGCAGTTCCGAATGGTATTGACTCAAGGTTGATAAGTTAAGGTTGTCATACACCATAGAACAGGCCCATTGGCCCATGATGTTGAGCCATGATGCCAAATTAAACTAATCCCTTCTGTTTGCCCTTGGTGAACATCCCTCCATTCCTTATGTATTTGTGTGCTTATCTAAACGTTTCTTAAATGTCCCATCGTATCAGCTTCCACCACCACCTCTGGCATTCCACTCTCCTATCACTCTCTGTGTAAAAAAATTTGCCCCTCCCATCTCCTTTGAACTTTCCCACTCTCACCTTAAATGCATGGTCTCTTAGGGTTATCGAGTCCTACCACACGGAGACAGGCCCTTCAGCCTAAACATGTCCATGTCAACCAAAATGTCCATCCACGGTAACCCCATCTCCTTGTATTTGGCCCATATCCTTCAAAATCTTTCTTATCCATGCATTTTTCCAAATGCCTTTTCAATTGTTGTTAATGCACCCACCTCAACCACTTCTGCTGGCAGCTCATTCCATATGCGTACCACTCTCTTTGTGAAAAGGTGCCCCTCAGATTCCCATTTATTCTTTCGCCTCTCATCTTAAACTGATGCCCTCTAGTCCTTGATTCCCCAAACCTGCAAAAAAGACTGAGTGCATTCACCCTATCTATGCATCTCATGATCTTATACACTTCCATAAGATTCCCCCCTCAGTCTCCAATGCTCTAATGAAAAAAGTCCAAGTTTGTTCAATCTCTCCCTATAACTCAGCACCTCGAGTCCTCAGAACATCCCTGTAAATTTCTTCTGTACTCTTTCCAGTTTAATAACATCCTTCCTATTAGCAAGGTGACGAAAACTAAACACAATACTCCAAGTGCAGCCTCACCAACGTCATAGAAATAGAACATAGAACACAGTACAGGCCCTTTGGCCCGCGATGTTGTGCTGAAACTTTTACCCAAAACCTAAGGTCTATCTAACCTCCACCGCTACCTTATACTATCATCCATATGCCTATCTAATAGTTGCTTAAATTCCCCTAATGAGGCCGACTCCACTACCCTGTCCAGCAATGTATTCCACGCCCCTACCACTCTCTGAGTAAAGAACCTACCTCTGACGTCTCCCCGATATCTACCTCCTTTCACTTTAAAACTATGTACCCTCGTAAAAGCTACCTCCACCCTAGGAAAAAGTCTCTGGCTGTCCAATCTATCTATACCTCTGATCATTTTGTACAACTCTATCAAGTCACCGCTCATCCTTCGTCGTTCTAAAGAGAAAGGCCCTCGCTCTCTCAACTTTTCCTCGTTAAGACCTTCCCTCCATTCCAGGCAACATCCTGGTAAATCTCCTCTGCACCTTTTCCAACGCTTCCACATCTTTCCTGTAAGGAGGTGACCAGAACTGGACACAATACTCCAGATGTGGCCGAACCAGGCTTTTGTGTAGCTGGAGCATAACTTCCCGGCTCTTGAACTCAATCCCTCTATTAATGAAAGCTAACTCACCATACACCTTCTTAACAACTCTATTCACCTGGGTGGCAGCTTTCAGGGAACAAGACTTTCCAAGGCTCGCCACTCACTTCACCAGGAAGAAGGCGACACCTAGATTTGAATTCGGATCACAGAGTTCAGAAGTCAGCGTGCTCACCATTACATCATGGTAAGCAGGGCCAAAGTCCTGTAGAATGGCAACATAATTTTCCAAATTCTATACTCAATGCCCTGACTGATTAAATACCGAAGGAACTGCAGATGCTTTAAATCAGGAACAAAAACAAAGTTGCTGGAAAAGCTCAGCAGGTCTGGCAGCATCTGTGAAAGGAAAAACAGAGTTAACGTTTCGGTTCCGGTGACCCTTCTTCAGGACTGATGGTGGCTGGGAAATGTTTCTATGCAGAAAAAAGGGAGGGAGATGGGATAGGGAGTAAATGATAGGATACAGCCGAAAGAGAGAGAAGAGCGGTTGGTCAGACAAAGGAGTTGGTAACGTTTAGGCTGGGAGGGTGAATAGTTGTTAATGGGGACTGTTAGTGACTAACAACAGCATGTGTGTAATGGCAGGCTATGTGGTAACAAGGCCTGATATGTCGGAAAGGGGCTAGACATAGGAGAGATTAGGCCCTAAAATTATTGAACATGATATTGAGTCCAGAGGGCTGCAGGGTCCTCAAGTGGAAAATGAGGTGTTGTTCTTCCAGCTTATGTTGGGCTTCGCTGGAACACTGCAGCAAGCCAGAGACAGAGATGTTGACCCGAGAACAGGGTGGTGCGTTAAAATGGCAGGCAATAGGTGGTTCAGGGTCTTTTGTGTGAGCAGAATGTAGATATTCTGCAAAGTGGTCACCCAGTCTACACTTCGTTACCCCAATGTAGAGGAGACCACACTGAGCAGCGAATGCGGTAGACTAGATTCTGGGAAGTGCAGGTGAAGTGTTGCTTCACCTGGAAGGTATGTTTTGGCTCTTGGATAGTGGGGAGAGAGGAGGTAAATGGGCAGGTGCTGCACCTTAGCCATTTGTAGGGCAAGGTGCCGTAGGGCTGTGGGAGAACTCTAACCAATCTGTGAGGCAGTACTCCCTGATTGGGACTGTTACTCTGACCCAATCAGGGAACTAATATTCTATGTGATCCACCAGGCTGACCTCATTCCAATAACTACAAACTGGGCCTTCCACGTGAAGAGAGTCCTCCTGAATTCCTGCGGAACTTCTGGCTGCAGGATTTTCTCACTGGGTGTACTTCGACATGACCTTCAGGAATGTGAAGCAATGTGCTTCACATCTGCTCAAGGTATTCGAATCTGCTCAAGGTATTCGAAGAGAAAGGAGGTGAGGGTCCCCTCTCCGTCCTGTCTGCAGCACCATTGTTCTTTGTCCCTCTGAAGAGGAGCCGTGTTCTGAAAAGTCCACACATACAACCCTTACGTTCCAGCAGCAGATGTCATGAATTTCCTGGGAAGGTTCTTGCACCTTGAAGGGAGGCAGCACCGATGTGGTCGGAATCTGGACCAGCAAGCGGCAGCTGAAGGTTACCCTGAAGGTCGATGCTTGCAGGAAAATCATTCACTTGCCCTCCAGCTACACAACTGGGGGCAGCCAAGGCTATACACAGGTTAGCCTAGATTGTGCCAAACCTGTGGGAGGTCAGACTGCAAAGTGACCCTCTGCAGGAATTACAAACAGGGGGAGCACCTGACTAAGGGCTTCAAAGAGTCCAAGAGCTGCAATCTGTGTGGGAAACAGGCCGTCTGTAAAAGGCATCTCAAGATAGGAGGGTTGTGGTGGGGGTACCACATGTGCTCAGCTGGCCGGAATTGGCAATGCAAGCTGTGGACCCCCAAAGGACAGTAAGATGCCTCCAAGCTAATTTTCCAATCCAGAGTCCACATCGTGGAGCAGGAAGAGATGTGCTCGCATTTTTTCTTTCAGAAGGTGCACAGGAAGAGCTCTGTGGAATGGTCTTACGGAGAAAAATGGCTTGGTAACGTCATCTCAGTCTGACATCCTGAGGATCAGCAAATGCTTTTATGCCAGACTGTATGACATAAAACCCACAGACTGCGTGGACTCCAAATCATTTCCTGTCCTCTATCATGAAGGTCTTAGACAACAGCATGTGGCAAAGAGGCTGGACCAGCTGTTATCTCTGGATGACCTGACAAAAGGCCCTTGAGTTCTTCAAAAAGAAAACTCCTGGAAGTGATGGCTGATTGGACAGGATGTATTCATCTCTGTGGGATTTGATAGGCCAGGACTTGCTGAATGCAGACTATAAAATAGTCTTTAAGGTCATCACCAACCAGGTGAGATCTGCTCTGGAACTGGTGATTCACCCTGACCAAACCTGTACTGTACCAGGCAGAATGATCTCTGAGAGTCTTGCACTCCTCAGAGATATGATTGCCCATGTGCAGGACAAGGAGTTGGATGCCTCCCTCATAAGCCTGGACCAGGAGAAGGCCTTTGACAGGATGTTGCTGAACTACATGTGAGAGAGGCTGTCCAAAATGGGTTTTGGGGAGGGAATCTGCAATTGTATCTAACTGCTCTGCACCAACATCACCAGTGCAGTCTCAACTAATGGATGGGAATAAGATTCTCAATCAGATGCGGAGTAAAGCAGGGTTGCCCACTTTCTCATTTGTGTGTTGTATAGATGATTTCGCTGAGTCCATCAGGAAGGATGTGAGCTTGAGGTGGGTGACTATTCCAGGCAGCGGAGGCGTGTAGGTTGAAGCCTTCCTGTACATGGATGATGTCACCATTTTCTGCTTGGATCCGCAGTGCACAGACTCATGAGCATCTGTGACCAATTCACGTTGGCCTGGGGAGCAAGGTAAATCAAAGCAAGAGTGAAGCTCTCTTCTTAAGAAACTGGACCAACTGATTCTCTACTTCTTCACAGTCAGGAGAGATTACCTGAAGGTGCTGGGAATATAGTTCGGAGGAGCCAGGGCATGTGCAAAACCTTGGGAGAAGCGTATCCCCAAGGTGAGGCAGACACAGGGCCTTTAGGGGAGGCAATGGCCTAGCGGTATTATTGCTGCTCTGTTAATCCAGAGACCCAGATAATGATCTGGGGACCCGGGTTTGAATCTCACCATGGCAGGTGCTGGAATTTGAATTCAATAAATATGTGGAATTATGACTCTAATGATGACCATAAATCCATTGTCAATTGTTGGAAAAACCCATCTGGTTCACTAATGCTTTTTAGGGAAGGAAACTACCATCCTTACCTGGTCTGGTCTACATGTGTCTCCAGACCTACAGCAATGTGGTTGATTCTTGACTGCCCGATGGCCAATTAGGGATGGGCAACAAGTGCTCCCTAGCCAGCGATGCCCTTGAATGAATAAAAAAGGAAAAACACTCCCTCTCCACTGTTGGTAAAAATAAAACTTGGTCATCAGGTGTGGGTACGTTCTCTGTTATTGTACATGGAGCAGGCCTGGCCCATTCCCAGAACCTGTGCCATTGCAGTTGCCCGAGCCATCTTCCATTTTATCTGGAGGACAAAGATGAAGGGACACAGTGTATAAGCTCTGGATAAAGAAGTGGGGGTGGGGGAAGAATGTATACAATGCTGCCCTCATCCTGATGGCCACGTTTCTGTGTGGCTGCATCAAGCTGTATGTAGTTACCCAGTACGCAAACACCAAGGGTCCTTATGAACTGAAGTGCTACCTGTCCCTTTTGTTGTGAAGGATAGGACTGGTCTCATTGCGATGGAATGTTTTAAGTAGTTGGACCAGGAAGTGGTCAACACGCACAGTCCTTGAGAACCTGCAAGTGAAGGAGATGGTGGATCCTGTTGGGTTGTTCCGAGTGTACAATCAAAGTCAGAATGCCTCATCACCAGAACTTTCCAACAAGCATCAGGACATTGCTTGCCTGGTAGTGATAAGCACACCACCTATGAGATCCACCGTGTATGGCCAGACTCTCTGCTGCATCGCAAACTGCCTCAAAAGCAGCCGCGAGGGGATAGAAACCTGCTAGAATGTGCCTATGCACAGGAAGTCAAGAGAAAGATGCATTGGTTTTTGTTGAGGTTTGTCCCAAGCAGCTCCATGACGCAGGAGTCTGTGCTTTATGGTCTGTTCCCTGGACGCCAACCAAGACATATATCAAATACGTCTGGAGGACCATCAACTCAGTGACAAATGCTCTTTGGTCTGCCCGAAACTTGTTAGGTCTCCAGTGCAATGAGTTGACATTGACCAAGTGCTGCAAACTGGCACATTCCAAGATCCAGGACTATGCGCTGAGGGATGCACTAATGCTTTGGGCAGCCATCATCAAGGCCCAGTGGGGAAAGACGACTGTCAAAAGTCTCTCTGCTGAAGTACAATGGAGATGCGTTCAGTTATCAGGCCCTCCTGTTGCATGTAAATCTAATCTTGAATAAGTAAGAAATGCCTTGTGTTTTTTTGTCCTACAATGTATAGGATCAAACTGACCGAGCAACTATAAAGATTTTTATGAATAAAGTGTACTTTTGAAATAAAAGAAGATCTCTCAGGATGAGGGCATCCTACTTCAGGGGTGCTGACACCTGCAATGTCCCCAAATGTGGGATACACGACTACAACATTTGTGGCAGTGGCAGACGGTGTTCATGCTCTCCTGATTTACAAACGAAATCCAGGTTGTTCTTCAATAGTCCAGTGGATGGACTCTGTGAGGGAGTTAGTGAGCTCTTCCCATTTTACCACTGGCAGTCCCATGTTTACTGATCATTATTTCTCTCACTCCACATATACCACTCCAATTATCGCACCTTTCACATTTCTCTATACTGTAGTAATTGCCACGTGATTATTCCTTCCCTGAATCATTCCTACACTGATCTGCAATTTCCCCTGCACGTATGATTTTCTTTCTGCTGGTATTTCTTTCCTATAAATTCAACCTCTGCATTTTTGCTCCTGAATTTGCCCGCTCAAATAGTTTTTTTTCAAGTTCCTGTTTTGTTTTTAAAAATAAGGCAGGCACCACTTAGGCCTGAGATCTGAAGAAGTATTTATTAAAATAAAAGCAAATACTGTGTGTGCTGGGAATCAAATAACATAAACTGGTGGAAAACCTCAACTGATCTGGCAGCATCTGTGGAGTGAAAAGTAGAGATAATGTTTTGAATCCAGTACGACTTCTTCAAAACTGAAAGACATTGGGAGTAAGAGATAACAAAGTGTGGAGCTGGAGGAACACAGCAGGTCAGGCAGCATCAGAGGAGCAGGAAAGCTGACATTTCGGGTCAGGACCCTTCTTCAGAAATGGGGGAGGGGGAAAGGAGCTCTGAAATAAATAGAGAGAGGAGGGGTGGGTCTGGGGACGGTAGGTGGGATGTGATAGGTGAGTGCATGTAGGCAATGGTGAGGATTGGTCAGTGAGTTGGGAAGAGCAGATAGGTGGGAGAGAAGACAGACAGGTCAAGGAGGCAGGGATGAGAGGGAGGGTTGGTCATGGGATAAGGCCGGGGGTAGGGAGATTTTGAAAGTAGCAAAGTCCACATTGAGACCATTGGGTTGTAGGCTCCCAAGGCAGAATATGAGGTGCTGCTCCTCCAGTTTCCGGGTGGCGTCATGATGACACTGGAAGAGGCCCAGGGTGGACATGTCGTCCAGGGAGTGGGAGGGGGAGTTGAAGTGGTTCACAACTGGGAGGTGTTGTCATTTGTCACGAACAGAGCGCAGGTGCTCCACAAAGCAGTCTCTAAGCCTCCGCTTGGTCTCACCGATGTAGAGGAGTCCACGTTGGGAGCAGTGGATGCAGTAGACCACATTAACAGTTGTGCAGGTGAACATCTGTCTGATGTGAAAGGTGTTTTTGGTTCCTTGGATGGAGGTAAGGGGGGAGGTGTAGGGGCAGGTGTAACACTTTCTGTGGTTGCAGGGGAAGGTGCCAGGGGTCGTGGGGCTAGTGGCGAGTCTGAAGTGGACGAGGGAGACGCAGAGAGAGCGGTCCCTACGGACGGCAGATATGGGTGGAGGGAAATATATCCTTGGTTGTGGGGTCAGATTGCAGGTGGTGGAAGTGGCAGAGAATGATACGTTGAATTCAGAGGTTAGTGGGGTGATATGTGAGGACAAGGGGATTCTGTCTTTCTGTCTGCCATCTGCAGTCTGACTTCTCTCATCCCCACCTCCTTGATCTGACACAACCTGTCTGTCTTCTCTCCTACCTATCCGTTCCTCCCACCTCACTGACCAATCTCCACCACTGCCTACCTGCATTCACCTATCACCATCCTGCCTACCTTCCCCGTCCCACCCCTCTATTAATTTCAGGGCTCCATTCCCCCCCCCGCCATTTCTGAAGAAGGGTTCCAACCCGAAACGTCAGCTTTCCTGCTCCTCTGATGCTGCCTGACTTGCTTGTTCCTCCAGCTCCAAACTGTGTTATCTCTGACTCCAGCATCGGCAGTTTTTACTATCTCTAAGATGTTGGGAAATGGATATTTATTTTATGTGGATAAGGACAGAGGACAGGCTATGGTTGGTGTAGAGACCCAGTGCAAAAAGACCAGGCAATTGTTTGTGGTTATGAAAAAGAGACATGTGTTTTTTAAATTTCAGGTTTGGAAGGGAGACAGGGTCCTCTCTACTGAGGGCAAAGTAAACAAGACACAAGCCAAACCTTTGTGAATG
Source organism: Ginglymostoma cirratum (assembly GCA_024137785.1). Classification (NCBI taxonomy): domain Eukaryota; kingdom Metazoa; phylum Chordata; class Chondrichthyes; order Orectolobiformes; family Ginglymostomatidae; genus Ginglymostoma; species Ginglymostoma cirratum. The sequence continues at coordinate 337,817 of JAHRHZ010000137.1, forward strand.
AGTGGGGATGGGGGGGTGCTGGGTGCCATAAGAAAAATGGAGTTGAGACACCGTGCGGTCAGTTTCTGAAGTTATGAAATTGAAGATTGAGATTTAGAGGCTGCAAACCACCAAAGCTGAATATGAGTTGTTGTGCCTTGAGCTCCCGTGAAGCTTCATTGGAGAAGGTCCAGGACTGAAATATTCACATGTGGTTTATTGAAACAGCAACAAGATGGTCAGGCTGATACTCACAGACAGTACAGAAGTAACCACTGTCACAGTCACAGTCACAGTCTGTGTTTGGTCACACTACCATAAAGACCACATTGTGTAAAATCCTGCTTCATTCTGTATTTGAGATCTCAGGTAGCGAGGAAAGAGGTGAATTCATCTTAGGATTATCCAGTGAACCCTCTCTGACCTGCCTCCAATGCAATTACATCCTTCCTCAGGTAAGGAGGCTAAAATGGTATGTGATCAGAAATTGATCCATCCCCCTGGAGGACCAGTGATCGACATTAGCAACCTGAGAGAGAGAGAGACAGGCTTTGATGCTTTCACCAAATAAAAACCTGGTGCTCGTGATGTGATGTGCAGATGTGAGCAAAGTGTGACATTATCCGTCTTGTATTTAAAATGATACAAAGACACAGAGTGTGAGAGAGAGAAAGACTATCAACCTTTGATTCGTCATATTTTAATTCATTCAAAATGTGTCCCATTGCAGGCAGAGGATACAGAGCTGATCTCTCTCTCTCTCTCTCACACACACACACACACAGAGAGAGAAACAAAAAGAGGCACAGACACACAGGCCTACAGACACAATGTCCATAGGTATATTGTCAGGGAAGAGATTGATCTGCTTAATAAACACAATGTAAAGTACAATAAGTGAGGATAATGCATACCTTAGAAAAGAGGATTGTGTTGTTGTGGCTGACGTGGTGGGGGGGCGGGTGCAGTGTGAGTTTAAAATGCTGAAGGTACTTGTCAGGCAGTGGAGATAAAGGAAGACATCACGCAAACTCAGTGTTATGTTCGAGAGAGAGAGAAAAACATACTGTTCTGATCAATTATTCAGAGTCCCCACTCTCCGTTCATTTCAATCAATCACTTTATGGATTTTGGACTCAGATGTGGGTGTGGATCACTCACATAGAGGCTCAACATGAATTATTCCAAATAGACACGGTAGGATGAGTGGATAACCCCGACATTTCTCCTCAACTTTGTGTCGTCGCTCCCTCAGCTGCAGGTGGGGAGTCAGCCTGGAGCTGGGCGTGGTCCTCAGTCACTTTGTTCCGGCTGAAGAATCCGACCTGCAAAAGCCCAAAGTTCAAGGGTCAGATCATCAAGACTGCACCTGCCAGAGCAAGGCAGGCTAAGAGTTAAGGAATTGAGTTTATTAGCAAATGATAAAGAGTGCCACGGAATCACAGAGGCCGGGGCCTTTCCCTCAGCTTAATGGAGCACTCACAAGGAGTTCAACCCACACTTAACAGTTCACACCATGTCCTGCTCAACCATTGGAGACCCCTTAGGCCACGCGCTGAATTACATTTGTTCAAGGTCCTGACAAGGCCTCCAATTGTGTTCTTCCTTATCTTCATATTCAAGTCTCTCCACACTCCCTATCACTGTAATCACTTCCACCTCTCCATATGCCCTCCCGCATCCCTGTAACCTCCTCCAGGCCCACCTGTCCCTATCTCTGCCGCATTCTGAGACCCTCTGAGACCTCTGTGTTTCTCCCAATTGTGACCTTGTAGGTAAACCCCTCTCCGTCCCATTGTTCCGCATTCTGGGCTCGTTCCCTCAGTTGCCTGAGGTGTGGGGGCATGTGATGGGGGTGGGGGAAAAGGAAGGGAGGTTCCTGAGGTTTGGATTACCCACCCCAATACCCCTCTGCTTCGGATCCCTCCTACATGATACTCTGCTGAGCAAGCTGGCGATTGCTTGACCTGACCCCGGGGTGCTGTTTGGAGTTTCATCTGTTTCTCAATCTCAGTGCGGGAACCAGTTGCACCAATATGCTGCGCTGATTGGCTGCTGCTCCAGAATCTGACCTCGAAATCAATGAGGATGGTGATTGAGAATGAAGTGGGAAGCCAGGCTGTTGCGGGGGAAGCTACATAAAGGCAACATGTTGCTGTTGACAGCGTGCTGGTTCTGAACTAGCAAGTCTCTCCAGAGTTCAATCTTCCTTCTCCCCAGACTGTTCCCCTCCCAAAAAAAAACAAAATTCAGGTCTGTGGTTGAGTGAGAACAGAGACAGGGATCTGACAGAGACAAAATGGGGAGGGTCCCGAGCTCAAAATGTGGCTCCTGCCCAGCCCCCATCTGCTCCAAACTCCAATAAATACAGGCCCAACCTACACAACCACTCCTTTTAACCACTCAGTCCCTCCATGCCCGAAATTATTGGAGTTTAGAAGAATAAGAGGTGACCTTATTGAAGTGTACAAGATTCATAGTGGGTGCTTGACAGGGTAAGATGTGGAGAGGTTGATTTCCCTTGTGTGAATGTCTGAAACCAGAGGGATCACCTCACAGTAAGGGCTCACCTTTCCCACCAGCTATCCCCTTCAATTAGCTAAGATAACAAGCATGGGGCTGGATGAACACAGCCGGTCAGGCAGCATCATAGGAGCAGGAAAACTTGACGTTTCGGGCCTAAACCCTTCATCAGAAATGGAT
>JAHRHZ010000137.1:340898-373974 GCA_024137785.1 Ginglymostoma cirratum
ACGTTTCGGGCCTAAACCCTTCATCAGAAATGGATTTCTGATGAAGGGTTTAGGCCCGAAACGTCAAGTTTTCCTGCTCCTATGATGCTGCCTGACCGGCTGTGTTCATCCAGCCCCATGCTTGTTATCTCGGATTCTCCAGCATCTGCAGTACCTTTTATCCCTTCAATTAGCTCCTGTCTGTCATCCTCCCTTGCCTGCAGCTTGCTGCCCTCTAACTCACTTCATTCTGCGCTTCAAAAACAACAGGCTCAGATCTCGCTCTCAGTGATACAGCGGGCATATCCCTGGGGTTGAAGAATTTTCAAATGTTCACCACCCTCTGACTGCAAAAGGGTCTCCTCAGCACACTCCAAAACAACCTGCCCAGCCTCGAGTCCAAGAGGCTAAGAGATAGAACATAGAACATTACAGCGCAGTACAGGCCCTTCAGCCCTCGATGTTGCGCCAACCTGTGAAACCAATCTGAAGCCCATCTAACCTACACTATTCCATTATCATCCATATGTTTATCCAACGACCATTTAAATGCCCTTAAAGTTGGCGAGTCTACTACTGTTGCAGGCAGGTCATTCCATGCCTTTACTACTCTCTGAGTAAACAAACTACCTCTGACATCTGTCCTATATCTATCACCCCTCAATTTAAAGCTATGCCCCCTCGTGCTAGCCGTTACAATCCGAGGAAAAAGGCTCTCACTGTCCACCCTATCTAATCCTCTGATCATCTTGTATGTCTCTATTAAGTCACCTCTTAACCTTCTTCTCTCTAACGAAAACAGCCTCAAGTCCCTCAGCCTTTCCTCATAAGACTTTCCCTCCAAACCAGGCAACATCTTGGTAAATCTCCTCTGCACCCTCTCCAATGCTTCTACATCCTTCCTATAATGCGGTGACCAGAACTGTACACAATACTCCAAGTGCGGCTGCACCAGAGTTTTGTACAGCTGCAACATGGCCTCACGGCTCCGAAACTCAATCCCTCTACCAGTAAAACCTAACACACTGTACACCTTCTTAACAACCCTATCAACCTGTGTGGCAACTTTCAGGGATCTATGCACATGGACACTGAGATCTCTCTGCTCGTCCACACTACCAAGAATCTTACCATTAGCCTTGTACTCTGTATTCCTGTTACTCCTTCCAAAGTGAATCACCTCACATTTTTCCGCATTAAACTCCATTTGCCACCTCTCAGCCCAGCTCTGCAGCTTATCTATGTTCCTCTGTAACCTGCAACATGCTTCCGCACTGTCCACAACTCCACCGACTTTAGTGTCATCCGCAAATTTACTAACCCATCCTTCTATGCCCTCATCCAGGTCATTTATAAAAATGACAAACAGCAGTGGCCCCAAAACAGATCCTTGCGGTACACCACTAGTAACTGAACTCCAGGATGAGCATTTCTCATCGACCACCACCCTCTGTCTTCTTACAGCTAGCCAATTTCTGATCCAAACCGCTAAATCACCCTCATTCCCATGCCTCCGTATATTCTGCAATAGCCTACCGTGGGGAACCTTATCAAACGCTTTACTGAAATCCATATACACCACATCAACCACTTTACCCTCATCCACCAGTTTCATCACCTTCTCAAAGAACTCAATAAGGTTTGTGAGGTACGACCTACCCTTCACAAAACCATGTTGACTATCCTCAATCAAATTATTCCTTTCCAGATGATTATAAATCCTATCTTTTATAATCCTTTCCAACACTTTACCCACAACCGAAGTAAGGCTCACTGGTCTATAATTACCAGGGTTGTCTCTACTCCCCGTCTTGAACAAGGGGACAACATTTGCTATCCTCCAGTCTTCTGGCACTATTCCTGTAGACAATGACGACATAAAGGTCAAAGCCAAAGGCTCTGCAATCTCATTCGTAGCTTCCCAGAGAATCCTAAGATAAATCCCATCCAGCCCAGGGGACTTATCTATTTTCACACTTTCCAGAATTGCTAACACCTCCTCCTTATGAACCTCAAACCCGTCTAGTCTAATAGCCTGTATCTCAGCATTCTCCTCGACAACATTGTCTTTTTCATGTGTGAATACTGATGAAAAATATTCATTTAGCGCCTCTCCTATCTTTTCGGACTCCATGCATAACTTCCCACTACTGTCCTTGACTGGACCTAATCTTCCTCTAGTCATTCTTTTATTCCTGACATACCTATGGAAAGCTGTAGGGTCTTCCTTGATCCTACCTGCCAAAGACTTCTCATGTCCCCTCCTGGCTATTCTTAGCTCTCTCTTTAGGTCCTTCCTGGCTAACTTGTAACTCTCAAGCGCCCTAACTGAGCCTTCACGCCTCATCTTTACGTAAGCCTCCTTCTTCCTCTTGGCAAGAGATTCAACTTCTTTAGTAAACCACGGTTCCCTCGCTCGACCACTTCCTCCCTGCCTGACAGGTACATACTTATCAAGGACATGCAGTAGCTGTTCCTTGAACAAGCTCCACATTTCAATTGTGCCCAGCCCTTGCAGTTTGCTTCCCCATCCTATGCATCCTAAATCTTGCCGAATCACCTCATAATTGCCTTTCCCCCAGCTATAACTCTTGCCCTGCGGTGTTTACCTATCCCTTTCCATCGCTAAAGTAAACGTAACCGAATTGTGGTCACTATCACCGAAGTGCTCACTTACCTCCAATTCTAACACCTGGCCTGGTTCATTACCCAGTACCAAATCCAATGTTGCCTCGCCTCTTGTTGGCCTATCTACATACTGTGTCAGGAAACCCTCCTGCACACATTGGACAAAAACTGACCCATCTAAAGTACTCAAACTGTAGTGTTTCCAGTCAATATTTGGAAAGTTAAACTCACCCACAACAATTACCCTGTTACTTTCGCTCCTATCCAGAATCATCTTTGCAATCCTTTCCTCTACATCTCTGGAACTATTCGGAGGCCTGTAGAAAACTCCCAAAAGGCTGACCTCTCCTTTCCTGTTTCTAACCTCAACCCATACTACCTCAGTAGACGAGTCCGCGGTGACCACCATCCCTCTCCGACACTGTTCCCTGACTCAGCACACTCCACCATGACCATGTGCCGCACATTGAGTTGAATTAGCTTTACCACCTTGTAAAGGATGACGCTGCAGATCAGGAGCAGCAACAGCCCCAATAAAGTCCCAGAAATGATCGCTGTCAAGTGGTCTGCCGTGACCACCACATCCACCTCTGTCACGATCTGGAGGAGGAGAGGGGAGAGAGTCAATACAGATGGGAATACACTGGAGGCCTGGGTGGGGGAGGGGATGCTGTTCGCAGGGTTTCCCAGGAGTGGAAGCAGGGACATGGGACAGAGAGGTGACTGGGGAGGTGAGGAACAGGAACAGGACACAGGAAACCTGCAAATGGGACACGTGCTGCCTGTAAACAGCACATGGATGCCCTGTAAATGGGACATGGACATCTCGTAAATAGGATGAAAACACCCACCAACTGGGACACAGACCACCTCTAAACAAGGCCCTGAGTCTCACTAAACAGGACCCAGGCAACCATTAAACTGGACCAGTCTCTTGGTAAAAGGGGCCCAGAATTTTGCTGAATGGGCCTTGGACTCCCAGTAAATGGCACCCATACCTCCTATTAAATGGGACCTGGACTACCGGGAAATGGGACCCTGTAGCTGCCTGGATTCCTGGTAAATGGGACCATACAGGTTCCTGGACTCTTGATAAATGGAACATTGTACCTGCCTGGATTCCTGGTAAAAGGGTCCCAGTAGGTTCTGGACTCCTGTTAAATGGGACACTACAGGTACCAGACTCCTCGTAACTGGAGCCTCCTAATGAACACCAGTGGTCTTCTAGTAAAGGAGACCTGGTAAATGGGAACTTGCGGGTCCTTGGACTTCTGGTAAATGGGATCTGGATTCCTGGTAAACAGGACCTATGGTGTCTGGACTCTTGGTAAATGGGATTTGGATTCCTGGTGAAAGGGACCCTATAGGTGCCCAAACTCCTAGTGAATAGGATCTGGATTCCTACTAAACAAGACCCTGTAGGTGCCCAGACTCTTGGTATTTGGGAACCAGCTTCCGGGGAAATACTACCTCGTCTCCCAGTAAGGGGACCCAGAATCCCAGTAAACAGGACCTGGAAGCCTGGCAAAGGGGACCATGTAGGTGCCTGGACTCCTGGTAAACAGGACCTTGTGGTGCCTGGACTCATTGTAAACTAGACCCGTTTCACCAGGAATCCCGATCCCATTTACCAAGAGTCCAGGCACCACAGGGTCCTGTTTACCAGGAATCCAGATCACGATACCTTGTCAATGGGGCATGGTGTTTTTGGAAACACACTCCCTGTGAATGGGAAATTGGTAAGCTAGGAGTCTGCCCAGATTGTGAGGCACTGCAGTGTGTCCAGTCAGGTGTTAGTTGGGTCAATTCACGAGCATTCATATGTGGAATAGTTGCACTTCCGGAAAAGTTGGCTGTTAAAGCTTGGGAATTTGGCTCAGAGTTCTGTCAGGTGGGAGCACTCACCACAGCTTCCTTTGAGTGACTGTTTTCATTCGATACATCCACGTATTTATCCTCGTCGTAACTGAGTCGTAACTTGGTTACAAGCCTCAGCTCCTTAACGTTCAGCTATGATACGGAAGAGAGTTACAAAATGAAAATCTGAAACTGTACCAATATCAAAACAGACCATAACCCACACAGTGCCAATTCTAATAACATGTTTAGAACAATTACCATATTAACAGCAGCATGCCTCACTGTGTCACACTTCTTCAGCACTGACAGTCCGACAGCGCAGCGCTCCCTCCGTACTCACCTTTGCACAGTACAGGACTCACTCAGCACTGCTCCTCTGACAGTACAACACTCCCTCAGCACAGACCTTCCGACAATGAGGTGTTCCCTCAGTACTGACCTCCAACAGTGCATCCAACATTCTGGTGTTCCCTGAGCCCAACCCTCTGATAGTGCCAAGCTCCCTCAGCACTGAAAACTGATTAGTCTCAGTGGAAATACAGGATGATTTACCGTATTGACATCAAGATCCTTGTTGAAGTGCTGGTCAGAGATGAGACTCCTACCTGGGTAATTGCCTCTGTCCTCAGCTCCCCTTGGATGTCAACGATCAGCCTCTTGTGCCCCTGCAGTTCTGAAATGTGACACCTCAGCAGAAGGCATGGTGAGATCCCACAGTCCTGGAACGGACAGAACATTGGTTGGGAATACAGGAGGCATGGTTAGTACGTTCGCAGATGACACCAAAACTGGTAGTCTAGTGGACAGTGAAGAAGGTTATCTATGATTACAAAGAGATCTTGATCAATTGGATCAATGGGCTGAGGACTGGCAGATGGAGTTTAATTTGGATAATTAAATTTTTGCATCTTTGCATCCTCTCTAGCCACTGGAGCGGTCCCTGAGGACAAGTGAGTCATTAATGTTGTTCCTCTGTTCACGAAGTGAAATAGGGATAATCCAGGAAATTATAGGCCGGTGAGTATCACATTGGTGGTTGGGAAGCTACTGGAGAGGATTCTTAGGTAGTGGATTTATGTGTATTTGGAAAAACATGGCCTAATTAGGGACAGTCAGCATGGCTTTGGTGAGGCGGGTCATGTCCTACTAAATTTATTGACTATTTTGAGGAGGTGACGAGAATGATCAATGATATTAGAGCAATGGATGTTGTTTACGTGGTTTTTCGTAAGGTTTTCAACACAGTGCCTGTCATGGTAGGCTCGTTGAGAAGATTAAGATGCATGGGATCCACGGTGACTTGCCTACTTGGATTCAGAATTGACTTGCCCATTGAAGGGTAGTGGTGGAAGGGCGTTTATCTGGCTGGAAGTCTGTGACTAGTGGTGTTCTGTAGGAATCTGGACTGGGACCTCTGCTGTTTGTGACATATATAAATGACTTGGATGAAAACGTAGAGGGTAAGTTAGTAAATTTGCAGACAACACAAAAATTTGAGGAGTTGTGGATAGTGTAGAAGGTTGTCAAAGGATACAGCAGGATATAGATTAGTTGCAAATATGAGCAGAGAAATGGCAGATGGAGTTTAATCCAGACAAGTATGAGGTGTTTCAGTTTGGGAGACCAAATGATAAGGGAAAATACACAGTTAGTGGCAGGACTGTTAACAGCATTGATATGCAGAGGGATCTTGAGGTCACAGTCTATAGCTCCATGAAAGTGGCCACACAAGTAGACAGGGTGGTAAAGAAGGCATGTGGCATGCTTGCCTTTATTGGTCAGGGAATCGAGTAATGAGTCAGGATATCATGATGCAGCTTTATAAGACTTTGATTAGGTCACACTTAAGAGTTTTGCATTCCACTCTGGCCACTACAATGCAGAAAGGATATGGAGGCTTTGGAGAGGGTGCAGAAGAGGTTTACCAGGATGCTGCCTGGATTAGAGAGTACGAGCTATAATTTTTGTGCACGGTACACGGGCTTGGCCAGCCAGCTCAGAGTCAGTCCCCCTGAACTGAGAAGATTCTAAATCTCCTGTTTATATTTTTTTGCCCATACTACTGCCATACAGCAGTAATGCTTAATTGTTTTCCCCCAGCACCCATGTTGTGTGTGTTGCGCAGGGACTCAGTGAAAACACCATCTGTATAAATAATTTTATTCAATATTCCACCACTAGTTAAAAAAAAAACACCCACGTGGCCAGGGAACCTGTTACAAGCAAAACCTGGTAGGGGCACTGCTTATGTGAAAAATATGGAGGGGGAGGATGAGGATTCAAATCAGAATAGAGTTAGAGGGGGAAATAAAGCACTCCACTCCTCCATGGTGCCCACCTCTCCCTAAAGGCATCAACTGCATTGGTGGATACCGTGTGCTCGATCTCCAAAGACACCCAAGCTATATAGGGTATGAGCTATAAGGAGAGGCTAGACAAACTAGGGCTGTTTTCTCTGGATCAGCGAGGCTGAGGCTGAGGGAAGACCCGACAGAAGTTTATAAAATTATGAGAGGCATAGATGGGGTTGACAGTCGGAATCTATTTCCCCAGAGTTGAAATGTCTAATACTAGACAGCATGCATTTAAGGTGAGAGGGGTAAGTTCAAAGAAGATGAGGCAAATTTCGTTTTACATAGAGAGTGGTAGGTTTCTGGAAGGTGCTGCCAGGGGTGGTGGTGGAGACAGAAATGATAGGGGTGTTTAAGGGGCTTTTAGATAATCATATGAATAAAAAAGGAATGGAGGGATATGGACAATGGGCAAGCAGAAGGGATTAGTTTAATTTGGTGTCATGATTGGCACAATGTCTTGGGCTTGAGGGCCTGCTCCAGTGCTGTACTGTTCCATATTCTAAATGTGAGGACAGGGCAATTAATGGTAGAGCCCTCGGGTCTGTTGTAGAACAGGGAGGCCTGGGGGACTCAGGTACATAATTCTTTGAAATTTGCGTCACGGGTAGATGGAGTGGTTAAGAAGGCATTTAGCACATTTGCCTTCGTTTTCAGACCTTTGCATATAGAAGTTGGGATGTCGTGTTGAGGTCATATAGGATGTGGCCTCTTCTGGAGTATTAAGTGCAGTTCTGGTCGCTCTGTTTAGGAAGGGTACTATTAAACTGGAGAGGGTTCTGGTAAGATTTACCAGGATGTTGCAGGAATGGAGGGTTTCAAATATAAAAGTAGACAGGAAAGGCTGGGACGTTTTTCACTGGAACATCAGAGATTGAGTGGTGACCTTATTGAAGTTTATAAAATCACAGGGTGCATAGATGCGGTAAATAACAAGGGTCTTCTCCCTGGGGTTGGGGAGTTCAAAACTAGGGGGCATATTTTAAGATAAGAGGAGAAAGAGTTTAAAAGGATATGAGGGACAACTTTTTTACCCAGAGAATGGTTCTTGTGTGGAATGAACTGCCAGGGAGTGGTGGATTCAGGTACAGTTACAATATTTAAAAGACATTTGGATAAGTTCCTGAACAGGAAAGGTTTGGAGGGATATGGGCCAAGCACAAGCAGGTGGGGTTAAATTTGTATCAGAGATAAAAGGTACTGCAGATGCTGGAGAATCCGAGATAACAAGCATGGGGCTGGATGAACACAGCAGGTCAAGCAGCATCATAGGAGCAGGAAAACTTGACGTTTCGGGCCTAAACCCTTCATCAGAAATGACGTTTCGGGCCTAAACCCGTCATCAGAAATTTAGGCCCGAAACGTCAAGTTTTCCTGCTCCTATGATGCTGCTTGACCTGCTGTGTTCATCCAGCCCCATGCTTGTTATCTCACAAGCAGGTGGGACTAGTTTAGGTTAGGATCACGGTCAGCATGGACTGGTTGGATCGAAGGGTTTGTTTCCTTGCTCAACGAATCTATTTTATGAAAGAATCATTAGACCCCTTACTTTTCCTGATAAGTGCTCTGGATCTTCGCATGCGGAGCATAATTTCAAAATTTGCAGATGGGACACCAAACTTGGGAGAATTGCAAACTGTGAGAAGGACAGTTTGGAACTCCAAAAGAACACTGACAAGTTGGAGGAGTGGGCAGATAGGGGCAGATACAATTCAATTCAGAGAAAAGTGTGAGGTGATGCATTTTGCTTGGAAGAATATTGAAAGATGATATAAAATAAAGGGACAAAGATTGAGGGCAATCGGCTAAAGACCCGGAGGGGGACGCAGATTGAGGGCGATTGGTGAAAGACCCAGAGGGGGACACTTGAAGGGGCTAATTCACCGTGCGGGACAGAGCAGGAGGACATATTGGATGGTGTCCCAGACATCTCCAGCAGAGTGAAAGGATAATTCTTGGTTTCCCAAATGCCGTTTGCACATTCTTACCTCACTGACACTGTCTCGTCTGTCTTGAACTGACATCCTCTCCAGCCACGTGCCTCTCTCGACAGGCGGTGGGCAGACAGAATGGTTCGTCTGGCAAGCGGGCGGTGTGGGGGCAGGCAGGAGACAAAGTCACAAATTCATATCAACGCTGTGCAATGCAAACTCCCACCCGTCTGTTCTCAGAACACCTCTCACCATCAAGAATGCTACCCCTCAATGGGGTAATGCACTGTAGATACAGCCAGAGTCATCATAAATGATAATATTTATAAAATACGCACAACTCCCCACTTTAACTGCGTTTGACATCCAGATAGTTAGAAAGCACGGACCATATTTCTTGCACTATGTACAAGTATCTCATCACTGGTAAACAACTGCCAACATTTAACACGACCAGATCAAACTGGAAACCTCTTTCTCGACTCCCCATTATGCACTCCAACTTTCTCTCCATCATAAGTCCTTAACATTCTAGATGGAAGTGGTTGTTGGTTTGGAAGGTGCTGTCTGGGGATCTTCAGTGAATTTCTTCATCGTATCTTGTGGATGGTACACACTGCTGCTACTGAATGTCAGTGGTGGACAAACTGGATGTTTGTGGATGTGGTGCCAGTCAAGTGGGCTGCTTTGTCCTGAATGGTGTGAAGCTTCATGAGTGTCATTGGAGCTGCACTCATCCAGGCAAGTGGGGAATAGTCCATCACGCTGCTGACTTGTGACTTGTAGATGATGGACAGGCTTTGGTGGGTCAGGCGGTGAGCTAGTAGCTGCAGTATTCCTAGCCTCTGACCTGGTCTTAGAATCATAGAATCCCTGCATTGTGGAAACAGGCCCTTCGGCCCAACAAGTCCACACCAAACCTCGGAGCATCCCACGCAGACTCATCCCTCCTATAACCCACCTAATCTAGGGCAATTTAGCACGGCCAATTCACCTAACCTGCACATCTTTGGACTGTGGGAGGAAAACGGAGCACCCAGAGGAAACCCACACAGACACGGGGAGAATGCGCAAACTCCACACAGACAGTCGCCCGAGGCTCTTATAGCCAAAATATTGATAATGCTAGTCCAGTTCAGTTTCTGGTCAATAGTAACACCCAGGATGTTGACAGTGGGGGATTCAGTCATGATAACACCATTAAATGACAAGAGATGATGATTAGATTGTCTTTTACTGGCGGTGGTCGTAGCTTGGCATTTATGTGGCGCGAATGTTACTTGCCATCTGTCAGCAAAAACCTGGATATTGTCCAGACCTTGCTGCATTTGAACATGGACTGTTCCGGTATCTGAAGAGTCGCAGATTTTACTGAACATTGTTCAATCATCAGCAAACATCCCCATTTCTGACCTTATGATGGAGGGAAGGTTATTGATGAAGCTGCTGAAGGTGATCGGGCCTAGGACACTACCCTGAGGAACTCCTGCAGAGATGTCCTGGAGCTGAGATGACTGACTTCCAACAACCACAACCATCTTCCTATGTGTCAGGTATGACTCCAACCATCGGAGAGTTTGACCCCTGATACCCATTGATTCCAGTTTTGCTCGGGTTCCTGGGTCTAGATAAAGTTATAGAATCTCTACTGTGTGGAAAAAGGCTATTTTGCACTTCAAGTCTGCGCCGACCCTCCAAACAACATCCCACTCATCCCCCAACACGTAACCCCACGTTACCTGCACACCTTTGAACTGTGGAAAGAAACCAGGGCAATGAATGGAAACCTACATTGACACAGGAAGAATGTGCAAACACCACACACATGCTCGAATCAAACCCGGCACTTTGAGGCAGCAGTGCTAACTACAGAGCACTATGCCTCCCTGCAGATGGCTGGACAGGGCCCTGGGACATCCTAACGGATATTCAGCACCTGTTCCCCGCTAGCCGTCCACCCACGCTCGCACTGTCTCCTGCTGTGGCCCACTCACCCGGTTTTGTGAGGATATGGTGACGTTCCAGAACGGTTGCCCACTGAGAAGGTCTGGAACTGCGAGTGTCACTCCGATGGGCAGGCTGCGGTCACCCAAGTTCTCCACCTACGGCCAACAGAGACGGCAGTCAAGCTCGGAAACCAGCAACGTCCCCTCCGCAACCCGCCTTGCTGGGCCATCGCTACACTCCCTCCTCCCTTCCCTCTGAGCCACACTAAACAAGGAAGGAGCCTGATTACAGGGCAGAAACGGAAGCCTGAGACCCAACTGTGTCCTCAAAATGGAGGCCTCAATTGTAACAGTGTCCCCAAAATAGGAGCCCTGAAGTGTGCAGTGTCCCCAAAAATGGAAAACTAGGCCCCAACTCTTTCTCAAAAGTGAAGGCCTGAGGCCCACAGCGTAACCATAGCGGAGGCCCAGGGTCCAAAACAGCACACCGAAAATTGACCCAACAGTGCCCCTAAAATAGAGACCCAGAGCCCAACTGTGTCTTCAAAATGGAGGCTTAAAGCCCACGATAGCCCCAAAATGGAAGGCCAAGCCCCAACCGTTTCCCAAGAATGGATGCTTGTAGCTCCATGCTGTCTCTGAAATTGAGGGACAACTGTGCCTCCAAAATGGTGGTCTACAGACCGTAGTGTCTCCAAAATTGAAACCCAGACCCCAAATGTTTCCCAAAAATGGATACTTGAGGCTCACAGCATCCCCACAGTGGAGGCCCAAGGCCAGAACAGTGTCCCCAAAAAGGCGTTTGTAGCAATAAAATCCAAATCACAACACATCATGGTCATTGTTGCTCTTTTGTGCAACTGCAGAACACAGAATTGTGAAACTCCACAGAAGTGACGGCTCACATTTCCAAACATGGCAGAGGGGAACGATGAATCCCTGAGCTGCAGCCAAAGCCACATTTCCTGGATTACTGTGCCTCAGTGGATTGGAGACAAATGCTGGGGGTGGGGTTGATAGCGGGGAGCGGAGGGCGATGGTGGCGGGTGTAAGGTGTGGTGCGGTGTTCTGTATCGATGCTGTGCAGGAAGTGTTGGGGAAAGATGGCAAAGGGAGAGACAGAGACAACATTCCCCAGCTCCGACACACTTGCCAGGATCGTACAGTGCCCAGACCTAGACGTGGGGCAGAATAAACCTTAAAGATCTCACAGAGAAAAAGTAATGCTGATGCTGAAAATCTGAAACCAAAGCAGAAATCGCTGCAGATCCTCAGCGGGTCTGACCGCTACCATGGACAGAGAGAGAGAGAGAGAGAGAGAGAGAAAAAGAAAGCAGAGTTAATGTCTCGAGTTCAGTGACCCCTCCTTTAGACCTTGTTCTCCATTAGGATTTCCACCCTCATTACTTTTGTCGTACTTCCTAGTGTTTGACTCAGTCTGTACCAAGACTATTTTTTTAAAATTCATTCACAGGATATGGGCATTGCTGGCTAGGCCAGCATTTACTGCCCATCCGTAATTGCTCAGAGGGCACTTAGGAGTCAACTGCATTGCCGTGAGCCTGGAGTCACATGTAGGCCAGATCAGGTAAGGGTGGCTGTTTCCTGCCCTAAAAGATACCCAGGGCAGAGGAGTCAAAAACTACAAGGCGTAAGTTTAAAGTGAGGGGAAATAATCTCAGTGTGGAAACAGGTCATTCGGCCCAAAAAGTCCACACCAACCCTCCGGAGAGAATCCCACCCCGACCCATCCCCCTGCCTATCCCTGTATTTCCTGTGGCTAATGCACCTAACCGACACGTCCCTGAACACTATGGGTAATTTAGCCTGACCAATCCACCTATCTTGCACATCTTTGCACTGTGGGAGGAAACCGGAGTACCCAGCAGAAACCCAAGCAGACACAGGGAGAATGTGCAAACTCTACACAGAAAGAGTTGAGAACCTGAGACCGGAATTTAACCCCGGTCACTAGGTCCTATGAAGGAGCAGTGCTAACCACTGAGCTACTGTGCCGCCAAAGGTAAGTTTTTCACACAGAGGGTGGTGTGTATGTGGAACGAGCCAACAGAGGAAGTGGTAGGGGCGAGTATATCTACAACACTTAAAAGACATTTGGACACATACATGGATAGGAAAGGTTTAGAGGGGTTTGGACCAAACGCAGGCAAATGTGACAAGTTCAGGAAAGTTTCGGTCCTAGACCCTTCATCAGAAATGGAGTCCAACCTCATCGTTGCCCAACCCCACACCGCCCGCTTCTAACTCCTTCCCAAAATCCACAAACCTGAATGTCCTGGTCAACCAATTGTCTCCACCTGCTCCTGCCCCACCGAACTCATTTCCACCTACCTAGACTCCATTTTCACCCCCTTGGTCCAGGAACTCCCTACCTACGTCCGTGACACCACCCACGCCCTCCACCTCCTCCAGAACTTCCAATTCCCCGGTCCCCAACACCTCATTTTTACTATGGACGTCCAGTCCCGATACACCTGTATTCCCCATGCAGATGGCCTAAAGGCCCTCCGCTTCTTTCTGTCCCGCAGAACTGACCAATCCCCCTCCACTGACACCCTCATCCGCTTAGTCGAACTCGTCCTCACCCTCAACAACTTCTCTTCCAATTCCTCCCACTTCCTACAGACAAACGGGGTGGCCATGGGTACCCGCATGGACCCAAGCTATGCCTGCCTCTTTGTAGGTTACGTGGAACAATCCCTCTTCCGTACCGACACTGGCCCTAAACCCCACCTCTTCCTCCGTTACATTGATGACTGTATTGGCGCCGTCTCATGCTCCCACGCGGAGCTCGAACAGTTCATCCACTTCACCAACACCTTCCACCCCAACCTGAAGTTCACCTGGACCATCTCTAACACCTCTCTCTCCTTCCTGGACATCTCTGTCGCCATCTCGGGTAACCACCTAGAAACCAATATCCATTTCAAGCCCACCGACTCCCACAGCTACCTAGAATATACCTCCTCCCACCCACCTTCATGCAAAAAAGTCATCCTCTATTCCCAATTCCTTTGCCTCCGCCGCATCTGCTCCCAGGATGAGGCATTCCACTCCCGTACATCTCAGATGTCCTCATTCTTCAAGGACTGCAACTTCCCCCCTACAGTGGTCAAAAACGCCCTTGACCGTGTCTCCCACATTTCCCGCAACTCATCCCTCACACCCCGTTCCCGCAATAACAACCAAAAAATAATCCCCCTCGTCCTCACGTACCACTCCACCAACCTCCGGATCCAACGCATCATCCTCCGACACGTCCGCCACCAAAGACATTTTTCCCTCCCCACCATTGTCTGCTTTCCGGAGGGACCACTCCCTCCGTGACTCCCTTGTCCGCTCCACACTTCCCTCCAGCCCCACCACACCCGGCACTTTTCCCTGCAACTGCAGGAAGTGCTACACCTGCGCCCACACCTCCTCCCTCACCCCAATCCCAGGCCCCAAGAAGACTTTGAAAATCAAGCAGATGTTCACCTGCACATCTGCAAATGTGGTACCCGTTGTGGCCTCCTCTACATCGGGGAAACCAAGCGGAGGCTTGGGGACCGCTTTGCAGAACACCTGCGCTCAGTTCGCAACAAACAACTGCACCTCCCAGTTGTGAACCATTTCAACTCCCCCTCCGATTCCTCAGACGACACGTCCACCCTGGGCCTCCTGCAGTGCCACAATGATGCCACCCGAAGGCCGCAGGAACAGCAAATCATATTCAGCCTGGGAACCCTGCAGCCCAATGGTATCAATGTGGATTTCACAAGCTTCAAAATCTCCCCTCCCCCAACCGCATCCCACAACCAGCCCAGCTCATCTCCGCCTCTCTAACCTGTCCTTCCTCTCACCTATCCCCTCCTCCCACCTCAAGTCCCACCCCATCTCCTATCTACTAACCTCATCCCGCCCCCTTGACCTGTCCGTCCTCCCTGGACTGACCTATCTCCTCCCTACCCCCCTACCTACACTCACCTTTACTGGCTCCATCCCAGCGTCTTTGACTTGTCTGCCTCCTCTCCACCTATCCTCTCCTCTATCCATCTTCTATCCGCCTCCCCCTCTCTCCCTATTTATTTCAGAACCCTCTTCCCCTCCCCCATGTCTGATGAAGGGTCTAGGCGCGAAACGTCAAGCCTTCCTGCTCCTATGATGCTGCTTGGCCTGCTGTGTTCGTCCAGCTCCGCACCTTGTTGTTTCGGATTCTCCAGCATCTGCAGTACCTATTATCCCCATGACAAGTTCAGTTTGGAAAACCTGGTCGACACAGAGGGCTGAAAGGTCTGTTTCCATGCGTTATGACTATGGCTCTAGTGAACCGGATGGCTTTTTCCGACAATCGACAATAGATTCACGGTCATCATTAGACTCCAGATTTTTATTGGATTCAAGCTCCACAGTCTTCCAGGATTGGACTTGAACCTGGCTCCCCAGAACATTACTGGGCTCTCTGGATTGACAAACATAGAAACATAAAAGACAGGAGCAGGAAGAGGCCATTCCAGCCTGCTCCGCCATTCTTCACGATCACGGCTGATCGTCCAACTCAATAGCCTAATCCTGCTTTCTCCCCATAACCTTTGATCCCATTCGCCCCAACTGCTACATCTAGTCACCACTTGAATACATTCAATGTTTTGGCATCAACTATTTCCTGTGGTAATGAATCTGCACATCTCCGTCCTACATTGTCTACCCTGAATCCTCAGACTGTGACCCCTGGTTCTGGACACACCCATCATCAGGAACATCCTCCCTGCATCTACCCTGTCCAGTCCTGTTGGAATTTTACAAGTTTCTACCAGGTCCCGCCTCATTCACCTGAACCCCAGCGAAAGCAATCCCAACCTAGTCAATCTCTCCTCATTCGTCAGACCTGCCATTCCCAGTATCAGCCTAGTACTCCCTTCAGAGCAAGAGCATCCTTCTTCAGAAAAGGAGACCAAAACTGCACACAATATTCTCGGTGTGGCCTCACCAAGGCCCTTTATAACTGCAACAACATATCCCTGCTCCTGCACTCAAAATCTCTCGCAATGAAGGCCAACATACCTTTTGCCTTCTTTACTGCCTGCTGCACCTGCATGCTCACCTTCAGCGACTAGTGCAAAAGGATCCCCAGGTCCTGCTGCACACGCCCCTCTCCCAATTTACTGCCATTCAGGTAGTAATCTGCCTTCTTGTTTTTGCTTCTGAAGTGATTAACCTCACATTTATCCAAATTATACTGCATCTGCCATTGATTTGCCCACTCACCCAACCTGGCCACAGCATGTAGAAAGATCTCTGCCTCCTAGTCACAGTTCACCCTCCCACCCAATTTGGGATCATCTGCAAACTTGGAGATGTTACACTTTGTTCCCTCATCCAAATATATTGTGAATGGCTGGGGTCCCAGCACCGATCCCTGTGGCACCCCACTAGTTACTGCAATCCAGTAATAATATCATTCGGCTCATCGTACACTCCTTCCACAAACCTATCACATGCATCTGGAAGTTGCCTCCTGCTCAGACTCATTCACCATGGATTCCATGGACGCTCCATCCTCCGTGTCTCCGTGATCCATCTGGGGATCACCGGGAACCACCCGAGGAGAACTGTGTGATCCATCCAGGGATCTCCTTCACAGCAGCATCGGGAGTGATGGTGACGGGGGGCAACTGGGGGAGTTCCCTGGGACCTCCAAAACAGCAGGGGGGGATGTTGAGGGAATGTAGTTGGTACAGTCCCCGGAAGCTCCACAGCAGCAGGAAGTGACAGGAGGACAGCCGACGGAATCCCCTGAGGCAGTGATCAGATAGGCCAAAGGGCCAAGGAGTGGCAGATCAAATTTAACTTAGATAAATGTGATGTGTTGCATTTTGGTCGGGCAAACCAGGGCAGGACTTACACAGTTAATGGTAGGGCAGCGGGGAGTGTTGCTGAATAAACAGACCAAGGGGTACAGGCTCGTAGTTCCTTGAAAGTGGAGTCACAGATGGACAGGGTGGCGAAGAAGCCGTTTCATACACTTGCCTCCAGTGGTCATAACATTGAGTACAGGAGTTGGAAAGTCATGTTGTGGTTGTACAGGACATGTTTGAGACCACTTTTAGAATACTGGGTACAATTCTGGTTGCCCTTCTATTGGAAGGATGTTGATAAACTCGAGAGGGGGCAGAAAAAATTTACAAGGATATTGCCGGGACTAGAGAGTTTGAGCTATAGAGAGAGGCTGAACAGGCTACGGCTCTTTTCCCTGGAGTGTTGAAGGCTGATGGGTGACCTTATAGAGGTTTATAAAATCATGAGAGGCATGGATAGGGTGAATAGCCAAAGTCTTTTTCCTAGTTTGGGCGAGGCCAAAACTACAAGACATAGGTTTTAGACAAGAGGAGAAGGATTTAAAAGGGACCTAAGGGGCAACCTTTTTACGCAGAGGGTGGTGCATGTATGGAATGAGTTGCCAGAGGAGGTGGAGGAGGCTGGTACAATTATAACATTTAAAAGGCATCTGAATGGGTATATGAATAGGAAGGGTTTAGAGGGATATTGGCTGAATGCTGGCAAATGGGACTAGATTAATTTAGGATATCTGGTCGGCGTGGACAAATTGGACTGAAGGGCCTGTTTCTATGCTGTACAGTTCTATGACTCTATCTTTCAGTCTCTTAGCCTTGAACAGATTCAACAGCCCATCCCCAATTAATTCGAAACACGAACAAACCACTGAGAGAAAAAGATTCCTTTCACCACTCTCTTAAATGGAAGACATTATTAACACTGACAATAGATTGTGCATTTTGTTCTGTTATCCTGAAGTACTTATGCAAGGTATGATTTGTCTGGTTAGCACGCAAAACAATACTTTTCAGTGCCATCACTTTTTCATGCAGAGGGTGTGGCGTGCATGGAACTAGCTGCCAGAGGAAATGGAGGAGCCAGGTACAAACACAATGTTTAAAAGGCCCTTGGATGGATATCCGAATCGGAAGGTTTTACAGGATTACGGGACAAATGCTGGCAAATGGGACCAGGTCAGATGGGATGTCTGGTTGGCACAGGCGAGTTAGACTGAAGAGTATGTTACCAAGCTCTATGACTCTATGAGGCCTCCACACCAACAGGGAACGATGATGAGGGGAGGCAACTGGAGGAGATGCCCTAGCCCCTCCCATCCCAGACTTCCACAGCAGCAAGGGGCAATGGGAGAGGGAGGGAAACTGGAGGAGAACGCACCCCCACCCCCAGACCGCCACAGCAGTAGGGGGCGATGAGTTTAGCTCAGTCAGCTGGTTTGCAATGCAGGGTGGGTTCATTTCTTACACCAGCTGAGGTTGCATGAACGTTCCACCTTCTCAACCTCTCCCCTTGCCTGAGGTGTGGAGACTCTCAGGTTCAATTACCATCAGTTGTCTTTTTCTAATGAGATAGAAAATCTCATATAGAAAATAGAAAAAGATAGAAAATCTGGTCCGCTGGGACGATGACGACTTTATCAATATTAGACACGTGGTAATTTGGATATTGTTATGTCTAAATATGACCAATGTCATTAGCCAGTACCAAATACCAAAGTATAGTGGGCATATGCATGGCCAGTGCTCCTGGTTTTCCCCCTCTGGGTCAGCATTGTCGCCTAAATAGAGACCCAATGTCTCATGGTCTCCTCCAGAAGGAGGCCATAGCCCCAACAGTCTCAATAAATGGAAATCGGAGGCACAATTGTGTTATAAAATGGAGGTAGGTGTCATAGTGGAGGTCAGCAATGCAACGGCATCCCAAATTGGAGGTTTGAGAGCAAACAGTGGCTCCAAATTCAAGCCCAACAGTGTCCCTCCAGAGAAGCCTGGACTCAACACTATCCCATTGATGGAAAAGTCAGGAACAAAACAGTGCTATGAAATGGAGCCCGGGGGCCAGGAGATCTCAAAATGGAGGACTGATGACTAAAGGTTTCCTGAAAAGATCAGAGGCAGAACAGTGCGACAAAATAGAGGCTGTTGGTCTACCATGCGGGGAGGCTCAATGCCCAGAAATGTCCTGTAAATGGAGTAACAAGGCACAACAGTTTCCAAAATGGAGGAAATATATGCAACAGTGTCCTAAAATGGAGGCCCAAAGCAGAACAGTTGCCCAAAATGAGGCTGTGGAACCAACAGTGGCCCCCTGAAAACCAGCAATAAGCCAGAGACCCTTTTATGTCCTTAATTGTTTTTAGTGCTTGGACTGTAAGAGAGTCATAGAGATATACAGCACAGAAACAGACCCTTCAATCCAACTTGTCCTTGCTGACCAGATATCCTGTATAAATCTATTCCAATTTGCCAGAATTTGGCCCATAACCCTCTAAACCACTCCTATACATATACCCATCCAGATGCCTGTTACATGTTATAATTGTACCAGCCTCGACTATATCCTCTGACAGCTCTTTAATAGGTAAGACTGATTAATCAGTGGAAGTATGATATTGTTGCCATGGTTAAGGGAAGGACTGGACTGGCAACTCAACGTTCTGGGGTATAGAATTTTTAGTAGAAACAGAGGAAGGTGTAAAAAGGGTTGTGGTGTGGCCCTATTAATTAAGGAGTCAATTACTGCAATAAGGAGAGATGATATCTTAGAAGGGTCCTCTAACAGGGCTTTGTGTGTAGAAATAAGGAATGTTAAGGTAGCAGCTACTTTACTGGGTGTGTGATGTAGGGCCGCTAAGAGTAAGCAGAGATCAGTGGAACAAATATGTAGGCAGTTCACAGAGGTGTGTGAGCATAACAACTGGGCAATTATACTAGGGGATTTCAACTTTCCCAACATAAACTGGTCATAGTGTTAAAAAGCGGATTTCTTGAAACATATCCAGGGGAATGTTTTGTATCAATACGTAGAAGGCCTGACAAGAGTCGGTGCAGTGCGGTGCTGGGGCTGGTTCTGGGGAAAGAAGCCCTACAAGTTTTCGATGTGGCAGTGGAGAAACATTTAGGCAATAGTGACCACAGCATGATACGGTTCAAATTTCTTCTGGACAAGTAAAAAGGTGACCTGCAAAAGATGGCTTTGGATTGGTGGGGGGGAAGGCAGATTTTATTAAAATAAAGTAGGATCTGGCCACAGAGATAAAAGGTACTGCAGATGCTGGAGAATCCGAGATAACAAGGTGTGGGGCTGGATGAACACAGCAGGCCAAGCAGCATGATAGGAGCAGGAAAGCTTGACGTTTCGGGCCTAGACCCTTCATCAGAAATGGGGGAGGGGAAGAGGGTTCTGAAATAAATAGGGAGAGAGGGGGAGGCGGAGTTGACCGGGAACAGCTACCTGAGGCATTCAAAAAGGCGCTGGGGAGAGGAAAGGTCTAACATGTACGCTTTAGAGGGAAATATAGGAGCAATAAGTTCAGAGAACCCAGAATGTTGAAGATGATTCAGGACTGGAGAAAGAAGAAGGGGTTTTTTTTTAAGCAAGTCCAAAAGAGCAATTCAGGTGCAAGCCCTAGAGGAATACAGGAAGTGCAGGAGGGAACTTAAGAAAGCAGTTGAAAGACAAAAAGGTGGCATGAAGAAGGACTTGCGAACAGGGATAGGGAGAATCCTAAGAATTTTATAAATACATTAAAGGGGACAGGTTAACCAGGAAAATGTAGGGCCCATTAGAGACCAAGGGGCAGCCGTGCATGAAGCTGCAGGATGTTGGAAGGGTGTTAAATAAATACTTCTCTCCGGTCTTCACTCTGGAAAAGGAGAATGTGGGTACAGAATTCAGAAAAGAAGGGACGGTGAGGAACTTGCACAGTTTTACATAGGAAATGGGGAGGTATTGGAGGCTCCGTAGGGCTTGGAAATGGCCAAATCCCCTAGCCCAGATCAATTGCATCCCAAGCTGCTGTGGGAGGTGAGACAGGAAATAGCAGGGGCTCTGACACAATCTATGGGGGACGTGCCAGAGGACTGGAGTATGGCTAATGCAGCTCCACTTTTCAAGAAGGGTGGTAAAGATAAATCAGGAAGTTACAGATCAATGAGTCTCATGTCAGTGGTAGGAAAGCTTTTAGAGAAAATTCTGAAGGAGTGGGTTAATAAACACTCGGAAAGGCATGGATTAATTACGGATAGTCAGCATGGCTTTGTCAGAGGGAGGTCATGCCTAACAAATTTGTTAGAGTATTTTGGAAATGTGATCAAGTGTGTGGATGAGGGAATTTCAGCTAATATGATTTATATGGATTTTTAGCAAAACTTTTGAAAAGGTTGCGCATGGGAGACTGATTGAGAAGGTTAAAACACATAGAACTGAGGGAAACTTAGTGAGATGGATCAGAAACTGGCTTAGTAATAGGACACAGAGGGTAGTGGTAGAAAGGTGTTCGGGTGACTGGAACCTAGCATCCCGCGGTGTACCACAAGGATCAGTAATGGGACCCTTATTGTTTGCTACGTATGTAGCAAACTGAGTATCTTGTAAGAACACAGGTATCTTGGGGTAATTATTCACAGATCCCTGAAGTCAGCAGAGCGCTTCAAATATCATAACATTCAATGATATGAGGGGGGAAATATATAAAAGGAACTTAAGGGAAACTTTTTCATGCAGACGGTGGTGCGTGTACAGAATGAGCTGCCAAAGGAAATGGTGGAAGCTGGTACAATTACAACATTTAAAAGGCATTCGGAGAGGTACATGAATAGAATGGGTCCAGAGAGATATGAGCCAAATGCTGGCAAATGAGACTAAATTAATTTGGGACATCTTGTCGGCATGGACGATTTGGACTGAAGGGCCTGTTTCCAGGCTGCACAGATCTATGACCCTATGGTCTGGAACAAGTGCTGGAAATTGGTGTTAGAGCACCTTCAGTGGTAATTATGTTGGTGCAGACTCAATGGGTCTTTGCTGCACTGAATGAACCTCAAGATTCACTGTATCTGAGTCTGAGGCCCAAAGCTGCAGTGTCACAGCTAAATCAGTGTCATAAAGTAGAGGCTCAGTTTCACAAAAATGGGGCCCAAGGCTTAAAGACACCTCAAAGTCTCTGAGGTCTAAGCTAATCTCTAAGATGAAGACACGCACACCAGCATCCCAAAACAGAGGCCCTGGGCCTCACAGAATCCTATGTTGGAGGGCCGAGGGCCCAAATGTGTCCCCAAAGTGGCAGTGTTCTGAAATTGAGGTGCCAGGCCTAGCCCTGTTCCCAAATGGAACCTGAGGCCCAAACAGTGTCGCTGCACAGTGGCCCAACCTGTAACACTCTCCCGAACAACTGCCGACACAGAGAGGTGGGGCCTGCTTGTGGCCTGAGTATCAAAACCAGCTCCTTCATGGACCAGGAGGCCCAGGCCTCAGTCTTGCACTCCTCCCACCCTCTACACCAGTCTGCTGGCACATGGGAGGGCTGCAAACAACCATGAGATCCAGACCAGTGAAAATGAGGCCTTACCTGATAGGAATGTTTGACTAGCCGCACCTCCTGTGTTCCAGCCGTGACATTGATGTGCCGTGTGTACTCGATTCTGGAAAGAGAGAGGGTGAGAGAGATGGGCTGAATGGCTTATCAGTGAAACGAGAGAGGGTGTGAAGAGGGTAGGAAGTTCGGGGGTGGTGCTGCAAAGAGCTGCGATCATTCTTTTCCAAGCTGGTAGGATAGCAAAAGGAATGTACCACAGGGTATCGGCACCAGGATCTCTACTCTTTACAATCGAGATTAATAATTTGGACAAAGGGATCGAAGGTATTGCAGCTAAATGTATGACATAAGGATGGAAAAGAAAGTGATTTGTGAACAGGACTTAAGGAGCCTACGACGGGACATCGATGGGTACAGAGAGTGGGCAAAGATCTGGCGAATGGAGCACAATGTGGGAAAGTGTGAAATTGTCCATTTTGGCAGATAGAATTAAAATAAGTGTGTTCTCCGATGATGCTGTAGCTTTAAGAGGTGTGTTTCATCCTGATTTCTTTTAAAGAGAGACTGGGGGACAGGCGACGAGCAGTCTGTGAGAAAATACACAATTTGTGAGGTCTCGACATTTTTTTGATGTCGTAACAACAGAAGCAGCCTGGGTGGGTGTGATCAAGCTCTCACAGATCAGGGATTTTCAGTTTGCTTTCAGCAGTTGTTGCTGGGGTCTCAGCAGGGTTCGAAGGTAGTGAATCTCTCTCGGCTGCTAAACTCTCCTTCTTTCTCTCTCTTTTTTTCTGGTAAGCTGCTGCATGTATCTCTTTCTTGCTGATAAGATTGCAAGTGAGACAATCTGTTTCTCTGAACTTGCGTTTTTGCCAAGGGTGTGTTTATGGGATGTTGCTATATTAAAACAGTTACTATTTAGGAGTAAAATAATCAAAAATTCCGTTAAGCTTTCCAACAGAGTTAAGTTATTTCACATTCCTCTTTCTGTTGTTGCATTTTAACTATTGTGTTTGGATAAATTGTGTCTTATTCAACATTGAGTAGTTTGACCAATCGAGTTGCATCTGGAACTTAGTACCTCACATCTACCTTTAAAATAAGAAAAAATTTAGGGTCTAGGCTACCTTCTTAACATATTTTGAGGGGGTCTGGTCTGGTCCATAATCTATCTAAATGGTGAGAGCTTGGAGATGCAGAGGGATCTGGGTTTCCCAGTGCATGAATCATAGAAGGTCAGTACGCAGCTACAACGAGTAGCAAGGAAAGCTAGTGGGATGCTCTGTTTTATTGTGAGAGGAGGGAGGTTATTCTTTGATTAGACGAGGCATTGGGTGTTTTTGCATCCAGAGTACTGTTTTCAACACTGCCTTACTTAATGCATTGGAAGCTGTTCGTAAAAAGGTTTACTGGACTAATACCTGGAATGAGCTGACTACCTTATGAAAAAGGCTAGCCAGGGCTAGGCCTGTATCCTCTGGGAGTTTAACACTCAGAGGTGACGGAATTTAAACATATAACCTCACCTGGGGGCAGTAGCGTGGCTCAGTGGTTAGTATTTCTGCTTCACAGTGCCAAGGACCCGGGTCCGATTCTGCCCTGGGCAATTATCTGGGTGGGTTTCCTCCGGGAATCCAGAGATGTGCAAGTTAGTTGGAATTGCCGTGCTAAATTGCCCATAGTGTCCAGGGATGTACAGGCTAGGTGGATTAGCCATTGGAAATGCAGGGTTCCAGGGATAGGAAGGAGGTGAATGTGGGTGGGATGCACTTCTGCAGGTCGGTGTGGACTTGAAGGGCTGAATGGCTGTTTCCACATGGTAAGGATTCTATGATTGTAAGATACAAGATCTTGAGGCGACTTGACCAGGTGGATGCGGGAAAGGATGCATCCTCTCATGGGAGAGACTAGACCACGGGAAGACAGAGTTTAAAATAGAAATCAGGAAACAGTTTTACTTTACCATGAGGGTTGAGATTCTTTAAAATTCCCTTCTTGAAATGGCAATAGATATGGAATCTGTACATATTGTGAAGGCAGAGGGAGATAGATGTGTGATGAGCAGCGGGGCAGTGGCGAGGGGAGGGGGAGGGAAGACAATGTTGGGTCAAGGTCAAAAATTAGATCAGCCATAATCTTATTCAATGGGGGAAGCAGAGTCCAAGGGCTGGGTGGCCTGGTTTTCTTAGTCCTGGTGTATGTTATACTCCAGGTGAATGTGCAGGGGTGAGTGGGGGCAGATAGTATTGAGGCTTTTGAGATAAGGTCAGGATGGAGGGAGGTGGGGAGGGGGCTGGAGTCCATTGAGGCAATGAGGACAGCCTGTTCCCTAGGGGATAGGAGCAGAGGAAATCAGACAGGTTGTCTGAGGGAGGATGTGCGGGTGTGGTACTCGAGAGGAAGGAAACATTCCTCACCAGTGGAAATTGCACAGACTGGCAAGAGGGCCAGCACAGAGATGTGGGGCAGAGTGGCTGCCTCCTCCTCTTCATTGGCCAAGTCATACCATGGATTTTTGGGTGAGGAAGACGCAGGGTCAAGCTCATAGAATCCCTATAGCGTGGAAGTCTGCCATTTGGCTCATCTAGTCAACACCAACCCTCCAAAGAACATCCCACTCAGACCCATGCCCTGTACCCTATCCCTATAACCCTACATTTCCCATGGCTAATCCACAGAGCCTGCCTGGACACTATGGGCAATTTAGCATGGCCAATTAATCTAACCTGTGGATCTTTGGAGTGGGAGGAGACTGAGTGGGACACCCAGAGGAAACCCACTCAAACACAGGAGAATGCACATACTCTGCAGATGGTTGCCTGAGGATGGAATCAAACCTGGGTCCCTGGTGCTGAGAGGCAGCAGTGCTAACCACTGAGCCACCATGCCACGCAGTGCCCCCCGAGCCCCCCATCAACACCCTGGCCAAGAGAGAGAGATTGGATAGGGGAAGGGAAGCAGGAAGAGACGTGGGACATGGTTGTCTGCGAAGGGAGCAGGGAGTTGGGAAAGACACGTCTGGCAGAAATGCACTGGATGGAGAGTCGGTGTCTGATGGGTAGCCCCAATTAGAGGGTGGAGGTCTGCCTTGGATCCCACTTCGCGCATCGTCCGTGTCACACACCTTCCCTCCCCGCCCCGCAACTACCACCAGGCACTCACCCCGAGGTTACCACATTGACTGTGTAACGGAGGAACAGAGTCCGAGTCAGGGTGCTCTCATTTGTGATCCGGACAGAGTTTCCGCTGTGGAAGGAGGGGGAGAAGGAGGGAGAGAGAAATAACAAGTAAGCAGCTCTTTCACAGAAAGCCCCTTCCTCAGCAGCAAGTCCCAACATTCACTGCTCAACTCAGTGATGGGAAGAGGTTCATAGAACAACATATGGAGGGAGCTTTAGTCTGCGTCTAACCCCGCACTGTCCCTGTCTGCAAGTGTTGATGGGGACAGTGTAAAGGATGCTTCACTCTGTATTTAATCCCATTCTGTCCCTGTCCTGGGAGTGCTGGGCCTGTCTGATTACAAAGCTTTTACCTGGTTGCGGTGATGGTAAAATTTGCCGTCCTTTCTTCTGTCTCAGAATCAGAGATGTCGAACTCTGCACTGAATGTTACCTGGAGGGTGGGGAGGGGAGAGATAGAGAGAGAGAAGGAGAGGGTGACGGGATCTCGTGAAACAGCCCATACAACTCTGACTCTGTGAGAGCTGGGCAAACTCAGAATACTTAGATCAAAAACATCAAGGAACAGACAGTGAGCGAAAGAGAAAGACACCGAAAGAGACAGGGGGAGAGACAGACAGAAAGAGAGAAAGACAGAAGACAGGAAGGACGAGGGAGCAAACATGGGTACAAGGAGAGAGAGGCCGAAAGACTGCGAGAAAGAGAGATGGAGACAGAGACTGCGAGAAAGAGAGATGGAGACAGAGACCATGAGAAAGAGAGCTGGAGAGCGCGAGAGAGCACGAGAGGGAGAACGAGATTAGTAATAAAGGTGAGAGAATTGGTTGACGTTGTTCACTTACACGAGAATGTTTTGGGAAGATAGGATGATCTACATCACAGGTTAAGCTTCCCGAATCGAGCTGTCTGGAATTGTCCACATCATTGCACAGAACGAGAACATTGGCCGGCTACAAAATAACTCCAGCAGTCAGTAAGAGAGTCATTGAGTCATATACCACAGAAACAGACAGTTTAGTTCAACCAGTCCATGCCGACTGTAATCCCAAATTAAACTAGTTCCACTGGCTTGCGCTTGACCCATATCCTTCCACACCCACCCTAAACACTGTCCCGTCAAATACTTCCAGGACAGGGACAGCATGTGGTTAGATCTAGAGTGTAGCAGCTTCAACACCATCCCCTTCAAATATGCCCAGGACCAGGACTACATGGGATGAGATACAGAGTACAGCTCTCGCTACAATGTCTACGATCAAACACTTCCTGGAGGGGGACAGCACAATGGTAAGAACAGAGTAGAGCTTTCAGTACACTGACCTCATTGAGCACCCCCACGGCAAGGAAAGCACAGGAATAGATACACAGCAGTGCTTCCTCTACACTGTCCCCATCAAACACTCCCAGCACAGGCACTGCAGAGGGTCAGATACAGAGTAAAGTACCCACTACATTGCCCACCATCATACAGAACCACACAGGGACAGCAGAGGACTAGATACACAGTAAATCTCCCTCTACAATCTCTCCATCAAACACTCCCAGGACAGGACAGCATGGGGTTAGGGTACAGCGTAAGTCTTCCTCTACACTGTCCCCCACCAAACACACTCAGCATGGGGTTAGACTCGGAGTAAAGCTTCCTCTACATTGTTATCATCAAAAAGACCCACGACAGGGGCAGCTCATAGAAACATAGAAGATAGGAGCAAGAGGAGGCCATTCGGCCCTTCGAGACTGCTCCCTAATTCATCGCGATCATGGATGATCATCCAACTCAATAGCCTAATCCTGCTTTTTCCCCAAAACTTTTGATCTCATTTCCCCCAAGTGCTAAATCTAGCTGCCTCTTGAATACATTCAATGTTTTGACATCGACTACTTCCTGTGGTAATGAATTCCACAGGCTCGCCACACTTTGGGTGAAGAAATGTCTCCTCATCTCCATCCTAAATTGTCTACCCTGAATCCTCAGACTCCTGGTTCGAGAACATCCTCCCTCCATCTACCCTGTCTAGTCCTGTTAGAATTTTATAAGTTTCTGTGAGATTCCCCACCTCATTCGTCTGAACTCCAGCGAAGACAATCCTAACCTAGTCAATCTCTCCTCTTACGTTAGTCCCGCCATCCCAGGGATCAGCCTGGTGAACCTTGGCTCCACTCCCTCGACAGCAAGAGTGTCCTTCCTCAGAAAAGGAGGCCAAAACTGCACACAATATTCTAGGTGTTGTGACACCAAGGCCCTGTAAAACTGCAACAACACATCCCTGTTCCTGTACTTGAAACCTAAGGGGAGGCGATGGCCTAGTGGTATTATCGCTGGACTGTTAATCCCAGATAACATTCTGGAGACTTAGGTTTGAATCCTGCCACAGCAAATGGTGGAATTTGAACTTAATAAATATCTGGAATTAAGAAACTAATAATAACTGCGAATCCATTGTCGGGAAAAAAGCCATCTGGTTCACTATTGCCCTTTAGGGAAGGAAACTGCCATCCTTACCTGGTCTGGCCTACATGTGACTCCAGACCCACAGGAATGTGGTTGACTTTTAACTGCCCTATGAGCAATTAGGAAGGGGAATAAATGCTGCCTAGCCAGCGACGCCCTCATCCCGTTGATGAATAAAGAATAAAGGAACCTCTCGCAATGAAGGCCAACATACTATTTGCCTTCTTTACCGCATGCTTACCTTCAGCGACTGATGCACAAGGACACTCAGGTCCTGCTGCGCACTCCCCTCTCCAAATTTACAGCCATTTCAGGTAGTAATCTGCTTTCTTGTTTTTGCTTCCAAAGTGAATACCTTCATATTTATCCAAATTGTACTGCATCTGCCATTGATTTGCCAACTCACCCAACCTGTCCAGATCACGCTGAAGGATCACTGCATCCTTGTCACAGTTCACCCTCCCACCACACTTGGTATTATCTGCAAACTTGGAGATGTTACATTTTGTTCCCTCATCAAAATCATTAATATACATTGTAAATTGCTGGGGTCCCAGCACCGATCCCTATGACACTCCACTAGTTACTGTCTACCAATTTGAAAAGGACCCATTAATTCCTACACTTTGTTTCCTCTCTGCCAACCAGTTTTCTATCCATCTCAATACACTCCTCTAATCCCATGCGCTTTAATCTTGCACTATAATCTCCTCTGTGAAACTTTGTCAAATGCTTTCTGAAAGTCCCAATATGTTACACCAACTGGCTCCCCCTTGTCAATTCTACGAGTTAAATCTTCATAGAATTCCAACAGCTTTGTCAAGCATGATTTTCCCTTTATAACTTCATGCTGACTCTGTCTGATTCTGCCACTGCTTTCTAAATGCTCCGCTATGAAGTACTTGATAATGGATTTGAGAGTTTTCCCCACAAACGATGTTTGGCTTATTGGTTTATAATTCCCTGTTTTCTCTCTACCTCCCTTTATGAATATTGGAGTGACATTAGCCACCCAATCTGCAGGGACCGTTCCAAAGTCTGTAGAATCCTGGAAAATGACCACCAATGCATCCACAATTTCTACAGCCACTTCCTTAAGTAATCTAAGAGGTAGATTATCAGGCCCTGGGGATTTATCCACATTCAATCCTATTAATTTCTCTACTAACATTAATTTCCCTCAGTTCTTCCCTCTCATTAAATCTTGCATTCTGAAGCATTTTTGGTATCTGATTTGTGTCCTCTTTTTGTCAAGGCAGAACCAAAGCATGTGGTCAGTGGCTCAGCCATTTCGTTGGCCCCAGCATACATTCCCCGTTTCTGTCTTCACTCGGGGTTTGATACAGAGTACCACTCCGTCTGCACTGTCCCCATAGCTGGGGTCCCAGCATCGATCCCTGTGGTACTCTGCTGACCAGGACAGCATGTGATCAGATACTGAGTACCCTGGTCCTCATCAAAAACTCCCAGGCCAGGGACAACACAGGTTAGATACAGAGTAAACCTCCCTCTGCACTGTTCCCATCAAACACACTCATGACAGGGACAACTCGGGGTTAGACGCAGCGTAGTGTTCCTTGTACACTGTCTCACATCAAACACATCCACTAAAGGGCAGCACGGGGTTTGATTGGGAGCACAGCTCCCACTGCGCTGTCCCCATCAAGCACTCCCAAGACCAGGATGCCGAGCGATTATACATAAAGTAAAGCTCTCTCTACAATGTCCGCATCAAATATCTCAGGACATGGACAGCATTGGGTAAGACACAGAATAAAGCCCCCCTCTATACACACCCCACACAGGAACAGCATCGGCTTAGATCCTGAGTAAAGCCCACTAGATCAAAGAACAAAACAGCATAGGAACAGGCCCTTCAGCCCTCCAGTCCTCTGCTGTCACATTTTTCCCTTCCATACTAAAACTGTCTTCACTTACAGGATCCGTATTCCACCATTCCCTTCTTATTCATGTGTTCGTCCAGGTGTTTCTTGAATGCTGCTATTGTGTCTGCTTCCACCACCTCCACTGGCAGCGCGTTCCTGACACTCTCCACCCTTGTGTGACAAACTTGCCTCACACATCTCTTTTAAACTTACCCGCTCGCACCTTGATCCTGACTCCCCTCGTAATTGACCTCTCCACCCTGGGAAAAGGCCCCACACTTTCCATTTTATCCATCCCACAATCTTATAAACTTCTATCAGGTCACCCCTCAACCTTCTGTGTTCCACTGAACACAACCCCAGTCTATCCAACCCTTCTTCATAATCCCGCATACCAGGCAACAACCTGGTAAACCTTTTCTGTACCCTCTCCAAAACATCCATGTCCTTCCAGTAGTGTGGTGACCAGAACTGCATGCGATATTCCAAGTGTGGCCTAACAGAAGTTCTATAAAGCTGAAGCATATCTTGTCTATCTTAAGACTCAATGTGCTTTCCAATGAAGGCAAGCATGCCATAGGCCTTTTAACTAAGTTATCTACCTGCGCTGCCACTTTCAGTGATCTACGGACCTGCACACACAGATCCTTCTGCATATTAATCCTCTCAAGAGCTTTGCCATTCACTGTACTTGACTTCCAAAATGCATCACATCACATTTTTCCGGATTAAACTCCATCTGCCATTTTTCCACCCATGCCGTCAACTGATCTATATCCTGCTGTATTCTCTGACAATTATCCTCGCTATCCGCAATTCCACCAATTAGACCAGCCATGTTTTCCTCCAAATCATTTACGTACACTGTACATTGTTTCCATTAGACACAACCATAACAGGGACAGCACAGGGTTAGATTTAGAGTAGAGCTCCCTGTACGCTGTCCTCATCAAACACTCCCAGGATAGGGACAACATGGGGTTAGACACAGTGCAAACCTCCTTCTTTATTGTCCCCGTCAAACAGTCCCAGGACAGGGACAGCATAGAGATAGATAGAGGACAGTTCCTTTTACACTGTCGTCATCAAACACTCCCAGGGCATGTACATCATGATGTTAGATATAGAATAAAACTCACTTTACACTGCCCCCAGTGACTCCCAGGACACAGACAGTGCGGGGTTAGATGCAGAGTGAAGCTCTCTGCACCATTCTCCCATCAAACACTCCCAGCTGAGGGACAGCACAGGGTTAGGTATGGGTTAATGCCTCCTCTACACTGTCCCCATCAGACACTCCCAGGCCAGGGACAATACGGGGTTAGAAACACATTACTGCTCCCTCTGCGCTGTCCCGATCAAACATTCTCAGGACAAGGATACCACTGAGTAGATACAGAGTAAATCTCCCTCTCCACTGTGCTCCATTAAACACACCCACACAGGGACATCATGGGATTAGATCCTGAGTAAAGCTTCCTCTACACTGTTCCTATTGAACACACCCATACAGGGACAACACAGAATTAAACACAGAGTAACGCTCCCTCTGCACTGCCCTGTCAAACACACCCAGTACAAGGACATCACGATGGTGGCGAATGAGGTTCAATGCAGATAAATGTGAGGTGATGCACTTTAGGAAGAATAATAGGAAGGCAGAATACTGGGTCAATGGAAAGATTCTTGGTAGTGTGGATGTGCAGAGGGATCTTGGTGTCCAGGTACATAGATCCCTGAAAGTTGCCCCCCAGGTTGATAGTGCTGTTAAGAAGGCATACGGTGTGTTAGGTTTCATTGGTAGAGGGATTGAGTTCCGGAGCCGTGATGTCACGCTGCAACTGGACAAAACGCTAGTGCGGCCTCACTTGGAATATTGCGTACAGTTCTGGTCGCCCCATTACAGGAAGGATGTGGAAGCATTGGAAAAGGTGCAGAGGAGATTTACCAGGATGTTGCCTGGTCTGGAGCGAAGGTCTTACGAGGAAAGGCTGAGGGACTTGGGTCTGTTCTCATTGGAGAGAAGAAGGCTAAGAGGGGATTGAATAGAGACATACAAGATGATCAGAGGATTAGATAGGGTGGACAGTGAGAGTCTTTTTCCTTGGATGATGACGTCGGCTTGTATGAGGGGGCATAGCTGCAAATTGAGGGGTGATAGATTTAAGACAGATGTCAGAGGCAGGTTCTTTACTCAGAGAGTGGTAAGGGCGTGGAATGCCCTGCCTGCCAATGTAGTTAACTCAGCCACATTACGGGCATTTAAACAGTCCTTGGATAAGCATATGGATGATGATGGGATACTGTAGGGGAATGGGCTTAGATTAGTTCACAGATCGGCGTAACATTGAGGGCCGAAGGGCCTGTTCTGCGTTGTATTGTTCTATGTTCTATGTTAGATACGGCGTAAAGCTCCTCTACACTGTCCCCATCAAACACTCCCAGGGGAGAGACACCATAGGGTCAGATACAGAGTAAAGCTTCTCCTGCTTTACTGACATGGACAGCACAGGGTTAGGAGCACAGTCAGCCTTCCTCTGCACTGTCCCCCATTAAAAACTCACACAACAGGGGCAGGACAGGGTCAGGTACAGTGTAAAGCTGTCAATACACTGTCCCCATCAAACATTCCCAGGACGTAGGCAGCATGGTGTTAGATACAGAGTAAAGCTTCTTCTACACTGTCCCCGTCAAATACTCTCAGGACAGGGGCAGCACTGGGTGAGATACAGCAGGGTGAGATACAGTGTAAAGCTCTCTCTACACTATCCTCATCAAATACTCCCAGGACAGGGGCAGCATGGGGTTAGATACAGAGTAAAGCCTCCTCTACACTATACCCATCAAACATTCCTAGCACACAGATAGCACGGTGTTAGATACACAGTAGATATTCTTCTACACTGTCCCCATCAAACACTCCCAGGACAGGTACAGCATGGGATAGATCCTGAGTACACGTCTGTGTTTTTCAGGCTGGGAACTGAGTTCCTGCCTCCTCACCTGTATGGAGCTGATCTTCCTGAAGTTGAGACAACTCGGGTAGTAGAAGTGCAGCTGAGGTTTGTCCGAGTCTTCATGCGCATTCTCCACACTCACCATCGCCGTCAGAACTTGGTCCCGCCCTATCAGCAGTGTGTCGCCCCTAAGGGAGAGATCAAACAATCGTGTAACTCCTATCCTGTGACAGATCACATTCCTACGGATGACGGCATAATTTATTTTAAACCTGTGAGACAGACGAACATTGTCCACAATATAATTTTTGCAAGACCTTAACCAAAGATGGCCTCCTCCTAATCTTGTGGAACAGGCTTGAGGGGAAGCTCTCTTCCTATTCCCATGTAACGGGTTTGAGGGAAGGCTGAGTGGCCTCCTCCTGTTCCTGAGATAACAAGGTGTAGAGCTGGATGAACACAGCAGGCCAAGCAGCATCAGAGGAGCAGGAAGGCTGACATTTCGGGCCTAGACC
>JAHRHZ010000137.1:381885-394665 GCA_024137785.1 Ginglymostoma cirratum
TCCTCCAGCCCCTACAATCCTCCCTATCTCAGTAACCTCCTCCAGCCAATACATTCCTTCCCTATCTCTGTAACTTCCTCCAGCCAATACATCTCTTCCCCATCTCTGTAACCTCCTCCAGCCAATACATCCCTCCCCATCTCTGTAACCTCCTCCACCCAATACATCCCCTCCCCATCTCTGTAACCTCCTCCAGCCAATACATCCCCTCCCCATCTCTGTAACCTCTTCCAGCCAGTACATTCCCTCCCTATCTCTGTAACCTCCTCCAGCCCCTGCAGTCCTCCCTATCTCTGTAACGTGCTCCAGCCACTGCAGTCCTCCTTATCTCTGTAACCTCCTCTAGCCCCTGCATTCCTCCCTATCTCTGTAACCTCCTCCAGCCCCTGCAGTCCTCCCTATGTCTGCAAACTCCTCCATTCACAATGCATGTTGTCTCTGACCTTCAGAAGGCCCTTGTGAAAACATTTTCCTCACACTTTACGTTCCTATCGACCTTTAAGCGAAACACTGACATTACTTTCTGGTAATCTGATGTCTAGCTCTCCTGCAGCCCCCCACACTCTGTCCTCCCTGTTTCCCACACTCTAACTTGATTGTGTCATGAATATCTCTGACCTCTGACCTGTTTGATCATGGTCACTCTGACCACTGATGCCTGTATCTGGCCACTCTTACCTGTTCATTTGCGGTCACTTGACCTTTGCCCTCTTTGTATCCAATTACCCTGACATCTGACCCAACTGTTTCTCGTTCCTCTAACCTCTCAGTGTCTATCCAGTCCCTCCGACCTCTGACCTGGCTATTTCAGGTCACTCTGAACTGGCTGTGTTAGATTACTCCGACTTCTGACCTGGCTATTTCAGGTCACTCTGACCTCTGACCTGGGTGTATTGGAGTTTGATTCCTCTGCTCTCCCCATGGAAGATATAGACTCTTCCACGATGCTCATCCTCCAAAGGGGCTCCGATCGCCACATCATGTAGTCCGTCCCCGTTCAAGTCACTCAGCACCGCCACGGAGCTTCCGAAACGACCCAGACCACTCTCTTTAGCTCCTCGGAGGGAGTGTCCACAAGAGAAATTACCCTGCATGAGGGAGGGAAGGGGCAGAGGGAGGTGGACAGGCCGGAAGTGGGGTGGGACAAGTGAGAAAGAGGGGAGGGAGGGGATGGAAGGAAGAGAGAGGGCAGCAGAGGGAGCAGTAAGGGGAGGGGGAGGAAACAGGAGTGAGGAGGAATGGGAGGGAGTGAGAGCGTGGATGGGAGGGTGAGAGAGGGGATGGGATGGGTAGAGAGAGGATGAACAGAAGGAGAGGGAGAGAGATAGAGGGAAGGGATGAGTGGGACCAGAGAGAGGAGAGAGAGGAGGTTGGGGGCGGGGCGGGGGAAGCGACAGGAGGGAGAGAGGGAGGTGAGAGCAGGGGAGAGACAGAGAGACAAGGAGGATTGGGGGCAAAGACAGAGAAAGAAGAGAAGGAGAAAGCAAGAAAGATAGGAAGACATTTTGGGGAGAGGGGAAGGGAGGGAGAGAGGATGGATGTGAGAAACAGGGTGGGGTGGGAGAGAGCGGAGGTGGGAGAGAGGGAGAGGTTGGAGGGGAAAAGATAGAATGGGACAAAAGAGAAAGTTGAAGAGTTAGAGAGGAGAGAGAAGAAAAGAGAAAGTGGGGGAGATAGAGAGTGGGGAAAGAGAGAGTGGGGGAGGAGAGAGTGATGGATAGAGAGAGGATTGGGTGTGAGAAAGGATGGCAGGAGAGAGGGTTGGCGAGAGAGAAGGTGTGGAGGCAAGAGAGAGAGAGACAGCGCATGTGGGGGTAGAATGAGAGAGAGATACAGGAAAGGAGGGTGATGCGAGACAGAAATAAAAGTATGGAGGAGGGAGATCAAAAGAGAGCACGGAAGAGAGAAAAGGAGTGACAGACAGAGAGGTGGACAGAGAGATGGAGGGAGAGGGTAACAATGAAAGAGAGGAGAGCACGAGAATATCAGGGACAGATGGATTGTGGAAAAGACACATTAAAAGAGAGGCAAGACAGAGAGGATAGAGAGATGGTGTGAGAAAAGTAGACAGAGGTGGAGAGGTGGATGGCAGAGATAGAGAGTGAGAGATGGAGAGTGTGAGCAGACCAGGGAAGTGAGGGAATGGAGGTGGGAAGGATTAGAGATTTAGAGTTGGAGGAAGACAGAGAATGAGATGGGATACAGGGAAGGACAGATAGGATGATAGAATAAGATAGGAATGGTGAAAGAGAGAGAGAGATAGAGAGAGAAAGAATGAGAGACAGAGAGAGAGAGAAAGATAAAGAGGTAGAAATGAGAGCAGGAAAGAGGAGGGGAGAAGGAGAGAGTAAAGGAGTGGGGTAGTGGAAGCAAGGAGTCAGAGTCAGAGATGGACTAACAGGATTTTTATATTCCCTGGCTCTCACTTCCCTCCTCTCTCTTTACCTCCTTCTGTGTCTCCCTCCATCCTGTCATCTGCACACAATCTCCTATCGCCTCTTCCTCACTCATTCCTTACTCCATTATTCCCCATAACCCGCTGCCTCTCCCCTCTACTCTTGCCAATTCTCTCACTCACCACTTACTTGTCTCACACATTCCCATCCTCGCCCTTTCACTCATCCACCCAGCCCAGCCATGGCCCTTTGCTCTGTCTACATCTCATCCATTCCTCCCTGGTTCCCTCACTTTCCACTTCCCTCCCATTCTCATAATGTAGAGTGGGAGTCAATGGGAAGTGGCTTATGCCCATTGCAATTGTGTTAAGTCAGATTGGTTGGAAAAGAGTTTGGGTCCATTGGGATTGTATAGACTGGCAGTGAATGGGAAAGGATTTAGATCCATTGGGATTGTGTAGAGCAGGAGTGAAAGGGAAGGCATTTGAATCCATTGGGATTGTGTACAGTGGCAGTGAATGAGAAGGGTTAATCCTTATTGCTTACTTGTGGAGACATCGTGCAGACGAGAACCATGCCCCCAAAACGTTGATATTGATGGAGAGGAGCTCCAATCAACAGAAGGTCGGTCTCTCCATCCCCATTCACATCCATAGTACAAAGCTCTGAGCCAAAGTATGAGCCAATCTGGAAGACAGGTTGGTGCAATGTTACTGATGACACGAGAATTTCTCCAACACAGAGACAGCCAGCTGTTTATCATCTGTACCAGGACAGCTCAGAACCTGGGAATTGTGCAGGGAGTAACTCACCTCCTGACTCCCCAAAGCCTGTTTACCATCTACAAGGCACAGTCAGGGGTGTGACGGAATGCTCCCCACTTGCCTGAATAGATACAACTCCAACAACACTCAAAAAGTTTGACACCATTTAGGACAAAGCTGCCCGCTTGATTGGCACCACACCCACAAGCATCCACTCCCCCAACTGCCAACACTCAGTAGCAGCAGTTCTACCATCTACAAAGAAATTCACCAAAGATCTTAGATAGCCCCTTCCAAAAGCAAGACAACATGGCAGTGTTACCTCAACACTGACCCTCTGATGGTGCGGCGGTCCATCAGCACTGACCCTTCGACAGTGGGGCGCTCTGACAGCACCGAACCCCTGGCAGTGTGGAGCTCCCTCAGCACCGACCCTCCAACAGTGCGGCACTCCCTCAGCACTGACCCTCCGACAGTGCGGCACTCCCTCAGCGCTGACCCTCCGACAGTGCGGCGCTCCCTCAGCACTGACCCTCCGACAGTGCGGCGCTCCCTCAGCACTGACCCTCCGACAGTGCGGCGCTCCCTCAGCACTGACCCTCCGACGGTGCGGCGCTCCCTCAGCACCAACCCTCCGGCAGTGCGGCGCTGCTGCACTGATCTGTGACTGACAGTTCTGTGCGCAGTCGGCTGTCCTACCTGCTCTCCTGGAATGCGCTGCCGGTTCTCCCAAGTGCCATTGCTCCCTCGCTGGAAGATGACCACAGCTCCTGTGTGCCGGTAACGAGGAGCTCCCACAATATAGTAATCCAGCCCTGCCCGTGTGGCCTTTTGCACTGAGTATCCTGTTGGTAGATTACAGTGGACAGCATTGAGGGCAATTAAAACGGAGTTGAGGTATTTGAGATAAACAGCTAAGTGTTTGACTCTCATCTAAAGGAAGGATTTGGAATTATTATGAAAAATTTACCAATTAAGGTATTATTGGATCCCAGGGGACCATCGGACTGCTGGGCGACAAATGGTGGTAATTTAACTTGCGGGTTGCATTCCTTCATAGTAACCTCAGCTAACATGGTCTTTGAACCCACACAGTTGGTGTCACTCTGCATCACCCATCAGCTATCTAACCAGAGATAGTAGGAACTGCAGATGCTGGAGAATCTGAGATAACAAGGTGTGGAGCTGGATGAACACAGCAGGTCAAGCAGCATCATAGGAGCAGGAAAGCTGACGTTCCGGGCCTAGAGCCTTCTTCAGAAATGGGGGAGAGGAAGGGGGTTCTGAAATAAATAGGGAGAGAAGGGGAGGCGGAGAGAAGATGGATAGAGGAGAAGGTGGGTGGAGAGGAGACAGACCGGTCAAAGTGGCGGGGATGGAGCAAGTGAAGGTGAGTGTAGGTGGGGAGGTAGGGAGGAGATAGGTCAGTCTAGGGAGGATGGACAGGTCAAGGGGGCGGGATGAGGTTAGTAGGTAGGAGATGGGGGTGGGGCTTGAGGTGGGAGGAGGGGACAGGTGAGAGGAAGAACAGGTTAGGGAGGCGGGGACGAGGTGGGCTGGTTTTGGGATGCGGTGGGGGAGGGGAGATTTTGAAGCTTGTGAAGTCCACATTGATACCACTGAGCTGCAGGGTTCCCAAGCAGAATATGAGTTGCTGTTCCTGCAACCTTCGGATGGCATCGTTGTGGCACTGCAGGAGGCCCAGGATGGACATGTTGTCTGAGGAATAGGAGGGGGAGTTGAAATGGTTCGCGACTGGGAGGTGCAGTTGTTTAGTGCGAACTGAGCATAGATGTTCTGCAAAGGGGTCCCCAAGCCTCCACTTGGTTTCCCCAATGTAGAGGAGGCCACAACAGGAACAGCAGTATACCACATTAGCAGATGTGCAGGTGAACATCTGCTTGATGTGGAAAGTCTTCTTGGGGCCTGGGATGGGGGTGAGGGAGGAGGTGTAGGGGCAGGTGTAGCACTTCCTGCGGTTGCAGGGAAAAGTGCCGGGTGTGGTGGGGAGGGAGGGGAGTGTGGAGCGGACAAGGGAGTCCTCCCCGGACTGACCTATCTCCTCCCTACCTCCCCACCTGCACTCACCTGGCTCCATCCCCGCCTCGTTGACCCGTCTGTCTCCTCTCCACCCATCTTCTCGTCTATCTATCTTCTATCCGCCTCCCCCTCTCTCCCTATTTATTTCAGAACCCCCTTCCCCTCCCTCATTTCTGAAGAAGGGTCTAGGCCCGAAACATCAAGCTCTCCTGCTCCTATGATGCTGCTTGGCCTGCTGTGTTCATCCAGCTCTACACCTTGTTATCTCAGCTATCTAACCAACTGAGTTTAGTTTAAGAATAGACGTAGCTTCATTTACAGGTTGTAAGAGTAGAGAGAGCTTTAGTCAGTGTCTAACCCCATGCTAGCCCTGCTCTGGGAGTGCCTGATGAGGAGAGTGTACAGGTAGCTTTACTTTGAGTTTAAAAGCCTAGAGGCAATTTAAATTTCAGTTTAAAATATTAGAGATGCCTTAACTTGCATTTTAAAAGAGCAGAGCGGGCTTTACTCTCTAACTCCAAGCTGTCCTGGGAGTATTTGATAGGGTCAGTGGAGACGGTTTTTATGTAACTTTTACCCAAATAGCTATTTTTGAGGTCTCCATCCGTCATGGTGATGTTGACAAAAGTCTCGTTGTGTCCTCGATAAAGTAACACTCCTCCACTCCATCCGTAAGCCCCCGGTGATCCAAGGACCACTGTGTCCTGAAACAGAAACTCAATTGTCACCCTGAGCTCTCTCCGAGAACAGAAACTCAATTGTTGCACACAGATCTTACTAAGAACAGACACTCAATCATGATCTACAGCTCTTGCTGAGGCCTTGTGTCTAACTGCCATGTCATTCCCTCCTGTTGGACAAGTCAGGAAGCCCTCACACCATATATGTGTGTGCATGTGTATGCATATGAGGGTATGTGCGTGCACGTGTGTATGCCTGTGTATGTGTGTGTGTGTTTGACAGAGCATGAGAGTGAGTGCGAGGGTAACCCTGGAACTGCACCATTCAAAAGGACACGGCAGCAGACACATGGGAATACCATTCCCTGCAAGATTCCCGCCAGACCGCTCACTATCCTGACTTGGAAATATATCGACATTCCTTCAGTGCCACTGAATCAAAATTCTGGAATTCTGTCTCTAGAAGCATTGTGGGTCTACCTACAGCATGTGGACTGCAGCAGTTTAGGAAAGTAGCTCTATAGCGCCTTCTCAACTGGGCAACTAGGGATAGGCAATAAATGCTGTGTCTGGCCAGTGTCACTTTGAACTGTTACATATTTTTCTTGGTTAGACCATACTGGGAGCACTGTGCACAGTTCTGATCTCTATATCAGTCAGTTAGACCCCACACTGGGAGCGCTACGTATAATTCCAATCTCTATATCCTTCAGTTCGACCACACTGGGAGCACTGCTCACAGTTCTGGTCTGTATATCCCTCAGTTAGACTGTACATGGAGCAGAGTTTGGAATCTGCTATTTCTTTATTCACTGTTGTAGAACATAGAACAGTACAGCACAGGAATGAGCACTTCGGCCCACGATGTTGTACCGAGCATGATGCCAAGTTAAACTAATCACTTCTGTCTAGCCTTGGTCCATATCCCTCCATTCCTTGTATATTTATGTGCCTATCTGAATGTCCCTTAAATGCCCTTGTGGTATTTGCATCCGCCAACACCCCTGCATTTCACACTGCTACCACTCTCTGTGTGAAAAACTTGCCACTGACGTCTCCTTTGAACTTTTCCCCTCTCACCTTAAATGCATGCCCC
The DNA here is from genome assembly GCA_024137785.1 of Ginglymostoma cirratum. Classification (NCBI taxonomy): domain Eukaryota; kingdom Metazoa; phylum Chordata; class Chondrichthyes; order Orectolobiformes; family Ginglymostomatidae; genus Ginglymostoma; species Ginglymostoma cirratum. The sequence goes on from JAHRHZ010000137.1 coordinate 388,862, forward strand.
TTAGTATTAGACATTTCAGCTCCGGGAAAGAGATTCTGGCCATCAACCCTATCTATGCATCTCATAATTTTGTAGACGTCTATCAAGTCTCCCCTCAGTCTCCACCACTCCACAGAAAACAATCAGAGTTTTTCTAGCCTTTTCTTATAGGTCATGCCCTCTATACCAGGCAGCATCCTGGTAAAGCATTTTTGCACCCTCTCCAAAGCTTCAACATGGCATCTTGATGCCTGTACTCAATTCCCTGACCAATAAAGGCAAGCATGCCATATGCCTTCTTTATCACCCGATCTACTTGCGTGGCCACTTTCAGGGAGCACTAACCTGAACCCCAAGATCCTTCTGTACATCAATGCTGGTCGGGGTCCTGCCATTAATTATACACTTTTCTTTAACATTTGATCCCCCAAAGTGCAGCACCTCACACTTACCCAGATTAAACTCCATCTGCCATTTCTCAGCCCATATCTGCAATTGATCTATATCCCACTGTATTCTTTGACAACCTCCTACACTATCCACAATTCCACAGATCTTTGTATCGTCTGTAGACTTACTAACCACCTATCTACATTTTCATCTATGTCATTTACATATATCACAAACAGGAGAGGGCCCAGTACGGATCCCTGTGGAACACCATGAGTCAGGGACCTCCAACCTGAGAAATACCCTTCCACAACTGCCCTCTCTCTTCTATGGGCAGGCCAATTCTGAATCCACCTGGCTAAGTCACCGTGGATCCCATGTATCCTAATTTTCTTGATGAGCCTACCAATGAGGGATCCTGTCAAAAGCCTTACTAAAATACACTTAGACAATATCCACTGCTCTACCTTCATCGATCACCTTTGTCATCTCCTTGAAAAATTTGATCAAGTTGGTAAGACATAACCTGCCTTGCACAAAGCCATGCTGACTGTCCCTAATTAGGCAGTGCTTTTCCAAATATGATTAAATCCTATCCCTAAGAATTCTCTCCAATAGCTTGCCAACCAATGATGTGAGACTCTCAGCTCTACAGCGTACTGGATTCTTCCTACTTCTCGGAGCAACATCACCTACTCGCTAGTCCTCCAGGACCTCTCCAGTGGCTGGCGAGGAGGCAAAGATCTTGGTCAAGTGCCGCAGCAATCTCCTCTCTTGCCTTTCTCATATCCTGGGGTAGATACCATCGGGCCCTGGGTTCTTACCCACCTTAACGCTCTTTAAGAGATCCAACACCACTTCTTTCTTCATCTCAAAATGCCCTAGCATATTAGCACGCTCCGCACAAATCTCACTATCCTTCATATCCTTCTCTTGCGTGAATACCAATGCAAAATACTCATTTAGGATCTCAAGTTGCCTCCTTTATCCTTGAGTGACCTTACCTTTCCCCTCGTTATCCTCTTGTTTTTAATGAATCTGTAGAATGTCTTGGGATTCTCTTCAGCCCTAATGCCAAGGTCATTTCACGGCCTCTTCTTGCTATCCTAATTCCCTATTTGAGTTCTTTCCTGCTTTCCTTAAATTCCTTGTATTTAGCTTCCTAAACCTTACATGTGCTTCTTTTTTCCCTTTTGACTAAATTCACCACCTCATTCATTATCCAAGGGTTCCTTAGCTTGCCATCCTTGTCCTTCCTCCTTACTGGAACATGCTGGTCTTGAATGCTCATCAGCAGGTTTTTAAACAGTTTCCACGTGTCAAATTGGGACTTGCCTGATAACAGCTCCTCCTAATTAACACTCCCTAGCTCCTGCCTAATACTGACATAATTTGCCCTCCCCCAATTTAGTACCTTCTCGTAAGACCTGACTTATTCCTGTTCTAGCTGTCTTAAAACTTGAGGAGTTGTGATCACTGTTTCCAAAATACTCTTTCACTGAAAGAATAGTCACCTGGACAGGCTCATCAGCCAGTACAAGGTTCAGTATGGCCCCTCCTCTACTTGGGACTATCCACATGCATATTGTTTCAAGAAACCCTCTTGGATGCACTTAACAAATTCCACCCTGCCTAATCCTCTTACTCTGAAGGAGTCCCAGCCAATATTGGGGAAGTTAAAGTCACCCATTAATGACAACATGTAGTCTCACCTCATTTTGCTTTTAACAAACCCACAGTTGGTTTAGCCAAATCTTTTTTTAATGTGCTTGCAGAAGCTTTTAAAGTCTATTTTCATGTTTCTGCTGGCTTCCAATCACTTTCCATTCTCCTTTCCACATCAGATTCTTGGCGTTCGTTTCTATACCTTTGCAGCACCTCCCACACCTCAGAGTTACTGTTACGTCTAGCCACTTTGTACGCTATTTCTTCTAACCTTACACAACCCTGAAAATTCTTTGTTAGTCACATTTGATTATTTGCTTTTCAGTTTTTGCACATTGAAGGAATGGGTAGTTGCTGTAAATCGTGGAATTTTTGTTTTTCCTATGTCAAGTCATGCCTTTTGATGTATTTTCCCAATCCACCCCCACCAATCTATGCCTCCAGCCTTCATTCATGCCTTATGTAAATTTAACCCCCTTCGTTCAGATTGAACTGCCTCACCTAAACTTTAATGTAAATTCTTATCATATTCTGGTTTCTCTCTCCTCTAAAGGTTCTTTCTTTCCTGAAGAAGGGTCCCAACCCGAAACGTCAACTTTCCTGCTCATCTGATGCTGCCTCTGGCCTGCTGTGTTCCTCCAGCTCCACACTGTGTTATCTGTGACTCCAGCATCTGCGGTTCTTGCTATCTCTGAAGATTGTTAATAAGCTATTTTTCAATACAGAGTGCTAGACCTAAAATAGCCCATCCTTGAGTTAGTTCCTGCTCCAGAAAACCATCTCTAACATATTCCCAAAACCTTTCCTCCACAGCTTTAATGCTCGGGTTGGTTGATCCCATTTATATGCAGATCCTGAGATAGCACCTTCCAAACCCACGACCACTTCCATCTCGAAAGACAAAGGCATCAGAGATATGGGAACACCTCTACCTTCAAGATCCCCCCTAAGACACTCACCATTCTGACCTGGAAATATATCGCCCTTCATTCACTGTCGCTGGGTCAAAATCCTGGAATTCTCTCCCTAATAGCATTGTGGGTCAATCCACAGCAGGAGGACAGCAGTGGTTCAAGCAGGCAGCTCACCACCACCTTCCGAAGGGCAACTAGGGATGGGCAAGAAATGCTGGCCAGCGAGCGATGCCCACATCCCATAAATGAAGAGAAAAAAAAGATTGAAGTCCCCCATAATAACTATGTTAGCCATCCTCCAAGCTTCTAAACTTCTCCCATCTCCTGATTATTATTACCATGACCTACTGCTATTTGGGGGTTGATAATTAATTCCAACCAATGTCTGTTGCCCTTTGCTGTTTATGAGGCCCACCTAAACAGATTCCACTCATTGTTCGTCCAATCTATGATTCTCCCTGACTAAGCCTATCCTTTATCTTTGGCCCACTCCCGGTCCTCCTTCTGGTGTGACCTCTCGGATCCCGCTCCTCCTAAGGAGCTATATTCAACACATCCGAACACATCCCAGTCCCAGTTAAGCTCATACAGATCCCACCTGAACCCTTTCCTCCCTCTTGCACCAGTTCTCCAGCCTCAATCCTGCTGTTCTTACGCTCACGTGCACGTGAAACTGGGAATCCTGATAATCAGTAATCCTGACACCACAGCTCTCCAGCTCGTACTTGATCATTTCCTTCCAAAATCCCTGATCCCAATTCCCAGTTACTCACTTAGTCTAAACCACTCCGAGAGAGCAGCTTGACTCCAGATGCGCAGGAGCCGACGGTGGCCCGGGTGCGCGGGAGCTGAGACAGCTCCAGTTCTCTCGGTTATTTCAAGGGGTAATTGTCCACTCACTGATGTCAGGATGGAGCTGAATCCTTCTTGGCTCATTTCGTTCTTAAAATACGTGAGGTTCTCCGATCCATGGGCCCCTGTGGAACTCAGGAAGAATTGGAAGTTAGTTCTTTGTGCATTATGGTCAGGATCTCGCTCACTCTCCAAATCTCTCACACTTCCTCTCAATCCACCTCCTTCACTCTGACCCTCCCTGTTTTACACAATGTCAGTCTCTTTGTCTCGGCTTTACCCTCTCTCTCCTTCATTCTCTTAAACCCCCACTCTCTCTCTACGTGACTCACACTCTGTCTCCCCCACACACCCTTCTCACCGTCTCCCACACGCCCCTTCTCACACTTCCCACAACCCCCTTCTCACATTTCCCACACCCCTCTTCTCACACACCCCAACATTCTCCTGTTCCTCTCCCCCACACACGCTCTCCTCCACCACACATTCTCTCCCCGACTCTCTCCTCACTCCCACAATCTCACTCTCTCCCCCGCACTCTACCCCCATCACCTGCACCCTGAGACAGTACCCTCAATGGCAAAGATCTTGGCCTGCAGTTGGTCCTGGATGGTTTTGAGAGCATTGAAGTTTTTGATGGAGAACACGGTGTTGTTGGTGGAGTTTGAGGCGATGATCTCCAGCTCCTGCCGTCCTTCTGTGCTCTGAAAGTCAGGACCCACCTGGGAGGGAAGTGATGGGGCGTGGAATCAAACAGGTTCCATGACCAGGTTAAACACACCCCCCAGACCATCTCCCATCGGCTCAGCACCTTCTCTCCTCTCCCTTTGCACCTGACCCCTGGCCCGGCCATTTACCCCTTCCCAACCTTCCTCCCCTCCTGACCCAGCCTCCACCATTCACCATCAGATCACCTCTGACCTGGTCTCAGATCCTGAACCAGCTCGGACCTCTGACCCCTGACCCAGCCTCAGACCCCCCGACCCCAATCTAGCTTCATACCGTTGACACGCCCTCAAACTCCTAACCCGACCCATGAGCCGTGAGCTGGCCTCAGTCTGCTGAGCCAGACCAGGATGCAAGTCCGTCCCATTCTCCCCCTCCCCTGTCTCAGCCCCGGCCTCACCCCAACAGCGAAGCGCAGGATTTGTTTGTCCTCAGCCAGGCGGATGGCCTCGGAGAATGTGGTGTCGGGATCATTTGACTTTCCGTCAGTGATGACCACCATGACCTGCTTGGAGTCGGTCCTCAGGCCACTGTCCTTCACAAAGATCTCCTCACTGGAAAAACACACAGAGATTTCCTCATTTACATATGTGTGTCGGTGTACTCCTGCACATGCATAATCCTGTGCATAGGATTATTTACCTGTATAATTATATGTATGTGTGTGTGTATTCCTGTGTCTGCTCTCAACTAGGTCTAACGTGGGACACAGAGACCGGATATAACACAGTGTGGAGCTTGAGGAACACAGCAGTCAAGGCAGCATCAGAGGAGCAGGAAAGTTGGCATTTCTGAAGAAGGGTCCCGACCCGGAACGTCAACTTTCCTGCTCCTCTGATGCTGCCTGGCCTGCTGTGGTCCTCCAGCTCCACACTGTGCTATCTCTGACTCCAGCATCTGCAGTTCTTGCTGTCTCATAGAGAGACCACAACAATGCACACTGCTTCCAGTGCAGTGTAAAACATGTCACCGTGTTCCAGTTCAGGCTCTGTATTTTGAGTCTGATTTTTGTTTTCGCCATGTTGTTGTTGACGATGTTAATGGTGAGGTACGGATGGATGGTCACTGTTATTCGTCAGGCCTCACTCTCTGTCGTTAACGTTACATCACAGTTTATCTTTCAGAGATAGTAGGAACTGCCGATGATGGAGTCTGAGATAACAAGGTGTAGAGTTGGATGAACACAGCAGGCCAGGCAGCATCAGAGGAGCAGGAAAGCTGATGTTTTGAGAGAGATAAAAGGTACTGCAGATGCTGCAGAATCCGAGATAACAAGGC
>JAHRHZ010000137.1:399665-420507 GCA_024137785.1 Ginglymostoma cirratum
TTTCGGGCCTAAACCCTTCATCAGAAATCCCATTTCTGATGAAGGGTTTAGGCCCGAAACGTCAAGTTCTATGATGCTCCTATGATGCTGCTTGACCTGCTGTGTTCATCCAGCCCCATGCTTGTTATCACTGAGAGCACTCTGCACAGTTTTGGTCTCTAAAACCCTCAGTTAGACCCCACTGCGAGCACTCTGCACAGTTTTGGTCTCTTTAATCCTTGGTTAGACCCCAGTGTGAGCACTGTGCACATTTCTGGTTTCCATATCCCTTGGTTAGGCTACACTGGGAGTACCGTGCGTAATTCTGGTCTTGATATCCTTTGGTCAGACCGCACTGGCAGTACAGTGCACAGTTCTGATCTCCATGTCTATTGACTGGATCATGATTCCTGAGGTTTTAAACTTTCCCACAGGAAGGGACAGTCTGCAATGGGATAGTATGGGACACAATACTCACAAGTAAGGAGGGCTCTCCAACAGTCCGTGGTGCAAGGGAAAGTCCAAGAGAGATATCTCCAGCTTCAGGTGGTGCTGCGGTGGTAAAGCGATGTCAGATTAGTGGAACACAGCAATGTAGTTTGGACCCCAACACGAATGTGGGGGATACTGAGAGTGGGAGAAGGGGTGTCAATGCTGGTAGTCGGAGCAGGTTGCAGAGATGTGAATGGGGGGGGCTAGAAGAGATTAGTTGGGTGAGACCAGTAAGATAGGTGAATAGGGACCAGTCACTGAGGTTGGGGGTCAGATGGTGTAGCAATGGGTGCAGGTGGAGGTGAACTGGGCGTGAAGGTGTGGAGAGGTGTAGTGGAAGAGCAGGCCTGAGCTGTCCTACTATACCTTCGTGCTCTGTAAAGCTCCATTTGCCTCCCTCGCCCTGCAGCCCTTGAATCGTTTGGGATTCTCTTGTAACCCGTCCAAAGGGACATGAGGGCTTTCCAACCTGTCCCACTTGGGTCAGGTGTCCCCTGGTAAGGGGTGTGGGGGAAAGCTCTGCTTTTTGGGAAGGATTGGTATTTGGTTTGTTGGGGTGGTGCGCAGTGTCTGGTTAGTGGAGTGGAATGGTCAGCCTCCAGTTTAAGGATGGGGGTGATCCACATCTGGTTGAGGATGTAGGGAAGCGGTGGGGGGAGGGCGCAGCATCCAGTTTGGGGATGGGGGGTGTTATCTCCCAGTTTTGGCATGGAGGGGTCAGTATCCTGTTGGGGATGGGGGGTGGACACTGTCAGGTTTGGGGATGAGGAGGCAGTGTCCTGTTTCTTGACAGTGGGGAGGGGGTGTGCGGAGTCGGTGTCCTGTATGGGGATGGGGGGGTGCAGTGTCCAGTTTAGGGATAGGTGGGCAGTGCCCAGTTTGTGGATGGCAGGGGCATTCAATGTCCAGTTTGGGGGTGGGGGGAAGTATCTGATTTGGGGATGGGGCACAGTGCCCGGTTTGGGGAATGGGGGCGCAGTGCCCGGTTTGGGGAATGGGATGGGCAGTTTTGGAGAATGCCGGGTCAGTTTTGGGGGAATGGGAGGGCAGTTTCGGGGGAATGGGAGGCAGGTTTGAAGGAATGGGGTGGGGGGTGCAGTGCCCAGTTTGGAGATGGGGCTCAATGCCAGTTTTCGGGAAAGGGGTGATTGCCTGGCTTTTGGGAGGATACGAGTCCACATCTGAGAAGAATCATTCCCTGGTTTTGGAGGTGAAGTGGTGCTTCAGTTTCCTGAGGACCCCTACATTAACTCACCGACAACCAGCAGGGGGTGGCACTGCCCTCCTGTGTAACTGCATTTGTAGATCCTCCCAGTTCGTGTACCTGTCTCATTCACCTCCAGGGGCGCACTGACTACGACCCTGCACCGGGACAAGAGACAGGATATGACAACGTTACGAGAAACAACATGGGCCACGAATGGGAGATAGATGGAGACAGGGGGGATGAAGGAGGATGGAAGGAGCAAGAGCAGGATGGGGTGGGTGTGGGACAGAGATAGGGAATGGGGGAAGGGAGAGGAGAATGAAGGGATGGAGTGGAGGGGGAAGGGAGGAGAAAGGGGTAGGGGAGCAAAGATGGTGGATGGGAAGAAAGAGGGGACAGGAGGGGGACGGCAGGATGGTGAAACTGGGACAGTGCAAAAGAGGGAAAGGGGGCAATGAAGAGAATGGGAATGAAAGGAAGGGTGAAGGGAAGAGGGAGGGAAGAGAGGAGGAGGTAGTGGGAGAGGGGTAAACAGAGAAAGGGAGGAGGGGAGATTGGGATGGGTAGAGTTTTGAGTGAAGAGAGGGGAGGGCAAGAACAGGAAAAGAAGGATTGGCAGAAAGGTGAGGGGAAGGAGAGGGAGAAGAGGTGGCGCTGGGGGCAGAGAGAGGGAAGGGAGAAGGAGAGAGGTGAGGGCATCGTGGGGAGAAGGGGAGATGGAGGGGCGGGGAGAGGGAGGGGAGAGAGGTGAGGGGGAAGGGAGGAGAGAAGGGAAAGTGGTGGGGTGTAGAGTGAGGGACAGGCAAGAGAGGAGAGAGATGACGGGCAGACAGAGGGAGGGGAGAGTGGGACAGAAAAGGAGGAGGAGAGATTCGGGAAGCGGGAGAATTGAAGCGGAGAAAAGGGGATGCAGTGAGTAGGAGAAGGGAGGGGAGAGTAGTACATAAGTATGGTTGAGGAAGGAGGGGAAAAGGACAGAAACAGCCCCCATTTGAACACAGCCGACAAAACCCTCTTCCAATCTTCCACCACCACTCTGGCAGCACATTTCAGACTTGTACCACTCATTGTGTATAAAATTTGCCCCTCACATCTCCTTCGAACTTTCCCCTTCTCACCTTAAATGCATGCCCCCTACACTTCAACTCTGGGAAAAAGATTCTGGCCATCAACTCTATCTATGCATCTCATCATTTTACTGACTTCTATCAAGGCTCCCCTCAGCCTCTGCTGCTTCAGAGAAAACAACCCAAGTTTTTATAGCCTTGCCTTACAGCTCATACCTTCTAATCCAGGCAGCATCCTGGTAAACCGCTTCTGCACCCTCTCCAAAACCTCCACATCCTTCCTGTTATGTGGCGACCAGAAATGAACGTAACACTCTAGTGCGGCCTAACCAAAGTCTTGTAAAGCTGCAACATGACATCCTGACACTTGTACTCAATTCCCCAACCAATAAAATCAGGCATGCCATATGCATTCTTGACCACCCTATTTACTTGTGTGGCCACGTTCAGGGAGCTATGGATGTGAACACCAAGATCCTTCTGTATATCAATGCCGTTCAGGATCCTGCCGTTAACTGTACATTTTTCCTTAACATTTGGTCTCTCAAAGAGCAGCTTCCCACACTTACCTGGATTAAACTCCATCTGCCATTTCTCCGCCCATATCTGCATCTGATTGATATCCCACTGAATCCTTTGACAACCTTCTACACTATCCACAACACCACCAACCTTTGTACTGTCTGCAGACTTACTAACTCATGCATCTACATTTTCATCCAAGTCATTTAGATCTATTACAACGGCAGAGGTCCCAGTACGGATTCCTGCAAAACACGACAAAGTCACGGACCTCCAGCCTGTGAAAACACCCGTTCACCACTGCACTCTGTCTTCTATGGGAAAACCAATTCTGGATCCAAGAGGCCGAGGCACCATGGATCCCATGCAGCTTAATCTTCTTAAGGAGCCTATCATGAGGCACCTTGTCGAAAGCCTTACTAAAATCCACATAAACAACATTCACTGCTCTACTGTCATCGATCACCTTTGCGTCACCTCCTCGAAAAACTCAATCAAATTGGTAAGGCAAGACCTGCCCCACCAAAGCCATGTTGACCTTCCCTAATTAGGCCATACAACAATCTTGGTTAAGGCCCCAGCAATCTCCTCTCTTGCCTCTCTCAATACCCTGGGGTAGATGCCATTGGGCCCTGCGGACTTACCCACCTTAATGCTCTTCAAGAGACCCAACACCACTTCTTTCTTGATCTCAAAATGCCCAAGCATATTAGCTTGCTCCTCACAAATCTCACTATCATAGATCATAGAATCTCTGCAGTGTGGAAATAGGCCCCTCGGCCCATCAAGTCCATACCTGACCCACAGAGCATCTCACCCAGACCCAACCACCTATAACCCACCTAACCTACACATCCCTGAACACTATGGGCAATTTAGCATGGATAATCCATCTAACCTGCACATCTTTGGACTGTGGGAGGAAACCGGAGCACCCAGAAGAAACCCACGTAGACAAGAGGAGAATGTGAAAACTCCACACAGACAGTTGCCCGAGTGTGGAATCGAACCCAGGTCCCTGGCGTTGTGAGGCAGCAGTGCTAACCACTGGGCCTCCATGCCATTGCAAAAGTGGAGTCGGTAGGATTCGAATCTATGCAGGGAAGCCCTGCAGGATTGCAGACCATTGCCTTAACCACTCTGCCATAATTACAGGTCCCAATCTTATCTTCCCTGATACTATCTTCCATACCCTTCTCCTGGGAGAATACCAATGCAAAATACTCATTTAGGATCTCACCTACATCCTCTGTCTCCGAGCGCAAGTTCCCTCATTTATCCTTGATTGGTCCGACCTTCTTCCTAGTTATCCTCTTGTTTTTAATGTATTCATAGCATCCCTTAGGATTCTCTTTCATCCTCCTTGCCAAGGTCATTTCATGGCCTCTTCTTGCTCTCCTAATTCCCTGCTTGAGTTATTTCCTGCTTTCTTTACGTTCCTCACGGACCCTGTCCGATTTTAGCTTCCTAAACCTTATACATGCTTCTTTTCTCCTCTTGACAAAATTCACAACCTCCCTTGTTATCCAAGGGTCCCTTACCTTGCAATCCCTGTTCTTCCTTCTTACTGGAACATGCCGGTCCTGAACTCAGATCAGGAGGTCTTTAAACAACTTCCACATGTCAAATTGGGACTTGCCCAATGACAGCTCCTCCCAATTAACACTCCTTCGCTCCTGCCTAACACTGACATAATGTGCCCTCTCCGAGTACCCTCCCGCAAGGTCCTGACTTATTCAGAGCTATTTTAAAACTTAAGGAGTTGTGATCACTGTTTCCAAAATACTCTCCCACTGAAAGGACAGTCACCTGGCCAGGCTCATTAGCCAATACAAGGTCCAGTACGGCCCCTCCTCTAGTTGGACTATCCACATACTGTTTCAAGAAGCCTACTTGGATGCACTTGACAAATTCTAACCCATCTAAGCCTCTTGCTCTAAGAGAGTCCTAGTCAATATTGGGGAAGTTAAAGTCATCCACTATGACAAACCTTTTGTCATTGCATCGTTCCATAATCTGCCGACATATTTGTTCCTCAATCTCTCGGTGGCTGTTGGCGTGCTATCAGAGTGATTGCATCTCTCTTATTTTTGAGCTCTATCCATATTGCCTCAGTGAATGAGCCCTCCACCATGTGCTCTCTGAGTGCATATGTGACATTCTCCCTGATTAGTGATGCAACTCCTCCACCTCTTTTACCTTCCCCTCTATCTTGTCTGAAACAACAAAACCCTGGAAAGCCAGTCCTTGTCCCTCTCTCAACCAAGTCTCTGTAATGGCCACGACATCACAGTCCCATGCACTGATCCAGGCTCTAAGCTCATCTGCCTTAACTACAATGCTCCTTGCATTAAAATAAAGACACTCCAGCCATTAGTAACATCACGTTGATTTACCTGTCTCTGCCTGTCCTTCCCTCCTGATTTACTGATCCTAACATCTACCTTCCCCCTCAATCCCTCCACTTGGTGACCTGCTGCTCTGGTTCACAAATACCTGCTAATCAGATTTAAAAGTGTGAAGTGATTCATTTTGGCAGGTCAAATTTGAATGCAGAATACAGGATTGATGGCAGGATTCTCAGCAGTGTGGAGGAACAGAAAGATCTTGGGGTCCACGTGGATAGCTCCCTCAAAGTTGCTACCCAAGTTGATAGGGTTGTAAAGAAGGCGTATGGTGTGTTGGCTTTCATTGGCAAGGGAACTGAATTTAAGAGCCGTGAGGTTATGCTGCAGTTCTATCAAACTCTGGTTAGATCACACTTGGAATATTGTGTTCAGTTCTGGTCACCTCATTATAGGAAAGATGTGGAAGCTTTAGAGAGGGTGCAGAGGAGATTTACCAGGATGCTGCCTGGACTGGAGGGCAGGTCTTTTGAGGCAATGTTGAGGAAACTAGGGTTTTTTTCACTGGAACGAAGAAGGATGAGAGGTGACTTGATAGAGGTTTACAAGATGATGAGAGGCAGAGATAGAGTGGATGGCCAGAGACTTTTTCCTAGGGTGGACATGACTATTACGAGGGGTCATAATTTTAAGGTGATTGGAGGAAGATATAGGGGAGATGTCAGAGGTAGGTTCTTCGCACAGAGAGTGGTGGGCGTGTGGAATGCGCTGCCGGCAGTGGTAGTGGAGTCAGATAATTTAGATTCTTTTAAGTGACTCTTGGACAGGCACATGGAGGATAGTAAAATGTCGGGTATGCAGGGTAGATTGATCTTAGTAGGATAATAGGTGAGCACAAGGGCCAAAGGGCCTGTACTGTGCTCTCTTGTTCTATGTTCTGAACCCTGCCAACTTGCACTAGCAAATATCCCTGCAAGGAGGTGGTGTCAGTCAATTTCCCCTCTCTCAGGAAGATATCTGTACACTGACTAATGTCTTTCATTTGTCTCTCTCTCCCTCAGAGAGATATCTCATACTCAGAATTCCCTAGTGTGGAACAGGCCATTCAGTCCATCGGGTCCACACAGACGCTCCAAACAGCACACCTACCCTATCCCTGGGACCATGCATTTCTCATGGCTAACCCACCTAGCCTGCACATTCCTGGACACTAGGAGCAATTTAGCAACGGCAAATCCACCTGACGTGTGCATTTTTGGACTGTGGGAGGAAAGCGGATCACCCTGAGGAAACCCATGGAGACATGGGGAGAATGTACAACGTCCACACAGACAGTCACAAGTGTGGAATGTAACCTCGGTCTGTGGCGCTGAGGTAGCAGTGCTAACTGCTTAGCCACGCTGCCGCCCTCACTTACACTGACTGGTGTCTCTTAGTCCTCTCTCTCTCTCTGTCTCTCAGCGAGATACCGCTAGACTGGCTGGTGTTTTTCAGTTCCCTCTTTCTGAGAGAGATATCTGTGCACTGACTGGTGTCTGTCTCTCTCTCAGGTAGACATCTGTACACTGACTGGTGTCTCTCTGTCCTGTCATTCTCTTGCAGGTAGATATCTGTACACTAACATTGTCCCTCAGGCCTCCCCTCCCTTTCAGAGAGATATCTGCATCCTGACTTGTCCCTCAGTCCACTCTCTCTCTCTTTAAATGTTATCTGTACAATCATTCAGATTTTCAGTAACACCCATTCTCATAAGGAGTTATTTGTACACTGTCTGGTGTCCGTCAGGCCACTCACTCTCTCTCAGGGAGATATTTGAACACTGACTCACACTTCTCCATTCTTCTCTTTCATGGAAGCAACTATACACTGATATTTACCTCTCTGTTCCGCCCCACCTTCTCTCTATGGGGAGAGTATCTGGAGTCTCGTACTTACCTCATTCTCTCAGGGAGATATCTGTACACCGACTGGTGTCTCTCAGACCCCTTTTTCTCAGGGGGATATCTGTACACTGACTGGGATTTCGCTATACCACCCACACTCCGAGGCAGACGTTTGTACATTGACTGGTATCCCTCAGTATGCACGCAATCAGGGAGATACCTGTGCACTAACTACTGTTTCTAAGTCCCCTTTCATTATCTCAGGTTACAAGGACGACACCTGTACATTGACTGGAGACTTTCAGTCCCTCCTCTCTCTCACCAGGTGATAATTGTATGCTAAGATTATCTCTCAGTCCTCTTTGTCTCTCAGGAAGGTATTTGCTCACTGACTGATGACCCTCAGTCCACACTCTCTCTAAAAGTAATCTGTACACTCATTGGGCTTTCTCAGTACCCTGCAGTCTCATACAGAGATATCTATATACTGACTAGTATCACACAGAGCCTACCTTCACCCCCTCTCAGGGTGATATCCGTACCCTGACTGTTGTCCCTCAGTCCACTCTCTCTCCCTAAATGTTGTGTATACATTGACTCAGATTTCTCATTAATACCCACTCTCATAAGGCGTTATCTATACACTGAATGGCTTTCCTCAAGCCATTCTTTCTCACACCTTTCAATTCTTCTCTTTTACGGAAATATCTGTATACTGATATTTGTCTCTTGAGTCCCGTCCCTCTCTCCAAGGGAAAATATCTGGAGTCTTGCAGTCACCTCACTCTCTCAGGGAGAGATCTGTGCACCGATTGGTGTCTCTCAGACCCTTCTATCTCAGAGAGATAGCTGTGCGCTGACTCACACAGTCTTCCCCCTCTCTCTGACAGAGATCTCAGTACTGTCTGTCTCTCTGGAAGTCAATGGTATACATACCATTATTTCTAAGTCCCCTTTCTTTATCTCTCAGGGCGATATCTGTGCACTGACTAGTGTCTCACAGTTCCTGCTCTCAGAGAGATATCCGCACATGGACCTGTGTCTATCAGACCCCGCTTTCTCAGCCAGATATCTGTACACTCACCGGTGTCTCTCAGTCTCCTCTCTCACAGAGAGATATTTGTACACTGACTTGAATTTCTCAGTACCAGCCACACTCACAGGCAGATATCTGCACACTGACTGGTGTCCATCAGTCCTTTCTCACAGGGATACCTGTACACTACCTAGTGTTCTCAGTCCCCACACACTGTCAGGGAGATGCAGCAACAATGACTTGCACCTCTCAGCTCTTCTTTTTTATGGAAATATCTGTGTACTGATATTTGTCTCTCAGTGCCACACCACCCTCTCTCTATGGAAAAATACTGGAGTCTTGCAGTCGCCTCTCTCTCTCCCAGGTGGATATCTGTACACTGACTGGTGTCTCTCAGCACCCCCGTCTCTCAGGGAGATATCTATACACTGACTGGTGCCTCTCAGCCCCCAGTCTCTCAGAGAGATATTTGTACACTGACTGGTGTCTCTTAGTTCCATCTCAGGGAGATATTTGTACATTGACTGGTGTTTCTCAGCCCCTGTCTCTCAGGGAGATATCTGTACAGAGACTCATTTCCATCACTTAGCGAGATATCTGCACACTTGTCCTTTGTACTTACCACGTTTCTGTGCTGCTTTGAAACTGTGCCACCATTTGCCCGAAATGAGAATCCTTGGTGCCACTGAAGCTCTGTGCTCCCTCCGTTTCGATGTTGAAAGCGTGACTATGCAGGAAATCTTTGCAGAGTTGGAGTAGAGGAAAGAGATGGGAAGGAATGCATCAGAATGTCATGCTGAAGATCAGTTGACTGCATTGATGTAGTCCACCTCCTCCGCCAAGGCTGTATGTTCCCACTGTCTAGCACATGTGCCACCAACACTTGATTCGGGAGGGAGCACGGCGACTGACAGCTTTAAAGCACTCAGTGCTCAACAGCAACTTGGGGACAGAAATGAGGGAGTGCTCAGGACCAAGAATGATCAGCCTGAGTAAACAGGAGCAGGAGAAGGCCATTTGGCCCTCCCTGCTTGCTCTTGCTGTGCCCATTCAACACAGTCATCTAATTTCAGTTCACTGCTCCCACTCTCTCCCTAAACCCTTTGGTCCCTTTAGCTCTCAGAGCTATTTCTAACTCCTTGAAAATACACAATGTTTTGTCCTCGATCACTTTCTGTTACAGAGAATGCCACAGGCTCCCCCCTACTCTCTTCATCATTTCTCCTCATCTCAGTCCTACCCCACATCCTTCGACTGTGATCCCTCGTTCTGTACTTCTCGGTTCTCTGGAACATCCTTCCTGCATTTACCCTGTGTAGTCCTGTTGAATTTTATACGTGCCAATGAGATCTCCCACCTCATTTTCTAACCTCCAGAGAATATAGCTCTACCCAATGCATGTCAGTCCTGCCATCTCAGGAATCGGTCCAGTAAACCTTCACTGCACTCCCTCCATCGCCAGAACATCCTTCCTCAGATAAGGAGACCAAAACTGCGCACACAATACTCCAAGTGTGGTCTCACCAAGGCCCTTTACAATTGCAGCAGGACATCCCTGCTCCCATACTCGAATTCTCTCATGAAGAAGGCCAACGTACCAATTACCTTCTTCACTGCCTGCAAATTGAGACCTTTCCAGGATAACACACAGATGTTCCTCCTGGTGAAGTTTGCAGAAGGCCAGCATTTGAGGAGCACAGAACAGGGAGTCCTGCCCGGTTTGGAGCTCTTTGCAGAGATAGAGGACCTGCTTATTGAAACTGGAAAGAATACAGAACAAATTGACAAGGATGTTGCCAGGACTCAAGCGACTGAGTTATAGGGAGAGGCTGGACAAGCGAGGACTCTTTTCTTTAGAGCATATGAGACTGAGGGAGGAATCTTATTGAAGTGCGTCATATCATGAGAGGCATGGATAGGGTGAATGTACTCTTTCTTTCCCCAGAGCTGGGGAAGAGGGCTAGAGGGCATCAGTTTAAGGTAAGAAGGGAAAGAATATATGGGAACCTGAGGGGCAAATTTTTACAGAGATGGTGGTACGCATATGGAATGAGCTGACAGGGAAATGGTTGAGGTGAGTCCATTAACAACATTTCAAAGGCATTTGGACAAGTACATCGATAGGAAATGTTTAGAAGGATATGGGCCAAGTGCAGGGAAATGGGTTTAGCGTGAATGGACATTTCGGTCGGCACGGACCAGTTTGGGCCAAAGGGCCTGACTCCAGTTGTGGATAGTGCGGAAGGATGTCGCAGGTTACAGAGGGACATGCATAAGCTGCAGAGCTGGGCTGAGAGGTGACAAATGGAGTTTAATGCGGAAAAGTGCGAGGTGATTCACTTTGGAAGGAGTAACAGGAATACAGAGTACAAGGCTAACGGTAAGATTCTTGGTAGTGGGGATGAGCAGAGAGATCTTGGTGTCCATGTGCATAGATCCCTGAAAGTTGCCACACAGGTTGATATGGTTGTTAAGAAGGCGTACGGTGTGTTAGGTTTTACTGGTAGAGGGATTGAGTTTCGGAGCCATGAGGTCATGTTGCAGCTGTACAAAACTCTGGTGCGGCCGCACTTGGAGTATTGCATACAGTTCTGGTCACCGCATTATAAGGAGGATGTGGAAGCATTGGAAAGGGTGCAGAGGAGATTTACCAGGATGTTGCCTGGTATTGAGGGAAGGTCTTATGAGGAAAGGCTGAGGGACTTGAGGCTGTTTTCGTTAGAGAGAAGAAGGTTAAGAGGTGACTTAATAGAGACATACAAGATGATCAGAGGATTAGATAGGGTGGACTGTGAGAGCCTATTTCCTCGGATGGTGAGGGCTAGCACGAGGGGACATAGCTTTAAATTGAGGGGTGATAGATATAGGACGGATGTCAGAGGTAGATTCTTTACTCAGAGAGTAGTAAATGCATGGAATGCCTTGCCTGTAGCAGTTGTAGACTTGCCAACTTTAAGAGCATTGAAATGGTCGTTGGATAAACATATGGATGATAATGGAATAGTGTAGGTTAGATGGGCTTCAGATTGGTTTCACAGGTCGGCGCAACATCGAGGGCCGAAGGGCCTGTACTGCGCTGTAATGTTCTATGTTCCATGCTGTAGGACTCTATGCTGGACTAGGATTAGGAAGAACAGGCTACCAGCCTCTTGAAACTGCTGCACATTTTGATAAGATCCTGTTTGATCTGTTCCTACCCTCCATTCCTTTGCCTAACTCCAATCCATCCACCACAGTCTCAAAACTATTCGATGACCCTTTCTCCGCCGCCTTCTGAGGTGGAGACTCCAAGGGCACACAACCCTCCGAGATACGTCCTCGCCATTCCCATCAGAATTCGCCACCCTCTAATTTTAAACCAGTGCCTGCTCTTTCTGGACTCACCTCCACGAGGGAACAACCTTTGTACATCCACCTTGTCAAGAAAATTTCGGGCTCAGACTTCAACCAGAGAGTGGGGTGCCTGTGGAATTCTCTGCGACAAAAAGTAGTTGAGGCCAAACCCCTGAATGTTTTAAGAAGGAGTTAGAGTTCTTGGGGTTAAAGGGATCAAATGGTATGTGGGAGAAAGCGGGAACAGAGAACTGAGTTGGATGATCAGCCATGATCATATTGAATGGTGTAACAGTGTCGAAGGGCTGAATGGCTTACTCCTGCTTCGAACTTCTCTATCTCTACATTTCGATCCAAGATACTTCAATCAAGTCACCCCTCACTCATTCCAAGGTAACAAGCACAGTCTGTCAAAACTTTCGGCAGTGGACAAACCACCATTCCAGGTATCAACCAAGTAAATCTCCTCTGAACCAAATCCAAAGCATTTACATCCTTCACTAAATAGTTTAACTATATTTTCTGACAAGGTGACTAAATATATCAGTGAGGGTAGTGCAGTTGATGTGGTTTACATGGACTTCAGTAAGGCCTTTGACAAGGTTCCACACACATGGAAGGCTGGTTCAAGCAGTTGGAGACCATGGAGTCCGAAGCAAGTCAGCAACCTGGATCCAAATCTAGCTTCCAAATAGGAAGCTCAAGGTGACGATGGAGTGTTGTTTTTGTGATTGGATGCATGGGACCAGCGGTGTACCACAGGATCACTGCTGGGAGCCTTGCCGTTTGTTACGTATATTAATGTATATTGGATGTGAATGCAGAAGGTATAAATAGGAAGTTCGCAGATTACATGAAAATTGGTGGTGTTGTTGATAGTAAAGAGGATGGTCTCAGATATAATCTGATAATGATCAGATAATTAATTGGGCAGAGCAATAGCACATAGAATTTAATTCCGATAAATACAATGTGATGCATTTTGTTAGGTCTAATAAGGGATGGAGATACACAATGAATGGTAGGTCCCCAGGGAGTACTGAGGAACAAAAGAACAAAGCAGAATTATGGTACAGGAACAGGCCCTTCTGCCCTCCAGGCCTGTGCCAATCATCATGTCTTGATTAAACTAAAAAACAAATCTTCTGCCCTTATTCGGTCCATAGCCCTCTATTCTCTCCCTATTCATATAAACATCCAGATGCCTCTTAAATGTTGCCAACATGCCTGTTTCCATCACCTCCTCTGGCAGTGTGTTCCAGTCCTACCACTCTCTGTGTGAAAAACTTTCCTCACACATCTCCCTTAACTTTTTGCCCTCTCACCTTGAACCTGCACCCCCTTGTAATTGAAACTTCAACCCTGGGAAAAAACCTCTGACTATCCACCCTGTCTATGCATCCACTAATTTTGTAGACCTCTAGCAGTTCTCCTTTCAGCCGCTGACTTTTCAGTGAAAACAATCCTCGTCTTTTTGACCTTCCTCACAGTCAATACCCTCAAGACCGGGCAACATCCTGATGAACCTTCTCTGCACTCTCTCCAAAGCATCGACATCCTTCTGGTAATGTAGCAACCAAAACTGCACACACTACTCCAAATGCGGCCTAACAAGGGTTTTATATAGCTGCAACATGTTTTGCCAACTCTTGTATTCCATGCCCTGACTGATGAAGGCAAGCATGCCATATGCCTTCTTAATCACAGCAGGCCAAGCAGCATCAGAGGAGCAGGAAGGCTGACGTTTCGGGCCTAGACCCTTCTTCAGAAATGGGGGAGGGGAAGGGGGTTCTGAAATATATAGGGAGAGAGGGGGAGGTGGATAGAAGATGGATAGAGGAGAAGATAGGTGGAGAAGAGACAGACAGGTCAAAGAGGCGGGGATGGAGCCAGTAAAGCTGAGTGTAGGTGGGGAGTTAGGGAGGGGATATGTTGGTCCAGGGAGGACAGACAGGTCAAGGGGGCAGAATGAGGTCAGTAGGTAAGAGATGGGGGTGGGGCTTGAGGTGGGAGGAGGGGATAGGTGGGAGGAAGGCTTGCAGAACACCTACGCTCGGTTCACACTAAACAACTGCCCCTCCCAGTCGTGAACCATTTCAACTGCCCCTCCCATTCCGCAGACAACATGTCCATCCTGGGCCTCCTGCAGTGCCACAACGATGCCACCCGAAGGTTGCAGGAACAGCAACTCATATTCCGCTTGGGAACCCTGCAGCCCAATGGTATCAAAGTGGATTTCACAAGCTTCAAAATTTCCCCTCCCTCTACCGCATCCCAAAACCAGCTCAGCTCGTCCCCGCCTCCCTAACCTGTCCTTCCTCCCACCTATCCCCTCCTCTCACCTCAAGCCCCACCCCCAGCTCCTACCTACTAACCTCATCCCGCCCCCTTGACCTGTCCATCCTCCCTGGACTGACCTACCTCCTCCCTAACTCCCCACTTACACTCACCTTTACTGGCTCCATCCCCGCCTCTTTGACCTGTCTGTCTCCTCTCCACCTATCCTCTCCTCTATCCATCTTCTATCCGCCACCCCCTCTCTCCCTATTTATTTCAGAACTCCCTTCCCCTCTGCTATTTCTGATGAAGGGTCTAGGCTCGAAACGTCAGCCTTCCTGCTCCTCTGATGCTGCTTGGCCTGCTGTGTTCATCCAGCTCTACACCTTGTTATCTCAGATTCTACAGCATCTGCAGTTCCTACTATCTCTGCCTTCTTAATCACTTTGGCCACCTGTGTTGCCACTTTGAGGGAACTGTGGACCTGCACACCCAGATCCATCTGTATGTTAATGTTGCTAAGGGTTCTGTCATTTGCAGTATAATTCACACCTAAATTTGATCCTCCAAAATGCATCACCTTGCACCTGTCTGGATTAAACTCCATCTGCCATTTCTGTGCCCAAGTTGCCAATCTATCCCTATCCTGTTGTATTGTTTTACAATCGTTGGCACTATCAGCAACTCCACCAATCTTCATGTCATCTTTTTTGTCATGTGGGACTTTATCAAATGCCTTACTAAAGTCCACATAAACTACATCCACAGCTCTTCCCTCATCAATTATCTTTGTCACCTCTTCAAAAATTTCAATCAGGATGGTGAGACATGTCCTTTCCCATGTTAAAACTTGCTGCCTTTCGCTAACTAGCCCATTTTCTTCCAAATGTGCAAATATCCTGTCCTTCAGTATCCTCTCCAAGAGCTTCCCTACCACAGATGTCGGACTCACCAGCCTATAACTTCCTGGATTATCCCTGCTTCCTTTCTTAAACAAGGGAACGTTGGCTAACCTCCAGTCCTCTGGAACCTCGCCTGTGGTCAAGGAGGATGTGAAGATATCTGCTAATGCCCCAGCTATATTTCCTCTTGCCTCTCGCAGCAACATGGGATAGATTCCAACTAGCATAGAACATAGAACAATACAGCGCAGAACAGGCCCTTCGGCCCTCGATGTTGCGCCGACCTGTGAACTAAGCCCATCCCCCTACACTATCCCATCATCATCCATATGCTTATCCAAGGACTGTTTAAAGGCCCCTAATGTGGCTGAGTTAACTACATTGGCAGGCAGGGCATTTCACGCCCTTACCACTCTCTGAGTAAAGAAGCCCTGGAGACTTGTCTACCTTCATGCAATTTAGGATACCCAAAGTTTTCTCCTTTAATATATTAACATTCTCTAGAGTATTCACACACTTATCCCTGACATCAACATCAATCATGTCCTCCTCGGTGAATACCGATACAAAGTGCTCATTAAGGATCTCTTTCACTTCCTGTGGCTCCACACACAACTCTTTCCCTTAGTACCCTCTTTCTTCTAATATATGCATTAAAAGCCTTGGGATTCTCCTTGACACCGTTTGGCACCTTTTAGCCTTCCTAGTTCTGCGTTTAAATTCCTTCCTAATTTCTCTATACTCCTTAAGGGCTTTGTCAGTTTGTAGCTGCCTAGACCTTTCGTATGCACAAAGGGAGCTTGGTGTACAAGTCCACAGATACCCGAAGGTGTCAGCACAGGATACTTGCCTTCATTAGCCAGGATGCAGGACAGTGAAACAAGGAAGTCTTCCTACAACTTGACACAACATTGGTTGGGCCACAGAAGGAAGGGCTACATTTGGAAGAAAATGGGCTTATCAGTGATAGACAACATGGTTTTGTGCAGGGAAGGTCATGTCTTACTAACTTAATAGAATTCTTTGAGGACGTGACAAGGTTGATTGATGAGGGTAAGGCTGTAGATGTCATATACATGGACTTCAGTAAGGCGTTTGATAAGGTTCCCCATGGCAGGCTGATGGAGAAAGTGAAGTCGCATGGTGTCCAGGGTGTGCTAGCTAGATGGATAAAAAACTGGCTAGGCAACAGGAGACAGAGAGTAGTAGTGGAAGGGGGTTTCTCAAATTAGAGACCAGCCACCAGTGGTGTTCCACAGGGATCTGTGCTGGGACCACTGTTGTTTGTGATATACGTAAATGATTTGGAGGAAGATATAGGTGGTCTGATTAGCAAGTTTGCAGATGACATGAAGATTGGTGGAGTAGCAGAGAGTGAAGGGGACTGTCAGAGATTATAGCAGAATATAGATAGATTGGAGAGTTGGGCAGATAAATGGCAGGTGGAGTTCAATCCGGGCAAATGTGAGGTGATGCATTTTGGAAGATCTAATTCAAGAGCAAACTATACAGTAAATGGAAAAGTCCTGGGGAAAATTGATGTACAGACAGATCTGGGTGTTCAGGTCCATTGTTCCCTGAAGGTGGCAACGCAGGTCAACAGAGTGGTCAAGAAGGCATACGGCATGCTTTCCTTCATCGGACGGGGTATTGAGTACAAGAGTTGGCAGGTCATGTTACAGTTGTATAAGACTTTGGTTTCGCCACATTTAGAGTACTGCATACAGTTCTGGTCGCCACATTACCAAAAGGATGTGGATGCTTTGGAGATGGTGCAGAGGAGGTTCACCAGGATTTTGCCTGGTATGGAGGGCGCTAGCTATGAAGAAAGGTTGAGTAGTTTAGGATTATTTTCATTAGAAAGACGGAGATTGAGGGGGAACCTGACTGAGGTCTACAAAATCATGAGGGGTATAGACAAGGTGGATAGCAAGAAGCTTTTTCCCAGAGTGGGGGACTCAATTACTAGGGGTCATGAGTTCAAAGTAAGAGGTGGAAAGTTTACAGGAGATATAGTGGAAAGTTCTTTACGCAGAGGGTGGTGGGTGCCTGCAACACATTGCCAGCAGAGGTGGTAGACGCAGACACGTTAGTGTCTTTTAAGATGTATCTGGACAGGTACATGGATGGACAGGGAGCAAAGCGATACAGACCCTTAGAAAACAGATGACAGGTTTCGACTGAGGATCTCGATTGGCGCAGGCTTGGAGGGCCGAAGGGCCTGTTCCTGTGCTGTAATTTTCTTTGTTCTTTGTTGAATACTGTGTGCAGTTCTGATCGGCACACTATTGGAAGGATGTGATTGTGCTGGAGAGTGTGCAGAGGAGATTCACCAGCATATTACCTGGGACGAAATGTCTTAGTTATGAGGACAGACTGGAGAGGCTGGGTTTGTTTTCCCCAGAGTAGAGGAGGCTGAGGGGTGCATATCAAATTATGAGAGGTAGAGACAGAGTTGATAGCGCAAATCTTTTCCCTATGGCAGATGTGTGTAAGATGAGCGGGCATAGATTTAAGGAGTAAGTGTTTTAGAGTATATCTGGAAAAAGAAATTCACCCAGAGGGTGGTACATATATGGAACAAACTGCCTGAAAGTGTGGTAGAGGCAGGTACTCTCGCAAAATTTAAAAATTATCTGGATGAACACTTAAAATGCTAGGGCACAGTAGGGCTACGGACTAAGTGCACGTAAATGGAATTAGTGTAGATTGGTGCTTGTTGGTTGGCAGAGACACGATGGACTGAAGGGACGTGTTTCTATGCTTTGACAATCTCTGAATAACGAAACTAATGCTGCAAACAGTCTTTGAGAAGTGGTCTCATGAATATCCTGTATTGTATAACAGAAACATAATGACATGCATTACACTAGTATTGGGATTGATACAGGACTTTGGAGGGAGTTTGGGACAGTGAGATTAGTTTGGGGATTGATACAGAGCTATGGGGTGAGCGGGGGATAGTAAGATCGGTTCGGGGATTGACACAGGGATATGAGGAAAGAGTGCAGTTATGTTGAATATTTTAGTCTAAGACTGGGCTACAAGATTCTATATCTGATGCTGTTTGGAGACAGAACAAAGACGACTTTGGACTGTTATTTACAAGCAGTCCCTTCGTACTCTGACAGCAGTGAACCTGTTTCTCATTCCTGTCACTCCAGGAATGTTAGACACCAAGCTGGGAGAATGTACAATGTCTAGCTGTTACCTCCTGAAGTACAGAAGCCCAATTTTAAAGAACAAAAGTTACTTACCCCAAGAAAGGCAAAGGAAGACAGCAAGTAGCCCCTTCATTGCCCACATCATTGCAATCCACACACCGTGTGTGGTCTATCTGCGTAAATAAGTGGCTTCCTCATTTTACAGTGGTGGTGCAACACCCAGAACATTTCAGAATATTCTGACTTTAAACAATACTGCGAAAGGACTTCCTGTCACTCAGATGCAAGTCATACATAGAACAGGATCAGCTAACGGTCTCATGACCCTGTTCCTACCACTGTGCTGGAAATACAGAGTAGAGTTCCCCCTACACTTTTAAGCAGAAAGTAAATGTCCCTCCACATTGTCTCCATCAAATACTCCCAGGACAGGGGCAGCATGCGGTTAGATGCAGAGTAAAGCTCCTTCTACATTGTCCCCATCAAATATTCTCAGGACAGGGGTAGCACAGTGTATCTAAATCAGTGTATATAACACTGCGTGCTCACACACACACAAACATACAAAGACTCATCCCTGAACTCTTGACTGCGCTATTACAGGATCAAAATATCACTGGTTCGACATTCTACTTCTCAAATTCAATTCAATGCCAAGTTCTTTGTTTGATTCTCTCTGTTCTGATTCCCTATTAAATTTCTCATTCTTAACATCCACATGAATAGTCTCCAAATCCCATTTGCCATGTCCTGCTCCCAAACCAAAAACAGCGTGCGATACAGGAACTTCTCAGTGTTGGGGGAGGGCAGTGTTGAGCCTTATCCAGCTCTGTGAATGTCCTGTGTTAATCTGAAACCAGGAATTGTGTAATGGCGCTTTAATGTTTCAAAATCACAACATTATTTAGTCATTCATGTCTGTGATTGAGGTGAGTGAGCGAGTAACGAGGGTCACTGGACTCTGATTTCCCTCCATAGATGATGCCAGACCTGCTGAGTTTTCCCAGGAATCACTTCTTGTGTATCATTGGGGCAAGTACTCCTTTACTCTCACAGTCATAGAGTCACAGAGTAATACAGTACAGAAACAGGCCCTTCAGCCGAAACTGGTCCATGCTGATCATGGCGCACACTCAGCCAATTCCAACTGCCCATATTTGGTCTATATTCCTCTAAACCCTTCCTATCCATGTGCCTATCCAAATGTTATTTTTTTAAATGTTGCTACTGGACTTGCCTCAACCACTTTCCCTGGCAGCCCATTCCATATATGCACCACTCCGTGCGTGAAGAAATTGCCTTTCAGGTTCTTCTTAAATCTTTCCCCTCTCACTTTAAACCTATGCCCTGTAGTATTCGATTCCCCATCCCTGGGAAAAAAGACTATATGCATTCATCCGAAGTATGCCCCTCACGGTTTTATACACCTCAATAAGGTCACCCCTCATTCCTCTACATTCCAAGGAATAAAGTCCTGTCCTGGCCAACCTCTCCCTCTAACTCAGGCCTACTCATCCTGACAACATCCTTGTAAATCTTCGTTGCACACTTTCCAGTTTAACTATGTCTTTCTTATAACAGGGTGACCAAAGCCAGAGACAATAATCCAAGTTCAGCCTCACCAACAACTTATACAGCTGTAACGTAACATCCCAACTCCTTTGCTCAATGCTTTGACTGACGAAGGCCAGCATGCTAAATGCCTTCTTCACCACCCTGTCTACCTGTGACGCTGTTTTCAATTAACTACGTACTTGTACTCTTGTACTTACTAAGTTAATAAACATGACTGTCTGGATCCTTGGACACAAATCACAGAAAGCTTCTGTGATGGTGTCACCAAATATTAGGAGGACAACTGATGCGTTAAACTGCAGCTTTCTCTGAAGTTTGGGAAGATTTGTGGCTCGGGTTGTGGATGAGGTTGTAGACATGTTCGCCGTGTGGGTGGGTTTGGCATATAAATGACAAGCGGGACAGAACACCGACGCTTCACCGGTGGCACACTGACAATGTTACCTAGCAGGGTGACGAAACGTTTGCAACCAAACCCACTGCCGCAGCGAGCATGTCTACAACCTCATGCAGCTTCCGCTGTTCCTGCTCCTGGTTTACCATTCAACCATGTAGCTTTCACTGGGTTACAGACTGGAAACTAATTCAGGGCTTGTAGGTGGGGCAGGGTGGGGGGTGGGGGAGCTGGTGGGTGGGTTGTGCATAGAACAACAAATACCTAGGAGTGAGTTACAGACTGGAATCCAATTGAGGGGTTCAGTGTAGTTTGTATGTAGAGTAACAGATACTCAGGTATCATTTACAGACTGTCATTTAATTAAGGGGATCGGGGTGGTTTATATACAGAGTAACAGATACCCATGAGTGAGTTACAGACTGTAATATAATCAAGGGATTGGGTTGACTAATATACAGAGTGACAGATACCAGGAATCGCAGATTGGAATCTAATCGAGGGGGTGCTATATAGATTAACAGACACTGGGAGTGAGTTACAGATTGGAATCTAATCAAGCATTCTTGGGGTTTAAATATATACTAACATCCAGGACTGGAATTAAACACATAGCTCAGGTGTCTGGGATAACAAGGTGTGGAGCTGGATGAACACAGCAGGCCA
>JAHRHZ010000137.1:430559-449890 GCA_024137785.1 Ginglymostoma cirratum
ACTCCTGATCCCTGAAAACCTCACTCCCCACTCCCTATCCCTGAAAATGTCATTCACTACTCCTGATCCCTGAAATCCCTGCTCCACACTTCCTTTTCCTGTTACCCTCACCCCCCACTCCCCATCCCTGAAAACTCATTCACCGCTCCCGATCCCTGAACATCTCACTCTCCACTCTTGATCACTGTCAGCCTCACCTCATACTCCCTATTCCTTAAACCTCACTCCGCATTCCCTGTCTTTGTAAACTCTAGACCCTACAACTGGTACATGTGAGACAATGTGGGTATGAGAGAGAGTGTGGGCATGTGTTTGGGTGTGTGAGAGAGAGAGATAGAGTGTGTATGGGTGTGAGAGAGGGGGTGTCCATGCGCTTGCAAGAGAGAGAGCGCGCAAAAGAGAAGGCCTTTGGTAGTGTCAGTCTCTCTGTGTCTACATCAATGTGTCTGTGTCTGTCTGTGACAGCGTTTGAAATTCCGTGTATGTGTTCCTGTGTCTGTGTCAGTGTGTCTTTGCCTATAGCTGTGTGAGTGTCTTTCTGTTTCTGAGTATCATGGAGTTTTCCAGCATAAAGAGAGACCCTTTGGTCCAGCATCTCTGCACTAGTCATCAGAAATCCATCCATTCTGATCCTGTTTCCCAGGCCTTTTACCCTTGCCTTGTTATGACTATGGCATCTGCCATACTCAAAATAGTTCTTCAGTAATCTCATCTACATAGCTTGTCAAGAGTTTGGCTGAAGTTCACATTAACTGCATCTGCCACACAGACCTCATCTCCCCGAAAAACACAATCAAATTCTTTCAATATAATCTTCTTCTGACAAAGTCATGAAGACCATGCCTGAATAATCCCTTCCTTTCCAAGTAGAGATTAATTCTATCCCTCAGAACTTTCTCTGACACTTTCCCGGCTGCAGATATTAGACTCACTGACCTGTCGCTTCATAGAGTCATAGAATCATAGAGATGTACAGCAAGGTACAGCTCATCTGTGCTGACCAGATATCCTAAATTAATCTAGTCCCATTTGCCGCATATCCGTCTAAACCCTTCCTATTCATAAACCCATCCAGATGCCTTTTAAATGTTGTAATTGTTCCAGCCTCCTGTTTCTTTCTGTCCTCACTTCTTCAGAAATGCGACTAGTTTGGCTGTCCTCTGGCACCTCTCCTGTATTGGAGAGAATTTGAAAATTAATCAGAGACTCTGGTAATCGCTTCCCCTTGCCTGGGCAACATCTTATCTGTGCCTGGGAATTTGTCCACCTTCAAGCTCCCTAGAACTGATAACACCTCCTCCATCTGGATGCTATTTCTTTCCAGTATGCCACAGGACATCTCCAACTTATTTCCAGGCCTACGATGTCCTGTTTTCAATGAAGACAGATGCCAAGTACTCTTTTAACACCTCAGCAATCGCTTTGGGCTCCACTCACATTGTGTGACCCTCTGTCACAGAGTGAGTGAGTGTTGGAAAGAAAGTGAGAAATTAGTTTATTAAAAATCATTTGCTCCTTTTGATAGTTACAACTTGATGCTGTATCTAACCCTGTGCTGTCTCTGTCCTGGGAGTGTTTGATGGGGTACAGTGTAAAGGGAATTTTACTTTGTATCCTACCCCATGCTGTCCCTGTCTTGGGAATGTTTGATGGGGATAGTGTAGAGGACGCTTTACTCTGTATCTAAACAGAGCCTCTCTCTTTTCCAGTGAGGTTATACCAGCGGAGCCCCATGTGAATGATGTGATACATAGAAATATAGAAGATAGGAGCAGGAGGAGGCCATTCAGCCCTTCGAGCCTGTTCCGCCATTCATCAAGATCAGAGCTGATCGTCCAACTCAATAGGCTAATCCTGCTTTCTCCCCATAACCTTTGATCGCGTTCACTCCAAGTGCTATGTCTAGTCGCCTACTGAATACATTCAATGTTTTGGCATCAACTACCTCCTTCATCAGAATCTTGGGTGGTATGAGAATCTTCCGAGTCTGACAGACATTGACGAAACATGCGAGTTACATATTACCATCCTTCTCTGTTCTATTCCTCAGTTAGACCACACTGGGAGTACTGTGCACAGTTGTGGTCTCCATATCCCTCCAATAGGCCGCACAGTTCTGGTACCTATAATCCGAAAAGCATGGAGGCACACTGGAGAAGGTGACCACTGAAGATTTTGAAGATTGATTCCAGAACCGAGAGGTTACAAATCCTCGGAGAAAGATTGAACAGACTGGGGCTGTTTCCTCTTGGAAAGAGCAGGCTGATTTTGGAAACCTGTTCGAGGTCTTTAAGATTATCGGTTGGCAGGGGGGTTTGCGGTCTTGATGGTGAGAATACGTTTCCATTGGGGTTGGAGCGGAACTAGGAGACATTCGACTGGAAAGAGCTGGGAGTGAATCGAAACAGGAATTCTGGAGAACTGCCTTTACCTGCCGAGATGGGGTTGGGGAAATGTTGGAGTTACTCCCACAGCGAGAAAACAAGGAGTTAGAGGGTGGGAGCTGGATAGAAAGATGGAGGGAGAGAAGGACAGGGTGATGGAGGTGTGGGAGAAGGGGCAGAGGAGGAAGCTAGTATGGTGGTGGGACCAAATGGCCTCTTTTTTAGCTGTACTTCCTGTTGATAATCTTCTCTGTCATTCCTTCGAACATAGTGGGCAATATGGATGAAAAGGATTACGAACACGTGTCTTCACCTGACAGAAGATCAGCAAGAATCAAAATAATGTGGATGAAATAAACTGTCTCCAAAGACAGGAATTCTCAGACTCAGGAGGAAAACACCTCTATAGCAAGATCATTATTTTGTTAATGTTTGAAAAGATTGCCCACCATGACCCTCCTTCCCCCTCACCCTCTCTCTCTCTGTCAGGAAGATATCTGTACACTGACCGGTGTTCCTCAGTCGCACCCCACATTCTCTCGTTCTCTCTCTCTTTCTTAGGGAGATATCTGAACACTGACTAGTGTCCTTCAGTTCCCCCTCTCTCTCAGGGAGATATCTGTACACTGACTGGTGTCCTTCAGCCCCTTCTCTCTCTCAGAGGGAGATACCTGTACATTGACTGGTGTCCTTCAGTCCCCTCTCTCTCTCAGAGGGAGATATCTGTACACTGACTGGTGTCTCTCAGTCCCCTCTCTCTGTCTGGGGGACATCTGTACACTGACTGGTGTCTCTCAGTCCCCCGCTCTCTCAGGGAGATATCTGTACACTGACTGGTGTCTCTCAGCACCCCCCTCTCTCTCTCAGGGAGATATCTGTACACTGACTGGTGTCCTCCAGTCCCCTCCCTCTCTCAGGGAGATATCTGTGCACTGACTGGTGTTCTTCAGTGACCTCTCTCTCTCAGGGAGATATCTGTGCACTTACTGGTGTCTCTCAGTTCCCCCCTCTCTCAGGGTGATATTGAAGTATGTTGGAATTGTCAAATCATATCTATGAACAAAGTTGGTTTTGCATATTAAAAACAGTTAAGAAAAGCCAAATTATTGTCTCATATAAATCAACAGGCAGTCACTCAGATGATGGATATAGGGAGGGGTGTGTAGGGGCTGGAGGAGGTTACAGAGATACAGAGGTGGTGTAGGAGCTGGAGGAGGTTATGGAGATAGCAAAAGGGAGTGAGGACAATAGACAATGATGGGGGATAGTATGTTACGGTAAGCAGGGGAGTTTCTCCAGTCCTTGGCTAGTTCCTTATCTCTTGGTCAAGGTTTCTGTCACTCCCCTGCTTCATCGTGTTGGAAACGACCTTCTCCTTCCGAAGGGCTAGAGCAAAGAGCAGGCAAATCGGAAATTTCATTCCCAGGAGCTGGATCACTACCGCGACTGGTCTGGGATCACGGACAGACTAGGCGCTATCTCTCCCTCCAGACCTCCAACACGACAGGGAATTTCCCAACTTCATCACTGTAAGTGTCACTGAGATACTTCATGTCAGTACAGATGATAGGGAAGGCTTTCTCTCTCTGTACTGCTGTCCGTCTCTCACTCTCTCCCTCCGGCAGTGCGTTGCTCACTCAGGGCTGACCATATGACAATGCCTCCTCCCTCGGCAATGACACCCCCCCCCCCAGTACTACAGTGCTCCCTCAGCACTGACCATCCGACAGTGTGGTGCTCCCTTAGTGCTGACCCTCCGACAGTACGGAGCTCCCCCAGCACTCGACATTCAGAGCTGTGTATCATGAAGGTACAGAGTGTATTTGTAACACCTCACAGAAGCTGACAGTCGGGAGATACCAGCAGATTTCAGACACAAATACAGGCTACTGACCCTGGGCAGACCAGCGGTAGGGAGAGTTTGGCAGTGCATTTTTGGTGGAAATTGAGGACCCAGTGAGAGACCCAGAAGAGGACACAGATTGAGGGCAATCGGTAAGAGACCTGGAGGGCCACACAGATTTCGGGTGATTGGCTAAAGGCCTACAGAGGGACAGAGTCTGAGGGCTAACCAGAGGGAAGGTCCTGACCTGAACCATTCACAAACGTTGACAGTATCGATTTCGGAATGGGGAAGGGTAATGCCAGTACGATCCCACAGAGAGCCACTTCCCCCTACATGACTCAGCACACGGCCCAAGTTAGATCTGAAACAGGAAATTACAAAGTTATTCAGAGATATAAATCCAGAATCAAGAATCACACGGACTCCATCAGTAACAGGCACCCAAAACAAGGTACAGTCCTGTCGTTGTAATATTAACGGACAAGTAATCCAGAGGGTATAGTAATGTTGAGATTATATCACAGGACTGGTAATCCAGATGATACGGTCGTGTAGAGTTGATATTACTGGAGTAGAAATCCAGAGGGTCAGGAGTCTCAATGTTACGTTACTGAACTGTTAATGCCGAGGGTATCTTAGTGTAAAGGCAACACGATGGCTCAGTGGTTAGCACTGCTGCCTTGCAACACCAGAGACCCAAGTTCAATTGCAGCTTTGGGTGACTGACAGAGTGGAGTTTGCACATTTTCCCTGTGTCTGTGTGGGAGGTGCTCTGGTTTCCTCCCATAGTCCAAAAAGACGTGCAGGTTACGTGGCTTGGCCATGCTGAATTGCCCCTAGTGTGCCGGTTAGGTAGGTTTGCTGTAGGAAATACAAAGTTACAGGTTGGGTCGGGGGATGCTCTTTGGAGAGTTGGTGTGGACTTAATGGGCTGAACGGCCTACTCCCACACTGTAGGAATTCTATAATTAATGAACAAAAATAATATTGGTACAGTTGTGTAGAGGTTGGACTAGAAATCTAGAGGGTACAGTAGTAATCTAGAGGGTACAGTAGTAATCTAGAAATCTAGAGGGTACAGTAGTAATCTAGAGGGTACAGTAGTAATCTAGTAATCTAGAGGGTACAGTAGAGGTTATGTTACTGGTTTTGGAAGTTAGAGAGTATGTTCATGTAGTTATTTTACTGGAGTAAAATCCAGAGTGTACAGGAGAGGTTATATTACCGGACGAATAATCCAGAGGGTGCAAGAGTGTATAGGTAATATTACTGGGCTAGTAATCTAGAGAGTTCAGTAATGTAGAAGTTATATGTTTGGATTAGTAATCCAGGGGGTACAGTAGTGTAGAAGTTGTTTTACTGGACCCATAGTCCAAAGGGTACTGCAGCGTTGCAGTTATATTACTGGATTAATAATCCTCAGAGTACAGTAATTTCAATGAATTCTCGAACATATCATAGCATGTGGGTATGTGAGTGGGAGTGTGTATGTGCGTATGAGTCTGCGAGTGAAAGTCTGTGAGTGTGCATATCCGTGTCAGTGTGTGTGTGATATATGTGTGCGAGTGTGCATGTGAGTGAGTGCATGTATGTATCTCTGTGTATGTGTCTATGAGTCTGTGCATATGTGTGAGGGCGTCTGTGCGTGTTATTGTGTGCGTGTGAATCTGTAAGTGAGTGTCAGTGAGAGTAAATGTGTGTCTGTGAATGTGTGTTTGTGGTCTGAGTGTGCGTTTGGGTGTATGTACATGAACATGTGCATGTTTGTGAGAGTCTTTGTAAGTGTGTATTGTTAATGCGTGTGTGAGTCTGTAAGTTTGTATGACTGTGTCTGAGTGTGTGTAAGTATGTGCCTGTGAGCACGTGTGTAACTATTTGAGTCTTTGTGTGAGTGTACATGTGTGTGTGACTGTATGAGTCTGCATATATGAGTGTGTGCATGTGATTGAATGTGTGTGCGTGTGACTGTATGACCCGGTGTGTGTGTGTATAGGTTATTGAGTGTGTGTGTGTGTCTATATGAGTCTATGCGTGAATGTGTGTGAGAGAGTGTGAAGGTCATTGAGTGTGTGTGTGAGTGCATGCTTGTGTGGTCCGTGTATGATGTGTGAGTGTGTGTGCGAGAAAGTATGCTCTTTTTATTTGAATGTGCATTTCAGTGAGTGAGTGTGTGAGTAAGTATGGGAGTGTGAATGTGTGTGCGCGTGAGTGTGTGCAATCAAGAGTGTGAGTGATTGAGAGTGAGACTGTGAATATGCATGAATGTCTGTGATCGAGAAGGGGTGTGTGAGTGTGAGTGATTGAGGGTGTGTGCAAGTGTGAGTGAGTCTGAGTGAGTGTGTGATTCGGCGAGCGTGAGTGTGTGTGCACGAGAGTGAGTGTGATTGAGAGCGCATGTGCGAGTATGAGTGTGTGTGATCTCGTGAGTGTGTGTGAGTGTACAAGTGTGTTTAAGAGTGTGAGAGTGTGTGAGTGTATGACAGTGTGAGGGAGTGTGATCAAGAGTGAGTGTGCGCGATCGAGAGTGAGTGTGTGTGTGTGAGAGTGTGTGCAAGTGTGATTGTGCATGTCAGAGTGAGTGAGTGTGATTGAAGGTGAGTGTAAGAGTCTGTGTGATCAAAAGCGAGCTTGTGTGAGTGCAAATGAGTGAGTGAATGTGCGAGCGTAAGTGATCGAGAGAGTGTGTGTGTGATCGAGAGTGAGTATGCAAGTGTGAATGAGTGTGAGTGTGCCATTAGACACTCTGCTTTCTGACCCTCCCTGGTCTCCGCACCCCATACAGATGGCTGCGGCCTACGTGGCTGCCCTGGGCCGCCTGGCCTCGGTGGCAATGAGCTGTGTGTCGGGGCCCCAGGGCCTGACGCTGTGGTCCGGTCTTATCGGCTTGCGCCTGCTCGCCCTCTTCATCGCCGATCGGCCCTGGAGCAGCAGCCGGATCCACTTCGTCTGTAACAGCAACGCCACCTCCTCCTCCATCATGGAATTCTGCTCTACCTTCTGCTTCAACCTCCACTTCCCATTCCCTGTCGACATCTTCTGGCACTTCAGTTTCCTGCTGGCCCTTCTGCCCATCTTCTGCCTCTACATGCTGACCCCCCGGCGCCGCCCCCGTCTAGCAGAGGCTGGGTCCTTACCCCAGGAGGAGAGGGAGGGAAGACGCCTGTCCTTGGAGGAGCCCCCAGGACGGGTGCAAGGCCGGGGTCGTCCTTGGCTCTCCATCTGCTGCAGCCTCTCCCTGGTGGCCCTGGAGTCCGCCTTCGTCTGTGTCCTGCTGAAGATCCAGCTGCCTCTGGTTCTGCCCACCTCCATCAGCTGCCCTGTGCTCCCAGGAAGTGCCTGCAATGAGGCCGGCGGGGGGCCCCTGAT
The DNA here is from genome assembly GCA_024137785.1 of Ginglymostoma cirratum. Taxonomy (NCBI): domain Eukaryota; kingdom Metazoa; phylum Chordata; class Chondrichthyes; order Orectolobiformes; family Ginglymostomatidae; genus Ginglymostoma; species Ginglymostoma cirratum. The sequence goes on from JAHRHZ010000137.1 coordinate 438,156, forward strand.
ATGCATCCTGGTTGACCGGGCCAATAAGGTGGGGGCCCTGTCCGTAATGGCCTTCACCTCCCTCCTCAATGTGGCTATCTCCCTGGGTTATGTCGTCACTGTCTGCCTGGCCCCTACAGGGAGCTGCTGGGCCTGAGTCTACCTCCTTCCTTCTCTCCCTCCTCCTCTCCCATCCCCCTTCATCACCCTCACCCCTGTCAAAAGCCCCTGCTACACCCCCATTCCTCACCACTCCCCACCCCATGGCTATCTTGATGCCAATCTCTCCACAAACCTTCGAACTGCATTCACAAGAGGGAGAAAAAAGGCCCTTCAGCCCATCCTGGGCAGACACCTCGTCCAGACTATCACTGCCCCCTCACCTCCACCCCCTCCCGATGCTCCGCCCCGTCTCCCTCTGCCTGAAAATGCTTCTTTTCCTTCCCCCACTCCCTCGCTTCCTCCCCCAACCCTTCCAATCGTCCTGCCCCTTACCTTCAATCCGTGGCCCATCCCTCCATTTTCTTGGTCATTGGTGCTGCCCTTGTTCCTTAGCATTGCCAGTGTGCCTCTGACTTTCTTTTTGAAATGTTCAGTAGGGTTTCTGCTTCTAACTCCTTCACACGCAGAGCGTTCCAGATTCCCCTCCCTCCTCCTCCCTCCCCTCTCTAAACCTTTAGTCCTCTTTACTCTTCGATTTATGCCCTCTGCCTCCTGGTCATTGATCCCTCCATCAAAAGGGGGAAGTATATCTTCCTCTCTGGTCCTAGCTCTACTCACCCACTCCCCATCACTTTATCCATCTCCAGCAAATGCCCCCTACCCAACCCTCAATCTCCTCTGCTCCAATGAAAACGAGGTGGGGTACGAGTCAAGGCCACATTCGGCCGAGATATGGCACCAAGGAGCTCTGGCAAAACTGGAATCGCTGGGTATTGGTGAGAGTCTAACTCTCCGCTGATTCAAGTCATACCTGAAACGTTGGAAGATGGTTGTGGTCGTTGGAGGTCGGTCTTCTCAGCTCCAGGATATCTCTGCAGGAGTTGCTCAGGGTAGTGCCCTAGGTCCAACCATCTTCAGCTGCTTCACCAAGGACCTTCCCTGCATTTTAAGGTCAGAAATGGGGAAGTATGATAACGTTTACACAATGTTCAGCACCATTCGCTCCGATACTGAAACAGTCCACGTTCAAGTGCAACAAGATCTGGCCAACATCCCTGCTTGGGCTGACAAATGGAAAGTAACATTCATGCCACACAAATGCCAGGCTGTGACCATCTCCAATAAGGGACAATCTACCATCCCTTGACGTTCATTGTGTTGCCATCACTGAATCCCTTTGCTATCACCTTCCTGAGGGTTACCATTGAGAGAATGTAACCATTGCTCCCTTGATGTTCAATGGTATTACCATCACTGAATCTTCCACTGTCAACATCCTGAGGGTTACAATTGAGAGAGAATCTAATCATAGCCCCTTTGACATTCAATGATGTTACCATCACTGAATCCTGCGCCATCAATATCTTGGGGGTTACCATTGACTAGAAACTGAACTGGAGCCAGCCATATCAATTCTATGGCCACAAGAGCAGGTCAGAGGCTGGGAATCCTACAGCAAGTAGGAGGGGTTACGGGAGCCAAAACTTTAACTCTGATTTTTTTCACGGATGCTGCCAGACCTGCTGAGCTTTTCTAGCAACCTCTGTTTTTGTTCCAAATAACTCACCTCCTGACTTCCAAAGCCTGTCCCCCGTCCACAAGGCACAAGTCTGGAGTGTGATGGAATATTCCCTACTTGCCTGGATGGATGCAGCTCTGACAACACTGGGGAAGCTCGACACCACCCAGGACAAAGCAGCCTGCTTGATTGGCACCCCATCCGCAAACATCTACTCCCTCCACCATCGATGCTCAGTAGCAGCAGTGTGTACTGTCTGCAAGATGCACTGCAGAAATTCACCAGAGATCCCTAGACAGTGCCTTCCAAACCCATGGTCACTTCCATTCGGAAGAACAAGGGCAGCAGGTAGATGGGAACACCAACGCCTGCAACTTCCCATCCAAGCTGCCTGGAACTCATCCTGACTTGGAAATATGTTCCTTCAGTGTCACTGGGTCAAAATCCTTCTGAGGGCATTGTGGGTCCACTTACAGCAACGGTTCGAAAAAGCTACTCACCATCACCTTCTCTAGGGGGGTGACAAGAGATGGGCAATAAATGCTGGGTGTTGCCAGTGATCCCCATGTTCTCATGAGTGAATGAGAGAAACAATGACCCCAGTCTGTCCAATCTCTCTCCATCACTGAAACTCCCCAGCACCGAGGGCATGTCTTGGTCAATCTCACTTTGCCCATGTCCCCCTCGCTCCAATACCATCTGATGCTTCCTATAATGTCTGAACGCCTGAACAGCTCACAATCTTCCAGCTGGGTGGCCTGACCAATACTTTATAAGGTCTTGGCATCGTCTCCCCATTCTTAAACACTAAGGCCCAGCTGATAAAAACATGTGCCATCTTAATCAGGTCATCGCTTTGTCCTGATACCTTAAAAGACACCTGGGTGTGCCCATAACAATGTCCCTTTGATCCACCTTCTTTCCCAGGGTCTTACGATTCATCCCACCTCCATTCCCTTCGCCTCGGTTGTCCTGCCCAATTTCATTGCCTCAAGTTTATCCAGATTGGTTTCTGTCTGCCGCAGATGAGGCCAATCCTAACTGAGCCCCATCTGTATCCCTCTCAGAATCTAAGGATACCGACTCCCACTGCAACTTGGACAAGGATCAACTGAAGAGATGGGGTGGGTGGTGGCGGCCCGGGGAATCCGACACCAGATTTCCAGCCGAAGGGAAAATGTCAATAAACTGACAGTGGGCCAAGTGACCACTCCTCCTCCATCGCTGACTTCAAGGGCGTTCAGGCCATGGGGAAGATTTTGGTGAAGATGTCTATTCCATCTCCGTGTCCGTCAATGCTTGGCGGGATGTTTCCATCAGAACTGAATAAAATCACCTTGTGATCAAAGTGAGGTGTTCTGTGCTTTTTCTCCAGCTCCCAACCCCACCCCCCCCCACAACCACGACTGTGGCTCTCTCCCCGATTGGTGTCATCCATTGGTCAGGCTTATGGCCTTCACTGGGCATGCAAATTGGCCAACTCTGAATTAGGCCTGAGTCGCAGCCTGCAGCCTTTCCTTCTCCGTGTGTGTGAGTTCGTTTGTGGCTGTGAGTATTTGAGTGTAGATGAGGAAAACTAGGTCCAAGATGCAGCCTGCATCCTTTTGAGTCGCACAGTCGATGACTCTGCCTGCTAGGCCTACGATGGAGCCTCAGGCCTTTCCCGCATTCGCTGAGGACTCCCTGACCCGGACTCACACTGGCTGGCTCGGCCCAAAGGGGAGAGAGATTTATTCTCCAGAGATGTGAAGCCCTTTCCCAAGGGAACACTCTGATAGCATTCCTCAGGAGGCTGGCAGAATCCTAGTCCTGAAGCCTCCTCCATCAGAACAGGGCAGATATGACCCTCCCAGGCAGGGCAGGGTATCACTCCCACCAAGGGAGAGCTGCCTTGGCTCCCAGTACAGATCAGCCCATGCTGTCAACCTTGAATCTTGCAGCTCCCCTGGGACAGAGATGAGGGAGAGGAGAGACTCCAGCAGGGAGCAAGGGAGAAGGCATTGAGGACAGGCTGCCATCTGTGCCCGAGGCCTAGTCGGACCACAGTCACAGATGCTGCCACATACAGTCTTGGGCCAATGAACACACCCAAACCCCCTCATTCAAGATTTCATCCTCAAACCGTTCATTGAGCCTTCATTCCCTCCACAGTGCTCCTCTCTCCCCCACTTCACTTTCCCTCCCTTTCTCTTTCTCTCCCTCTGTCTCTTCATCTCAGCTGTCTGGCCCTCTCTCTCTTCCTTCCTTTCTCTCACTCCCTCCCTTTCTTTCACTCTCTCTCACTCTTCTCCCAGACTCTCTCCCTTCTTATCCCTCTCTCCCTTTCTCTGCCTCTCTCAACCTCCCAGACGTTCTCTCCCCAAGTATCTGTCTTACTCTCCCCCATCTCTTTCTCTATCACTCCCTCACTCTGTTTCTTTCTCTCCTCCAAACTCTGAATCTCCGTCTCTCTAATCCTCCTTCTCTCTCCATTCGCTCACACTCCCTCTCTCCCCCAGGCTCTCCCTCCTTCCCTCTCTCTCAGGCTATCTTTCTCCCACCCACTCTCTATCTCTCTACCCCTCTCTCTCTCCCTCTCTATGTTCCCACAGCTCTTCATCCTGCCTCCACTGCCTTTCCCTGCCAACCCCTTGCCATCCCCCCCCCCCATCTTCTCAAGTTGGTTGACCATCCCAATTTCCTCGATTTGCTCTCTGCCTCAGGGAGGGATGGATGATAGGGGATGGGATGGGGTGGTCACTGGCCTGGAGGGTACAGAAGTGCAGAGGGTATATTAGTGGATAAGTAATCCTCAGAGTATAGTAATGTGGTAGTAACCTCGGGGGTAGAGGTGTGTTGAAATATGTGACTGCGCCTGACTATGCGTGAGAATGTTTGTGAGAGTCCGTGAGTGAGAGTGTCTGTGAGTGCGAGGGTTCCTTCCTGCATCTGTGTGAACATGTGAGTGAGAGAGGGTGTGAGTGTGTATGTATGTGCGTGTGAGTGGCCGTGTATGTGTGACTATATGAGTCTGTGTGTGTGAGTATAAGTGTGCGAGTAGGTGTGTGTGTTCCACTCAGAGGGCAGTTTGGGCATCTCACAGAGAATCTCCGTTGCCTCACATTCCCAGCTCAAAGGCGAGAAAGGAAATTAGGAGCTGCACTGGAATGGAGCAGGAAACAAAATGTACTCTGCTGGCTGGCCAACGAACAAAAGTGGTCCAGTTGCATCAATTGTTATCCGTTTTGTTCAAATATGGAGGGAAATATGCTGGGTGTTCCCAATGGGACAATTTATATCCAGATGTCTTGCTATTTCTTCCCTAATGATAGATTCAAGTATTTTCCCCACTGCCGAAGTTAAGCTAACTGGCCTATAGTTACCTGCTTTTTGTCTACTTCCTTTTTTAAACAGTGGCGTCACATTGGCTGTTTTCCAATCTGTAGGAACCACCCCAGAGTCCAGTGAATTTTGGTAAAGAATTACGATTGCATTTGTTATTTCCCCCATCACCTCTTTTAGTACCCTGGGATGCATTTCATCAGGGCCAGGAGACTTGTCTACCTTTAGCCCCATTAGCTTGCCCAGCACTGCCCCCTTAGTGATAATGATAGTTCCTAGGTCCTCACCTGCTATAACGTTCTTGCCATTAGTTTTCGGCATGTTATTTGTGTCTTCCACTGTGAAGACCGACATGAAATAATTGTTTAATGTCTTGGCTATTTCCTCATTCCCAGTTATTAATTTGGCCTTCTCATCCTCTGAAGGACCAATGTTTACCTTCGCCACTCTTTTACGATTTACATATTTAGAGAAACTTTTGCTGCTTGTTTTTATATTCTGAGCTAGTTTACTCTCATAATCTATCTTACTTTTCTTTATAACTTTTTTTGTGGCTTTCTATTGGCCTTTAAAGATTTCCCTGTCTCCTGGTTTTGCACTTTGCTCTTTTGTATGTGTTTTTTTTCAATCTGATACTTTCCTTTATTTCCTTAGACATCCATGGCTGGCTCTCTCTTTTCCTACAGTTCTTCCTCATCACTGGAATATACTTCTGCTGAGCACTGTGAAAAATTGTTTTGAAAGTCCTCCACTGTTCCTCAATTGACCCACCGTAAAGTTTTTGCTCCCATTCTACCTTAACTAACTCCTTCCTCATTCCTTCATAGTCTCCTTTGTTTAAGCACAGGACATAGGTACTGGATTTAACCTTCTCACGCTCCTTCTGTATTTTAAATTCGACCATACTGTGATCGCTCCTTCCGAGAGGATCCCTAACTGTGAGATCATTAATTATTCCTGTCTCATTACACAGGACTAGATCTAGGATAGCTTGTTCCCTCATAGTTTCCATTACATATTGTTCAAGGAAATTATTGCGGATGCATTCTATAAACCCCTCCTCAAGGCTGCCATGACCGACCTGGTTTGACCAATCGATATGTAGATTAAAATCCCCCATGATAATTGCTGTACCACTTTTACATGCATTAGCTATTTCTACGTTTATTGCCCGCCCCACCACGATGTCATTATTTGGTGGCCTGTAGACCACATCTATCAGTGACTTCTTCTCCCTGCTATTCCTAATTTCCACCCAAATGGATTCAACGTTTTGTTCAGTAGAACCGATATCATCCCTCACTACCGCCCTGATATCATCCTTAAAAATAAGAGCAACACCACCTCCCTTACTTTCCTGTCTGTCCGTCTGAACAGTTCGATACCCCGGGATATTTAGCTCCCAGTCATGACCATCCTGTAACCATGTCTCTGTAATGGCCACTAAATCACACCCATTTGCCATGATTTGCACTGTCAACTCATCCAGCTTGTTTTGAATGCTCCGAGCATTCAGATAAAGTGCCCTTATGCCAGATTTTGCACCTTCTTTTTGGGTCCTATTAGCTCCATTACTAACAGTTCTTGAGTTCTCCTTCCCTTTAACTTTTTTCCTAATTTTCAACGGCCTTGAAGCTTCCTCGTCACCTGCTAACCTGCTGCTTTGCCTTTAATTAATTGTTATTCTCCTTCTACGCTCACTTCTCCCTTCCCCCCCACTTACTAGTTTAAAGTCCTATTAACCACCCTATTTACTCTTTTCGCCAGAACACTGGACCCAGCACTGTTCAGGTGGAATCCATCCCAGCGGTATAGATCCCTCCTGTCCCAGAACTGATGCCAGTGCCCCATGAAAAAGAAACCCTCTTTCCCACACCACTCTTTTAGCCACATGTTCATTTCCCTGATCCTCGCCTCCCTATGCCAATTTGCACGTGGCTCGGGCAACAATCCAGAGAGTGTGCACCAGTAATTATTTAACAAAATTCACTGGGATCTGGGGTTCCCTCAGATTGGAAAACAGCCAATGTGACGCCACTGTTTAAAAAAGGAAGTAGACAAAAAGCAGGTAACTATAGGCCAGTTAGCTTAACTTCGGCAGTGGGGAAAATACTTGAATCTATCATTAGGGAAGAAATAGCAAGACATCTGGATATAAATTGTCCCATTGGGAACACCCAGCATGGGTTCATGAAGGGTAGGTCATATTTAACTAATTTGGTGGAATTCTTGGAGGACATTATTTGCATGGTGGACAATGGGGAACCTGTGGATGTGGTGTATCTGGATTTCCGGAAGGCATTTGACAAGGTGCCACACCAAAGGCTGCTATGTAAGATGAAGTTGCACGGTATTACAGGTAATGTATTGGCATGGATAGAGGATTGGTTGACCAGTAGAAAGCAAAGAGTAGGAGTAAATGGATGTTTTTCTGGTTGGCGGTCGGTGGCTAGTGGTGTGCCTCAGGGATCAGTGTTGGAACCTCAATTGTTTACAATTTACATAGCTGATTTGGAGTTGGGGACTAAGTGTGGTGTGTCAAAATTTGCAGATGACACTAAGGCGAGTGGTAGATCAAAGTGTGCAGAAGACACTGAAAGTCTGCAGAGGGATATAGATAGTCTAAGTGAGTGGGCAAAGGTCTGGCAGATGGAGTACAATGTTGATAAGTGTGAGGTCATCCATTTTGGTAGGAATAACAGCAAAATGGACTATATTTCAAATGGTTAAAAAATTGCAGCACGTTCCTGTGCAAAGGGACTTGGGTGTCCTTGTGCATGAATCGCTGAAGGTGGGATTGCAGGTGCAGAAGGTAATTAAAAAGGCAAATGGAATTTTGTCTGCCATTGCTGCAGAGTTGGAGTTTAAAAACAGGGAGGCTATGCTGCAGCTGTATAGGGTCCTGGTGAGGCCACACCTGGAGTACTGTGTGCAGTTTTGGTCTCCTTACTTGAGAAGAGATATACTAGCACTGGAGGGGGTGCAGAGGAGATTCACTCGGTTGATTCCAGAGTTGAGAGAGTTGGATTATGAGGAGAGACTGAGTAGACTGGGATTATACTCATTGGAATTCAGAAGAATGAGGGGAGATCTTAAAGAAACATATAAGATTATGAAGGGAATAGATAAAGTGGAGGCAGGGAGGTTGTTTCCGCTAGCAGGTGAAACTAGGACTAGAGGGCATCGCCTCAAAATAAAGGGGAGATGTAGGACTGAGGTCAGGAGGAACTTCTTCACCCAAAGGGTTGTGAATCTGTGGAATTCCCTGCCCAGTGAAGCGGTTGAAGCTACCTCACTGAATGTTTTTAAGGCAAGGCTAGATAAATTTTTGGACAGTAAAGGAATTAAAGGTTATGGTGAGTGGGCGGGTAAGTGGAGCTGAGTCTCAAAAAGATCAGCCATGATCTTATTAAATGGCAGGGCAGGCTCGAAGGGCCAGATGGCCTACTCCTGCTCCTAGTTCTTATGTTCTTATGTTCTTATCGTTATGTGGGTGGCTTGGCTTGCATCAGGAGGTGAATGAACCATGGAACAGGCCGAACACACATGTCCCTCAGACAAATGCCATGTATCAGTAGGAGGGGCCACTAGGCATTCTCTGTGAAATCACTTGAACACATGAAATAGGAACAAGAGTCGGCCACTCAGCCTTTCGAGTCTACTAGTCCCCAACTCAATAAAATCATGAGCAACAGAAATTGCTGGAATAGCTCAGCAGGTCTTGCAGCATCGGCAGAGAGAAACCAAAATTCACATTCAAAGATTGTAGAATCTGTACAGTGTGGAAACAGGCCATTCGGCCAAACAACTCCACATGACCCTTACAAAGAACATCCCACCCCAACTCGTCCCCCTGCACCTGCATTTCCCCATGTCTAACCCACCTGACCAACACATCCCTGAACACTATGGGCAAGTTAGCACGGTCAATCCACCTAACCTGCACATCTTTGGACTGTGGGAATAAACCAGAGCACTCAGGGGAAACCCGCACAGACACGGGGAGAATGTGCACCTCCACACAGACAGTCACCCGAGGGTGAAATCGGACCTGGGTCCTTGGCGCTGTGAGGCAGCAGTGCTAACCACTGTGCCACCATGCCACTTGAGGACTGGGAACTGAGGAAGGGTCACTCGACCTGAACCGGTAACTCTGGTCTCTCTCCACAGATACTGCCAGATCTGATAAGCCTTTCCAGAATTTTCTGCTTTTATTTCTGATTTACATCATCCACAGTTCTTTCAGTTTTAATTCAACAAGATCATGGCTGTTCCGATTTTATCCTCAGCTCTGCATTCCTACATATCCCTTGATCATCTTTCATCCCCTCAATCACCAAGAATCTGTCTACATCTGTCTTAAAAAGTGAAGGTGTTTGCATCCACCGTTTGTTAAGGAAGGGAATTCCAAAGACTCACAGCCCTTGTGAGGGAAAAATGTTTCCCCATCTCTGTTTTAAATGGGCACCTCCTTATTTTTGAATAATGAATCCTTATTTCTTGATTAAGAACTGTGCTTGGTTAAAGACTTAGGTGAGCATGTAAAAGGGATAATGAGTAAGTTTGTAAATGACTTTAAATTTTGTACAGAGGAGGGTAGTCTCAGTGCAGTCTGATATTGTGGAAATGCTAAATTAGGCAAAGCAATGGCAAATGGAATTTAATCCCGATAAGTATGAGGTGATGCATTTTAGGAGACTTAGTAAGGGAAAGATTCACGCAACGTATAGTAGGGCCCCAAGGAGTACTGAGGAACAAAGTGATCTTGGTGTACAAGTCCATAGATCCCTAAAGGTATCGGCACGGGTAGGCAGGGTGGTGAAGAAGGCTTACGGGACTCTTGCCATCATTAGCCATTAGAATAAGGGGTGCCAAGGTGGCTGGGTGGTTAGCACTGCTGCCTCACAGTGCCAGGGACCTGGGTTCGATTCCACCTTTGGTCTGGAATCACTGGCAAGGGCAGAGAAGGTCAGTGATCCTGGAGTCACATGTAGGACAGAGCAGGTTAGTATGAACCATAGTGCTGTGAGCATGGAGTCACATTTATAGGCAGAGAAGGTTAGTGTTAACCAGAATGCTATGGGTCTGGGATCACAATCTAGTGCCGAAGCAGGTCTCTGTGAACCACACTGCTGTGGGTCAGGAGTCACATGTCGACACAGAGCAGGTCAGTGGTAATCACAGTGCTGTGCATCTGTAGTCACATCAGAAATGAAAGGTCTAGGCCCGAAACGTCAAGCTTTCCTGCTCCTATGATGCTGCTTTGCCTGCTGTGTTCATCCAGCCCCACACCTTGTTATCACAGAAGGTCAGTGCTCTCCACAGTGCTGTGGGCCTGGAGTCACATGTAGACACAGAGCAGGTCAGTAGTAACCACAATGCTGTGAGCCTGGAGTCAGATGCAGTGATAGAGTAGGTCACGGATAACACAGTGCTGTTGACCTAGATTCAAATTTAGAGACAGAGCAGGTCGATGGTAACCACAGTGCTGTAGGTCTGTAGTCATATATAGAGACACAGCAGGTTAGTGGTAACTATTGTGGTGTTGGTCTGGAATCATACGTAGAGACACAGCAGGTCAGTAGTAATCACAATGTTGTTGGTCTGGAATCATATGTCGAGACAGAACAGGTCAGTGGTAACCACAGTGCTATCATAGAATCCCTACAGTGTGGAAAAAAGGCCATTCGGCCCATCTACATCACACTGATCTTCTGAAGGGCATTCCACCCAAACACACCCCTAACACCATCCCTGCATACCTGCATTTCCCGTGGCTAATCCACCTAGCCTACACATCTCTGGGCAGTACGGGCAATTTAGCAATCCCAATCCACCCAACTGGCACATCTTTGGACTGTGGAAGGAAACCAGAGCACCCAGAGGAAACCCACGCATACACAGGGAGAATGTGCAAACTCCACACAGACAGTCGCCCAGGGGAGGAATTGAACCCGGTTCCCTGACACTGTGAGGCAGCAGAGCTAAACACTGGGCCACAGTGAGTCTGGAGTCACATGCAAAGACAGAGCAGGTCGGTGGTAATCACAGTACTGTGGATATGAAGGCACAGGTAGAGACACAGCAGGTCAGTGGCAAGCAGAGTTCTGTGGAAGATATAGCGAGTGATTGGTAGCCACAGTGCTATGGGTCTGGAGGCACATGTAGAGACACAGCAGGTCAGTGAAATGGCATGAAGAGACAGAGCAAGACAATAGCAACCAGAGCATTGTGGGTCAGGTCTTACATGTAAAGACAGAACAGGTCAGTGTTAACCACAGTGCTGTTGGCCTGGAGTCACAAGCAAAGACACAACAGGTCAGTGGTAACCACAGTGCGGTGGGTCTGGAGGCACATGTAGAGACAGAGCAGGTCAGTGGTTACCTCTGTACTGTCGGCCTGGAGTCACTTGCAGAGATAGAGCAGATCACTGATAAAATGAGTGCAGTGGATCTGGAGTCACACTTAGGGAAGAAGCAAGTCAGTGGCAACTGCAGAGTGTGGGCCTGAAGACATATATAGAGACAGAACAGGTCAGTGGTAACCACAGTGTAGTTGGTCTGGAGGCACATGTAGAGACACAGCAGGTCAGTTGTCACCGCAGTGTTAAATGTTTGGACTCACATGTAAAGACATAACAGGGCAGTGGTAACCACAATCCTGTGTGTTTCGAATCACATCTAGAGACACAGGAGGTCAGTGATAACCACAGTGCTGTGTATCTGGAGCCACATGTGGAGACTGAGCAGGTCAG
>JAHRHZ010000137.1:456687-520243 GCA_024137785.1 Ginglymostoma cirratum
TCACTGGACCTGAAACATTAACTCTGATTTTCCTTCACAGATGCTGCTAGCCCTGCTGAGATTTTCCAGCAATTTCTCTTTATATTCCTGAAGAACAGAGTTGTTCGTCTGCTGTCACAGGTAAAACCTGACCAGGTCAATGGTAACCACAGTGCTGTGGATCTGGAGTCACATACAAAGACAAAGGAGGCCAGTGATAACCATTCTGCTGCTGGCTTGTAGTAAAGTCAAGAGACACAGTAGGTCAGTGGTAACCACAGAGCTATGGGTCTGGAGTCATATGTAGAGACACAACAGGAGAGTGGTTACCACAGTGCTCGAGGTCTAAAGTCACATGTAGCGACTGGGCAGGTCAGTGGTAATCACAGTGCTGTGGGTCTGGAGTGACATGTAGAGAAAGAGCAGGTCAGTATGGGCCAGAATGCTGTTGGAAACAAAAAGTGCTGGTGATCACAGTGGTTCAGGCAACCACGGAGGGGCAGCAAGCAAACTTTTCGAGTCTAGATTACTCTTCATCGAAGTTGAGTTGAAGTGTAGAGGGGGCAGCATTTATGCAATAGTGAGGGGAAGGGAGGGTTGGGTGTGTGGAGTGCTGGGGGAGAAAGGATGTTGATAATTCAGATCAAGTGATCGGAATGTGAGAATGGCAGAACAATGGTATATCTAATTGCCAAAGTGGAAAGAACGGACAGCCCTGCTGCAGTGGGAAAGGGGAGAAGTCAAATATAGAGACAGAACAGGCCAATGGTAAACACAGCGTTGTGCGCCTGAAATGACATGCAGAGACAGAGCAAGCCAGTGATAACCACAGTGCTGTTGACCTGGAGAATGTAAGAAGACAAGCTAAAGGACAGAGAGGGCAGAGGAGTGGGATCACAACCTGAAGGTGTTGAATTCAACATTGAGCCCAGTCCTACAGATTGCTGTGGGTCAGGAGTCACGTGTTGAGCCTGAAAAGGTCAATGGTAACCACAGAGCTCTGGGGCTGGAGTCACATGCAGACACACTGCATATCAGAGGTCATCATCGTGTTTCATGTCTGGAGTCACATGGACGCACAACAGGTCAGTGGCATCCACAGTGCGATAGGTCCGAAGTGATATCTAGAGACACAGCAAGTTCATGGTAACTACAGTGCTATGGGTCTGGAACCACATGTATCGACTCAAAAAGTTAGTGGCAAACATAGTACTCTTTATCTGGAGTCACAAGCAGAGACTGAGCAGGCCAGTGGTAACTACAGTGCTGTGGGGCTGGTGTCACATGTAGATATACAGCAGGTCAGTGGGAACTGCAGTGCTGTGAGTCTGGAGTCACTTGTCGAGACAGAGCTGGTCGATAGTCACCCCAGATCAAGGGGTCTGGACTCACTTGTACACACAATTGGCTTGACAGATACACAACTGACTTGATGGTAGTAAGCAGAGAGAAATAGTGGAAGGATGCTTGTCAGACTGGAGGCCTGTGACTAGTGATGTACCTCAGAATTCAATGCTGGGTCCATTCCTGTTTGTTACCTATATCAATGATTTGGATGAAAATGTACAAGGCATGTTGCGTCGGTTTGCAGATGACACTAAAATAGGCGGTATTGTGGACAGTGAGGAAGGTTAGCAGAAAGTGCAGCAGGATTTTGGTCAGTTGGGGAAGTGGGCCAAGAAATGGCAAATGAGTTTAATATAGATAAGTGAGAGGTGTTGCATTTTGGAAAGTCAAATCAAGGTAGGAGTTTCATGGTGAATGGTAGGGCCTTAAGGAATGTAGTGGAACAGAGGGACCTTGGAACTCAGGTGCACAGTTCTCTAAAATTGGAGTCACAGGTAGACAGGGCAATGAAGAAGGCTTTTGGCACACTGGCCTTCATCAGTAATGGCATTGAGCACAGAAGTTGGGAAGTTATTTTGCAGTTATATAGGACGTTGGTGAGACTGTACTTCGAGTATTGTGTTCTGTTTTGGTCACCTTGCTATTGGAAGGATGTTATTAAAGTAGAAAGAGTGCAGAAGAAATTTACAAAGATGTTGCCAGGACTGAAGGGGCTGAGTTATAGGGAGAAGTTGGAGAAGCTAGGACTTTTTTCTTGAGAGTGTAGAGGCAGTGGGGATCTCATAGAAGTGTGTAAGATCATGAGAAGCATGAATAGAATGAAAGCACTTAGTCTTTTTCCCAGGGTTGGGGAATCGAGGACTACGGGGCATCAGTATAACGTAAGAGTTGAAAGAATACATGGGAACTTGAGGGGCAATGTTTTTACACAGAGCATGGTATGCACATGGAATGAGCTGCCAGCGGAAGTGGTTGAAGCGGGTACATTAACGATATTTATCCATGTTTGGACAAATACGTGGACAGGACATGTTGAGAAGGATATGGGCCAAGTGCAGGGAAATGGGGTTAGTGTGGATGGACATTCTGGTCGGCATGGACCAGTTTGGGCTGAAGGGCTTGTCTCCGTGCTGTGGGACTCTATGACTCTATGACACAGAGCATGTCAGTCATGACCACAGTGCTGTGGGTCTGGAGTCACATTCAGACAGATTTCGTTCTCTCAACTTTTGGGGATTCACAGGGAGTTTTCTACAGTTGGTCACCTTCAGGTCACAATTCACTCCAGATTTTTACTGAATTCAAATTTCTCTGTCTGCCTCGAGGGGATTTAACACACATTCCCCAGAGGGTTTTAGCCTGGGGTCTGGATTAAACACCTTTGGACGTATTGTTTGTTCCCACTACCACATCACCCCTGTTGCAAATTGCAAGAGGAATTGAATACTCACCAGGGGTAGTGGAACGAGACCATTGGATTCTGGAGGGGAGGGAATTAAATAAAACAGGGTTGGATGGGGACAGTTTGCAGAAAATAATCAAGGCTGCTCAAGGAATGCTGGGCCTTCATATCTAGTTGTGCTGCAATGTCACAACACCCTGGCTACTTCCTATTGTGAGCAGATCAGAGCAGGACACCTTAGCAAGGACACCTTAGTGGCACGGTGGCTCAGTGGTTAGCACTGCTGCCTCACAGTGCCAGGGACCCAGGTTTGATTCCAGCCTCGGGTGACTGTCTGTGTGGAGTTTGCACGTTCTCCCTGTGTCTGCATGGGTTTCCTCTGGTTTCCTCCCACAATCCAAAGATGTGCAGGTTAGGTGGATTGGCCATGCTAAATTGCCCATAGTGTTCAGGGGTAAATAAATTAGGTGGGTTACAAGGGGATGGGTGTGGTTGGGATACTCCAAGGTTCAGTGTGGACTTGTTGGGCCGAAGGGCCTGTTTCCACACTGTAGGGATTCTAGATATATTGGCCTGTGAGTGAGTACAATGTTGGTTTACAAGAATGATGACTGGACTTCAGGGGTTATATTATTGATGAGGGATTGCACAAATGAAGTTTGTTTTTGTCTAGAATTTACAATGTTGCGAGGTGACCTGATTGAAGTCTTCAAGATATGGACAAGAAAAGACAGTGCATATGAAGATAAACATAATACAATGTCACAGAATCACTGAAGTGAGGAAGCAGGTCATTTGCCCCATTGTGTCCAGACCACCCCTCCAAACAGCATCCCAACCAGACTGTCCCCCACCCTGTCCCTGTAACCCTGTATTTCCCATGGCTAATCCACCTCGCCTAGAATTCCCAGAGGAAACCCACGCAGACACAAGGAGAATGTGCAAATCCCAGACAGTCGCCCAAGGGTGGAACTGAACCTGGATCTCTGGCACTGTGAGGCAACAGTATTACCCACTGAGCTCCCATGACATTCAATGAAAGAATTTGAGATGAGATAAAGCTTCCTCTGCCCGGCATGATACAATATAATACAAATGATGTAATGTGATATAATATAATCTTGGAATATTGTGTGCAGTTTTGGTCTCCTTCTCTGAGGAAGGACGTTCATGGAGTCAGTGCATCAAAGGTGCACCAGGCTGTTGCCTGCGATGGCAGGACTGATGTGTGAAGAGAGAAATGATCAATTTGGACTACATTCACTTGAATTTAAAAGAATGAGAGGGGGAATTCTCATAAAATTAGGCCATAGGCCAGCCATGATCTCATTGATTGGTGAAATGAGCTCGAGCGGCTGTATAGCCTGAAGCTCTAAAATTCTAACAAGACTATAGGGTAAAAGCAAGATAGCTGTTCCTGACAACTAGGGGAATCCAGAACCAAAGGGGTCACAGTCTAAGGGATACAAGATAGGACATTTAGAACTGAGGTAGGGTAAATATTTGCATCCAGAGAGTGGGGAGACTGTGGAATTATCTGCCACAGGAAGCAGTTGACGCTAAAACTGAATGTTCTTAAGGAGTTAGATATGTTTCTTGGACTACGTGGACTCAGAGAGTATGGGGAGAAAGTGGGAACAGGGGACTGAGTTGGACAATCAGTCAAGATTGTATTGAATGGTGTCACAGGCTCGAAGTATCGAATGGCTCATAGTTTCTATGTTTCTTTGTGAAATGGACAATGCTGTGATTCATTTGCGAACATCTTGATAACTTCTTTCCAAGCAGACAGACAGAATGGCTATCGATGGTTAACCTGTTCCGTGAACAAGGTAAATATTTAACAAGATGAAAGCACACTCCAAAAGAATCTGCTGCAGCTCAGATGAAAATTTCAGAATTTAAACAAAAAATGTCATGGCATGTGGGCATCGCTGATTGGTGCATCACTTCGCGTCTGTCCCTAATTGCCCAGAGTGTCCGGTGTCACATGGATGCCAGACTGGGTTTGGACAGCAAAATTCCTCCCTAAAAGGTGAGTGAATTGGACAGGCTTTTGCAGCAATTGGCAATGCTTACAACTGGGCCTGCTGTCATTTCATAATTCTAGATTTTCATAGAAACAGAGAATCATAGGATTTTACAGCCCAGGATGAGGCCATTCATGCCATCTTAACTGTACCTGTTTCTGGGAGAGCTACCCAACTAGCCGCATTCTCCAGCCCTATCTCTGTATCCCTCTCAATTCATCCCTTTCAAATATATATCCAGCTTTCTTTCGAGACTTCCTCTGCAATTTGCCTCCAAAACTTTCCTGGGTAGTGTATTCCAAATTCTAACAATTCTCTCAGTAAAGAAGTTTCCCCTCATCTCACTCCCATCTCTCTTACTAACAATCTTGAAAGAGTGACCCCTCGTTACTGGCATGCCAACGAGTGGAAACAGAATATCCTTTTTTACCTTGTCAAAATTGTTCATAATTTTGAACATCTCAATAAGGTCCCCTCTTCTCCAAGGAGAATAAGTCCAATTTCACTAATATTTCCTTGTATCTAAAATGCTTCTGTATCATTCTGGTAAATCTCCTTTGCACTCACTCAAGGGCTTTATCATCGTTCCTTCCAGAGGATTGGAAAACCACAGGCACCCTTATTCAAAAAGAGAGGGAGACAAATATAGCAGAAATAACAAGGTGTAGAACTGGATGAACACAGCAGGCCAAGCAGCATCAAAGGAGCTTAACATCTATTATTGGGACCATATTAGAGTCTATTATAAAGGGGTAATGGCAAAACATTTAGAAATATATAACGTAATGAAACACACTATGTATAGTTTTAGATTAGATAATTTGGTGTCGTCACGTACTGAGATACAGTGAAAAGTGTTGTTTTGCAAGCTAAACAGGCAGGACTACATCAATTAACATCAGGGTCACGGGAAGGGAGTGCACAATACAACATTACAGCTTCAGAGAAGATGCAGGGAGAAATTAAGATTAGAATTTGAGAGGTCCATTCAGAAGTCCGGTAACAGTGGAGAAGAGTTGTTGAATCTGTTGGTATGTGAACTTAAACCCTTGAAACTTCTGTCCATCAGAGGAGGATGACAGAGGGTATAATCGGGTGGGAGGAGTGTTTGGTTATGTTGGCTGCTTTCCCAAGGCAGCAGGAAGTATAGATTCAATGGATGGAAGGCTAGTCTGCATGATGGACTGGGCTGTGTTCAAGATTCTCCGTAATTTCTTGCTGCCTTGGCCAGAACAGTTCCTGTACCAAATTGTGATGCAACAGGTAGGATATTTTCTATAGTGCATTTATAAAAATTATAAAAATCTTTATGGACATATAGAATCTCCGTAGCCTTCCAAGGAAGTAGAGGCATTGTCGTGTTTTCTTTACCAATGTATTGATGTGGGAGGATCAGGAGAAATTATTGGCAATCGTTACTCCTAGTAACTCTTCAACTATCTGCACCTCGGCACCATTGTTGCAGACAGGGGCATGTCCTCCACTTCACCGGGGAGATTATTCCTGACAATTTTACTAGAATTCTTTGAGGAAGTAACAAGCTGGATGGATAAAGGTCGAATAGATGTAAAATATTTGGATCTTCATAAAATTTTGGTAAGGTACTAATGTATAACAGTCCACTGTGTTGGTGGTAGGATGTTGGCATGGATAAACGATTGGAAACCTAATACTAGACAAAGATTTGGGATGAAGGAGGATTTTCAGGATGGTAGCGTTTAAATAGTGGAGAGCCACGGTAGATTAATGCTGGGGCCACAATTATTGATAATACATATTAACTTGGACATTGAAAGTGAATGTAATGTAGCCAATTTTGTGGATGACATAAAAATAGTTGGGAAAGTAAGTGGCAAGCGTAACAAAAAGATCTGCAAAGGCATATAGACATGTTCAGTGAACAAAAACTTGGCAGATCTGAGACGATGTGGAGCAACGTGAGTTTGTATACTTCTGCCGGAAGCGTAGGGGAGCTGAATATTATTTAAATGGGAACAACATCAGAAAGCTACAGAGATTTCAGAGATGATTAGAACTGGAGCCTGAGATAACAAGGTGTGGAGCTGGAGGAACACAGCAGGCCAGGCAGCATCAGAAGAGCAGGAAAGCTGACGTTTTGGGTCAGGACCCTTCTTCAGAGGCCTTGTTAATAAACCACAAAAAAGCTAACATCGAAGGTGAGTGGGTCACAGGGAAGCCAAATGGAATTATGACCTTTATTTCAAATAGAAGCTCCTGAAGTTTTGCTAAAACTATGCAAGGCACTAGTCAGACCACAGGTGGATTACTGCAAGCTGTTTTGGGCCCCTTACCTAAGGAAAAATATCCTGGCATTGCAAGTAGTCCAGAGAAGGCGTATTTATCTGATTCCAGATATGGAGGCACTGTCTTAATGAGGAGAGGGTTGGCCTGTACTCATTCGGATTCAGAAGAACGAGAGGAACCTAATTAAAACACACACGATTCCTTATTTTTAAAATTCCAAGCCCCCACACAGGGCAAGGATGGTGGAGTTTTGTGTTATCTCAGCTCCATAGTTTCAGAGAAATTTGGCGCCTGGTGAATGGAGGAAGAGAGTGGGAAGGGTAGGATGGGTATGTGCCAAGGATCGACCTGCCACTGAGCCACAATGAATGTCTACAACAATCGATTTGTCCCTGAGATACAGGAAGTGTCTACAACAGGATGCCGACTGCCGTGGGGAGGGTGGGGTGGTGGAGGGCCACTGCAGTTCCGCTCCAGTGGCAAACCTTTAACTGAGAGATTTAACCAGCAGCTCAAAGGTAGGGAAGACATGAAGCGCTAGCAGAAAGGACAGAGAGAGGAGGTTGCAGGTGGAGAGAGAGGAGAATGCAGATGGAGAATGAGAGAGAGAGCGAGGGGAGGAAGACACAGAGACAGGAGGATGCAGAGGGAGAGAAAGAAATGAGGAGGGCGCTGAGGAAGAGAGAGAGAGGATGACGCAGAGGACTCTGATTGGAAGCACATTGGTAGAAAGCAGCGGCGGGGACGCTGAGAAGAGACTGCATTCCTCCTCACTGCGAGGGGTTCGAGTTCGAATGGCATTGCCGACGGTGGGTAGATGGCGATGAGGAGCACAGACGGGTGGTCCTCTAGTGTGTGTGTGTGTGTGTGTGTATGTGTGTGTGGGGAGGGGAACTGTTCTTACACGGGAGGGGACAGAACGGAAACAAGGGGCCAAATGGCCTCTTTCATCATTCTTCATGAGCGTGGGGAGGGAGTGAGAAGGTTGAAGAGAGATTGTAACAGAAACAGAGGTGGAATTGCAGAGAGAGAGGGAGGGGAAAGTGAATGGAAAGGAAAGGAGAGGCAGAATGTGAACTAAGGAGCAGGGGTTATGAATATGGAGGACGAATTGAAGACTCGAGTTTAGCTCTTTTTTTCCCAGCCTGAACTTTCCAACGTGGAACCGCAGCCCAGAGAGCTCTGGGGTGTGGAGACGCACGTCAGCATCTGGGGGCAAAAAGGAAATGTAGGAGAACTGCCTGGCGCACAGCAAGATCCCACAGCAAGTCCTGCGACACCGGCCGGATTTTGCTCCTTTCTTTGGATGGCGCGCCGTCGGTTAGCCATGCCAACCCCTATCCCCACCCAAATACCACGCGGTAATCGCCCAGACTGAGCACTTGAGAGTCGACTCCTGTTGTGGGACGGGAGTCATGTTCAGCCCAGTCTGGGTAAGGATAGCAGACTTCCTGCCGTGGTGTGCCAGATGGATTCAATGATCCAAAAAAAAAGCAGGCCCACAGGGGATAGATTAGAAAAAGCAGGAACTGCAGATGCTGGAGAATCCGAGATAACAAGGTGTGGAGCTGGATGAACACAGCAGGTCAAGCAGCATCATAGGAGCAGGAAAGCTTGACGTTTCGGGCCTAGACCCTTCATCAGAAATGGGGGAGGGGAAGAGGGTTCTGAAATAAACAGGGAGAGAGGGGGAGGCGGATAGAAGATGGATAGAGGAGAGGATAGGTGGAGAGGAGACAGACAAGTCAAAGAGACGGGGATGGAGCCAGTAAAGGTGAGTGTAGGTGGGGAGTTAGGGAGGAGGTAGGTCAGTCCAGGGAGGACGGACAGGTCAAGGGGGCAGGATGAGGTTAGTAGGTAGGAGATGAGGGTGCGGCTTGAGGTGGGGGGAGGGGATAGGTGAGAGGAAGGACAGGTTAGGGAGGCGGGGACGAGCTGGGCCGGTTTTGGGATGCGGTTGGGGGAGGGGAGATTTTGAAGGTTGTGAAATCCACATTGATACCATTGGGCTACAGGGTTCCCAGGCTAAATATGAGTTGCTGTTCCTGCAGCCTTCGGGTGGCATCATTGTGGCACTGCAGGAGGCCCAGGATGGACATGTCGTCCAAGGAGTGGGAGGGGGAGTTGAAATTGTTCGTGACTGGGAGGTGCAGTTGTTTGTTGCGAACCAAGCGTAGGTGTTCCACAAAGCGGTCCCCAAGCCTTCGCTCACGCTCCCATTATCTCACGACCTCCACCAGTCCCGCTTTCCACCTGGACCCACAGCCATGAACGTTAGAACACTGAGCGGCTCATCCCAGTGCTTTTCAAAGCTCGTGTGGTTTCCCTTTCTCAACTACGCTCCCAGCCATTGCATTCCAGGCTCTCCGCCATCCTCTGGGTAAAACCATTTTTCCTAAACTCCCTTCTGAGCCTCCGACTTTTAAAATGATGTCCCCTTGCTATTGACCTTTCCATGAAGTGGACCAGCTGCTTTCTGTCCACCCTGACCCTGCCCCTCATAGTATGTGCCCCACCAACTTTCTCTGCTCCAGAGAAAATTAAAGGAGCTTATCCAGCCTCTCTTTATCGCTGAACCTCTCCATACCAGTGACTGTCCTCAGCTCCCCCACTCCAGTACAACCTCTCTATCTATGCATCACATCCTACCTATGCTGCGACGACCAGAACAAATCAAACTCCCCAAATGGGACTTGAATCCACAAACCATGCCTTTGGGAGGGGAGGCCCGTGCTTTGTTCATTAGGGCATTGGAGCTCACCCCATAGGGCATACACTTTCCATGGTCAGGTGAGATGGCCCATTGTCTGTGGACTGTCATTTTAACAAGTTGAGAGCTTTTGGGGAGGGTGAGAGGTGCACCATCACTCGGAATTTGAGAGATTATTAACTACAAAAGAGTCTCTGAGCCTGCTAAACAGAGATCCTGTGTTTCTGTGATTCCACTAGGACTTTGAAGAGCTGGCTGGGAGATACTGAAATCTTTGCTCTTGGTGCTAGCAATGCTGGTGCTCGGGGAAGCAATCACTAACACTGGGAGACTGAATGTTAGGTATCTAGCTGCAGGTGGGTGCATCGATCTGGAACTGAGATGGAGAAACCTTCACAGAGGGAAGACAGTATTGATTGTTTCCAGGCAGTCCTGCAGCTAACTTAGATCCTACTGGTTTGGGGATTAACACCACATTGTGAAATGGAGCCAAAGAGAAAAGTTGAGACAACAAGAGACAGAAAGAGAGTGAAATAAGGATTGATTGAGGAATGAGGGAGCAAGAGAGAAGTGAAATAGAGATGGAGAGAGGAATGTGTGGAGAGAAAAGACAAGTAACGTGGCTAAGAAAAAATAGAGATTGATAGAGTAATTACGGACAGGGAGAGAAGACAAAAGTGTTAGAGAGTTACGGAGAAATAGAAGCAGAGGAATGGAGGGAGAAGATATATGGAAAAAAAAGTGTTCATGAAATAGAGATTGAGTAATGAGGGAGAGAGAATATAAATAAAGACATTAGAAAGAGAGAAACAGATTGACTAATGATGGAGAGGGAGTATAAATAAAGTTAGAGATAGAAATAGAAACTGAGAGAGTATTGAGAGGAGAGGTGGAGAGAGAAAACAATAAAAATGTGGAAAGAAAAATGTCCTGAGACAGCAGAGAGAAAGACACAGAGAGCCTTAGTCTGATCTGTTTTGTGGCTGATGTCCTTGGATGTGGTTCTGTAAATGTCAGCTCTAGGACTGAACATTCATCTAACATCTTCAGGATCTTTGTGCATTCCAAGTGTGAATAGTGAGCGGGTTGGAGGGGAACTTACAGGGGAGAGTGTTCCCATCTATTTGCTAGCCTTCTCCTTCTAGATGGTGGTGGTTGTAGGTTTGGAAGGTGCTATAAAAAGATTTTTGCAGTGCATCTTGGAGATAGAACACACTGCTGCTACTGAGCATCAGTGGTGGAGGGAGTGCGTGTTTGTGGATGTGGTGCCAATCAAGCGGCTGCTTTGTCCTGGATGTTGTCAAACTTCTTTTGTGTTGTTGGAGCTGCACCCATCCAGGCAAGTGGGGAGTCTTAGAGTTCTATTGGTTTCTATGAAGTTCTCTGACCCTCTCATTCTTCTAAACTCCATGGAATGTGGTCCGAACCACTTGAGTCTGTCTACATACATCAATCCTGCCATCCCTGAAATCAGTTTGGTCAACCTTTACTGCACTCACTCCATCGCCAGAACATCCCTCCTCAGATAAGGAGACCAAAACTGCAAACAATACTCGAGATGTGATCTGACCTAGGCATTGTACAATTGCAGTAAGACATCCCTGCCCCCTTACATGAATCCTCTTGCTGTGAACGTGAGAATATCATTTACAGGAACATCTCTGTAGGAGCTCCTCAGAATGGAGACTTAGGCTTAACCATCATCAGTTGCTTTATCACTGACATTTCCTCCATCATAAGGTCAGAGGTTTAATATTCGCCGACGATTGTAAGATGCTCAGCATCATTCACAACTCCTCAGATAATGAAGCAGTCCATCCTAAAAGTAGCAAACCTGAACAACATCCAGGCTTGGTCTGAAACCAGCTCATAATATTCATATTCACAAGTACAAGGCAGTGACTATCTCCAAGAGAGAATTTAACCATTGCTCTTTGATGTTCAATGGCATTGCCCTCACTGAATGAATATCTTTGGGGTTAGTTGACTAGGTGAGACATCATAATGACCACAAGAGCAGGCCAGAGGCTGGGAATCCTGCAGAAAGTAACTCACCTCCTGACACCATCACACTGACAGTATTCGCACACCCCCACCCCCACCCCCACCCCAACCCCGGCCCCACCGAAGCTGTACACCATCGACGCACCACACTTGAAAGTGAGATGGAATATTCCTCACTTGACTGTGTGGATGCAGCCCCTCAAGAAGCTCAGAACAAAGCAGCTGCCTGCTTGGAGGGACACGCTAACCTCCACCTTCAGCACTCACTCCCTCCACCATTGATGCATAGCGACAATGGTGTGTACCAGCCACAAGACACAGCTCAGGGGCTTGCCAAGGTTCCTCCGACAGCACCTTCTACCTTTTTCGTCACTTTCACTACAACATGTCAAGACTTTGTGTCCACCCCCCAAACTCTCCAACCCCATTGTCTCTACTTTCTCCAGGGCTCCTTGGTACCAGACTCGGCCAAAAGCTTCCTTGCATTCAGGGCCAGTCACTAACCATCCTGTCATGAGTGCAAATCCTTTGTGTTTTTACGAAGGCTGTAAAGGAAGGCCAGAATAGTTAACAGAACTGCTAACTGGGGAGAGACATTGTCAGACACTCATTATGTGAATAGCAGTCGTGATCTCTGTGATTGACACGGTTTTATCTTTGCTTTGTACATAGAATATAGAACAGTGCAGCACAGTGCAGGCCCTTCGGCGCACTCTGTTGTGCCGACCTATTATCCTGCTAAGATCAATCTACCCTGCATACCCTACATTTTACTATCCTCCATGTGCCTATCCAAGAGTTGCTTAAATGTTTCTAAAGTATCTGACTCCACGACTACTGCTGGCAGCGCATTCCACATGCCCACCACTCTCTGTGTAAAGAACCTACTTCTGACATCTCCCCCATACCTTCCTCCTATCATCTTAAAATTATACCCCCTCATAATAGTCATTTCCGTCCTGGGAAAAAGTCTCTGACTATTCACTCTATCTATGCTTCTCATCATTTTGTACACCTCTATCAAGTCACCTCTCATCCTCTTCACTCCAATGAAAAAAGCCCGAGCTCCCTCAACCTTTCCTCATAAGACCTGCTCTCCAGTTCAGGCAGCATCCTGGCAAATCTCCTCTGCACCCTCTCCAAAGCTTTCACATCTTTCCTATAAAGAGGTGACCAGAACTGAACACAATATTCCAAGTGTGGTCTAACCAGAGTTCCATAGAGCTGCAGCATAACCTCGCGGCTCTTAAACTCAGTTCCCCTGCCAAATTTGTGCTGACACATAATCCAACTCAGGAGCAGTCTCCACGTTTTACTTGAGATCCTCGATGATTTAAACTGATGATAATTGGTAACTCTGCATTTGTGAGTCCGTGCATTATTCCCACAGAAAGGCAGTGAGCTGCTGGGTCATATCCAGGAACAGCTGGTTCCTTACAATCGTTCTGATGAGTTTCAGAATCGATGGCGACTGGTAATAGGGCAGGTCCGCTTCAGCGGAAAATATTTAACAACCCAACAATGCTGAAAAGATAGAAATATTAAACCATCTGGGCAGCTGGCTAAGGCAGAGAGAGAGAGAGAGAGAGAGAGAAGGTGGTGGGGGCGTGTGGTAGTGGAAGACACATGGGGACATAGTACGAGAGGGAGAGGAGATCACAAGATTCTAAGAAATAGGAACAGAAGTAGGCTATGTATCCCCTCGATCCTGCTCCTCCATCTAACAGGATCATCACTGATCCAACAGCCCTTACATCCACTTCCCTTCCTATGTATCTCTCGATTCCCCAATTGATCAAGAATCCATCTCTCTCAGTCTTAAAGTCTCAAAGTGGTATTATTGCTCGACTATTAATCCATAAACTCAGCTCGTGTTAGGGGGATAATGGGTACTGCAGATGCTGGAGAATTGGAGATAACAAGGTGTGGAGCTGGATGAACACAGCAGGCCAAGCAGCATCATAGGAGCAGGAAAGTTTGATGTTTCGGGCCTAGACCCTTCATCAGAAATAGGGGACGGGAAAAGGGTTCTGAAATAAATAGGGAGACGGGGGAGGCGGATAGAAGATGGATAGAGGAGAGGATAGGTGGAGAGGAGACAGACAGGTCAAAGAGGCGGGGATGGAGCCAGTAAAGGTGAGTGTAGGTGGGGGGGTAGGGAGGAAATAGGTCAGTCCAGGGAGGACGGACAGGTCAAACCCAGCCCAGCTCGTCCCTGCCTCCCTAACCTGTCCTTCCTCTCACCTATCCCCTCCTCCCACCTCAGGCCCCACCCCCCATCTCCTATCTACTAACCTCATCCCGCCCCCTTGACCTGTCCGTCCTCCCTGGACTGACCTATCTCCTCCCTACACCCCCACCTACACTCACCTTTACTGGCTCCATCCCTGCCTCTTTGACTTGTCTGCCTCCTCTCCACCTATCCTCTCCTCTATCCATCTTCTATCCGCCTCCCCCTCTCTCCCTATTTATTTCAGAACCCTCTTCCCCTCCCCCATTTCTGATGAAGGGTCTAGGCCCGAAACGTCAAGCTTTCCTGCTCCCATGATGCTGCTTGGCCTGCTGTGTTCATCCAGCTCCACACCTTGTTATCTTGTGTTAGGGGGACCTAGGTTCGAAACTTGCGAAGGCAGATGGTGGAATTCAAATTCAATAAGAAAAATCTGGAATTAAGAACCTACTGATCACCATAAAATTGTGTGTGTGTGTGTGTGTGTGAGAGAGAGAGGGAGAGAAAGTGGGTGTGTGTATATGAGAGACGTATGTATAAGAGAATGTATCTCTGTATGTGTGAGGGGTGTGTGAGGAGGGATGTTCTGGTGATGGAGTGAGTGCAGTAAAGGTTTACCAAACTGATTTCAGGGATGGCAGGATTGATGTATGAAGACAGACTCAAGTGGTTCGGACCAGATTCCATGGAGTTTCGAAGAATGAGAGGGTCAGAGAACTTCATAGAAACCAATGTGCCTGTGTTTGTGAGAGAGAGTAAAAGAAAGTGTACTGTGAATGCGTGCAAGAAATGTATGTGTCTGAATGAGCCTGAGCGTGAGATTGCGTGTGAGGATATGCATGAGAGAGAGAGAGCTTGCATGAGATTGTGTGAATGTGTGTGTGTGAGTTGCTGAATTAAAAGAAACGTGACTCGCCACTTTACCTTTTGATTCCAATTCCAGTTGGTCTCAGTGAATGATCTGTACCTTTAATGTGCCCAATATGCCTCTGTGTGTGTGTGTGTGTGTGTGTGACTATGTGTACGTGTGTGATGATTAACTATAAAAGACTCACTGAATTCATATAAACAACAGCGGGATGCCAGCCTGCTCACTGTGACTGGGAGCAGCAAGCCAATGATGTGGAAATCTATGATTTTGCTTCTTGTTGCCTTGGTGCTGGCGCAGCCCATCACGGCTGATAGGGATGGGCGAAGCGGGATATCTTTCGGAGGTCAGTGCAAATCGCAGAGAATGCTCTGTGGAAACAAACTGGGTGTGGGGGTGGGGGAGAAAAAGAGGAGGCCTTTTGCCCATTCAGCCTGGACTGTCATTTGTTTGGATCACGGCTGCTTTGGGCTTGGTACTGCAGCGTCTCATGTTGATTCAAAAGGGTGAAAAGCCCATTGCAATCAAAACCTTCCGACCTTGTAGAGGTTTATAAAATCATGAGGGACATGGATATGGTACATAGACAAGGTCTTTTTCCCGGGGTGGGGGAGTCCATAACTAGAGGGCACAGGTTTAAGGTGAGAGAGGATAAATTTAAAAGGGACCTAAGGGTCAACTTTTCCATGCAGCAGGTGGCGCGTGTATGGAATAAACTGCCAGAGGAAGTGGTAAAGTTATATTTAAAAGGCATCTGGATGGGTATAGGAATAGGAAGGGTCTAGAGGAATATCAGCCAAATGCTGGCAAATGGGACTAGTTTTATCTAGGATTATCTAGGTTGGCATGTACAGGTTGGACCGAAGGATCTGTTTCTGTGTTGTACATCTCTATGACTCTATGACTCCCTTTTGCTGGTTCATAATCTGTTGGCTCTTTAAGCATGACTTAAAGCATGAGAGTGCACAGGGCTCAAGTAATCGTTAAAGGTGGCAGAAAGTAAGAGTGAGGAAGGAATCCTTCATGCACCAAGGGTTTAGGGTGTCAGGTATCCTGTCTGGGAGAGTTGGGGAGTGGTATTTGAGACAGGTTCAACCAAAGTCCCTGGGAGGTGGTTATATGAAAAGGAATGAGGAGGAGGCAGCAGGCAAAGTGCCCATTTGGAGAGCTGGCAAGGACACGATGGGCTAAACAGAGTCTTTCTGTGACATGAGTGATTCCGGGGCTTGCATTGCCACAAATCTTGATGTTATCTCCGTTTAAACCTGTTTTATTCCCCCAGAAAGACAGCTGTGAACCTTAGCTTGATAAGTTCATAAGACGTAAGGGGTAGAAGTAGGCTGTTCATCTTCTTGTATCTGCTGTAAGGAGATTGTGGCTGATGTGATCATCCTCAATTCCACTCTCAGGCCTTTTCCCCATAACCTTTGATTCCTTACCTGATGAAAAATCTCCCAATGATGGTAAATGTGAGATGCTGCACTTTGGGAGATCAAACATTAGTGAAAAGTATGCAGTTAATGGCAGGACCCTAAAGGGCATTGAGATACAAAGGGACCTTCGGGCTCAAGTCCATAGCTCCCTGAAAGTGGCCACACAAGTCAATAGGGTGGTAAAGAAGGCTTAAGGCATGCTTGACTTTATGGATGGGGAATTGAGTACCAGAGTCAGGATGTCATATTGCAGCCTTGTAAGACTTTGGTTAGGCCACACTTAGAATACTGCATTCAGTTCTGGTCACCACATTATAGGAAGGATGTGGAGGCTTTCGAGAGAGTGCAGAAGCAGTTTACCAGGATGCTGCCTGGATTAGAGGGTATGAGCTAGAAGGAGATGCCAGAAAAAAAAATCTTGGATTGTATTCTCTGGAGCTGCAGAGGCAGAGGGTAGACTTGATAGAAATCTGTATAATTATGAGATGCAGAGATAGGGTTGACGGTCAGAATCTTTTTCCCAGAGATGAAGTGTCTAAAACTAGGGGCCATGTGTTTAAGGTCGGAGGGGGAAAGTTTAGAAGAGATGTGAGGGGCAAGTTTCTTACACAGAGAGTGTTAGGGGTCTGAAATGCACTGCCAGAGATGGTGGTGGAGGCAGATATGATACAGGCATTTAAGGGACTTTTAGATAAGCACATGAATATGCAAAGAATGGAGGGATATGGACCAAAGACAGACAGAAAGTTTTTTTTTTAGTCTGGCATCATGTTCAGCACAACATCTGAAAGGCCTGTTACTGTGCAGTACATTTCTATGTTTTATGTTCTATGACCCAGCCTTGACAGCCCTCTGCAGCAAAGGATTTATTCCCTTCAGAAAGAAGAAATTTCTCCTCATGTCTGTCTTCAATGGGCGACCCATTATTCTGAGATGATGCCCTCTGGTCCTGGACTCTCCCACAAGGGGAAAAAAACCTCTGCACGTCTGCCCTGTCAAATCCCCCTGTGAACTGTGTATGTTTCAATAAGGTCCCCATTATTCTGAAACATTATCCCACTAAGGAACATTCTTTATTACCTCGTATTTCCCATCCACACGCTGCCGCCTGGAGACAACTTCAGTTAAATGCACACTGTGGTTAAAAATTCACTCCAGAGTTCTGAACCTCCCCACCTGCTGAGCTTGAAATCTATACCAAGGCGTCTGTGTTGCTCCAATTCTGACCTCATGTGTGTTGCGGTATCTTAACCAATCTGCCTTTGTTGGGATGAGCCATCAGCTATGCCGATCAAAAAATTTCAGGATTCCCTCTTGTCTACTTCTTCCTCTCACCCTGTCTCTCTCTCTCTGTCTCTCTCACTCTCTGTCTTCTCTTTCTCTCTATCTCTACCCCATCCCTCTCTTTGCTTCTGTCTATACCTCTGTTTCTCTCTATGACTATCTCAGTCTCTGCTTCTCTCTTTCTCTCTCCCTCTGTTTGTCTCTCTCTCTGTTTTACTGTCTCTACCTCAATCCTTGTCTCTGTCTCTCTCTCTCTTTCTCTCTCACTTTGTCTCTTTCTATGTCTCTCTTTCTCTGTTGTTCTCTCTCTCTCTCTTGCTGTCTATTTCTCTCTATCTCTCCTTTAAGACATTCCTCAAAACAAAATAAAAAAATTGAGCCAGTTCCTGGTCACCTGTCCCATGAGTTGCTAATATGCCTCATGAACATTTTTGTCACATGCTTCTGTGAGGCACCCTGGGACATTTCTTGACATCCCCGTCTCAATATGAACTGGGTCAGGAATCACACAACACCAAATTATAGTCCAACAGGCTTAGCACCGTTCTCCCAGCATTCTGGTTCTAATAGTTTGACCTCACTCAAATAACCGTGCACAGTTCTGGTCTCTAAATTGAAATGATCCCAGATTGTGGTCATATCAGAAAAGTAAGATCTCAGACTGAAACCTGACTTGAAGGGCCTTAAGTGTTACATTATTTTCTTTGTACTACCTTTGAGGGCTGCCAATGATCATATTCACAACAGGCTGCCAGTGTGCGATTAACAAAAGAACAGAAAGGTAGTTTTATAGACAAAAAATGACAAATAACTGTCTGACACAACACAAGAATCATTAGGAAGGTGTCATTTCAATGATTAGAAAGTAAGTTCCAACCCTTTGACTACAGAAATAACGTGACAGATTATCACATCTCCGTGAAGAGTCAGCCCTGTCTCCACACTGAAGCTTCTCATTCAGCTGGCAGGTTGATTTGCATTTGGCAAAATGGTGCATCTCCAGTTAATGTATCACTCCTGAGACCCTTAAAACAAGCTGCCAATGCAGCTCACTTATTCCTTAACTTGGATTTCTGAAAAACCTTTTTTTCCCGAAAGCATTTGATAAGGTGCCACTCGTTAGGCTACTAAATAAGATTAGAGATCGTGGTGTTGGAGGTCATACCGTAGAACAGGTTGAGGATTGGCTAACTAACAAAAAAAAACAGAATTGGAACAAAGGGGGCATTTTCAGGTTGGCAACCTGTAACTAGTGGGATGCCAAAGGATTAGTGCTGGGGCCAAACTATTTACATTTTATATTAATGTCTTGAATGAAGGAAGTGAACGCACCATAACCAAATTTGTGAATGACACAAAAATAGGTGGGAAGGCAAGTGGTGAGGATCATACAAAGAACCTGCAGAGGGATATAGAGAGGTTACATGAGTGGGAAAAAATTGGCAGATAGAACATAATGTGGGGAAATATGAGTTATGCACTTTGATAGGAAGAGTAGAGGAGCTGAATGTTATTTAAATGGAAAAAGATTGTAGGAAACTTTGGATTAGAGGGAATTGCGAGTCTTTGCCCATGAACCTGAAAAAAAAATCTAGCATCCAAGTATGTTTCAGAGATAGTAGGAGCTACAGATGCTGGAGAATCTGAGATAATAGAGTGTAGAGCTGGATGAACACAGCAGGCCAAGCAGCATCATAGGAGCAGGAAGGCTGATGTTTCGGGCCTAGACCCTTCTTCAGAAAATTTATACACTAGTCAGACTACAGCTGGATATTGTGAAAAGTTTTGGCCCTTTTAACCAAAGAATTATATATACTGCCTTTGGAGGCAGCCCAGAGAGGATCAACTGGCTGATCCCATATATGGAGGAACCATCTTATTAGGAGTGGCTGAGTAGGCTAGGCATGTACTCTTTGGAGTTTAGAAGAGTGAGAGGAGACTTGCTTAAAGTATAATACTCAGACAATTGGGAACATTTCCAGTTTCCATAGCCCCCATTCGTAGAATCCCTACAGTGTGGAAACAGGCCCTTTCGCCCAACATGCCTACTCCGACCCTCAGAGCATCCCACCCAGACCTATTAGCCTTTCCCTGTAACCCATGTACACATCCCTGAATATTATGGGGCAATTTAGCATGGCCAATCCACCTAGTCTGCACGTCTTTGGACTGTGCGACGATACCGGAGCACCTGGAAGAAATGGACGCAGACACGGGGAGAATGTGCAAACTCCACACAGACAGTTGCCCGAGGGTGGAATCAAACCCGGGTGCCTAGCGCTGTGAGGCAGCAGTGCTAACCACTGAGCCACCATGCCACCCCGACACTTTGACCACACTTGGAGTACTGTGCGCAGTTCTGGTCTCCATTACCTTTGGTGGAGAGCGTGGAGCTCTGTGCACAGTTCTTTCCATAGCCATACGATAGACTATATTGCACACTTCCCTAATCTATACTCCTTGGTTAGACCGCACTTGGAGCCCTGACTGATGACAACAATGAGCTCTTGCTTTCTGTTTCACAGGTTTCTTCAGTGACTGTACAAGTTTGGGAGCAACTTGTAAACAAACCCGCTGTGACTCCAGTGAGACTACTCTCAATGGAATATGTATCAGGAACATGTTCTGCTGTAGGAAAAGCTGAGGAAGACGAAACAGAATATGTCGCAGGGCGAGGCATGTCTGAAGTCCGACTGATACTCACTGCCATTTCTGAAATTTGGGTTCTGCTCGACTACGTAGATACGATAGCATTATGACGCACTGCTTTCTGAAAGACGGGAATAAAACTCACTGCATTGATCACTGCCTCTTGCCCATCTCTTATTTCACATTGGGGTCAGCGTGTGCTCACAGTGACTTGGAGTTGGTAGGGGTGGGGGAAAGGTCAGAAAGCAGAGGCGTGCATGCTCCTACTCAGTCACAGTGTCATCTTTTAGCGCCAAAGTCTGAAGTTCAATCAATAGCATTGTTTGGTCTGTCCAGATCCTACTCGGACAATAGGCTTAGACCCTTCACAATGGTGATGTTCAGAGAGTCAGTGTTGAGGGACCTGCGCACTGTTGGAGAGTAAGTACAGGGGAAGTAGGCACTGTTGCAAGATCAGCATTGACAGGAACAGAAACAAAGTTGCTGGAAAAGCTCAGCAGGTCTGGCAGCATCTGTGGAGGAGAAAACAGAGTTAACGGTTCGGGTCCGGTGACCCTTCCTCAGAACTGACAGAGTGGGTACTGTTGGTCAGTGCTGAGGGAGCTCAGCCCTGTCGGAGGGTCAGTGCTGAGGGATTGGGCGTTGTTGGAAGTTCAGTACTGAGGAAGTGGGCGCTGTTGAAAAGTCAGTGTTGAGGGAACGCACGGTCGGAGCATTAGTGCTGAGGGAATGCCTCACTGTCGGAGAGACAGTGCTGCGGGAGGGCCACACGATCGGAGGATCAGTGTTGAGGGAGTGCCGCACTGTCGGAGGGTCAGTGTTGAGGGAGCAGGCACTGTCAGACTGTCAGTGCTGAAGGAGTGGGCACTGTAAGAGTATCAGTGCTAAGGGATCCTGCACCGTCAAATGGTTAGTGCTGAGGGAGTGCCACTCCTTTGGAGGGACAGTGTTGAGGGAATACCACACTGTCGGAGGGATTGTCGAATGAGGGGTACGAATCTGTGGAATTTTTTTTTCCGGAAAGTGCTGTCAATGCTGGGTCATTCAGTATATTCAAAGTGAAGCGGGAGAGGCAGACTTTTAATCAGGAAGGGAATCGTGGGTTAGGGCATAAAGGAGGAAAGTGGAATCTGATCAGCCACAATCACATTGAATGGCGTAGCAGAATTGATGGGCTGAATGCCCTACTGCTCCTGTGGTCTTACAGATTCCCAAGATCGCTTGCCCCAAAAAACACTTGCGGCGTGGCGGCTCAGTGATTAGCACTGCTGCCTCATTATGCCTGGGACCTGGGTTGGATTCCAGTCTTGGGCGAATGTGTGGAGTCTGCGCATTCTCCCTGTGTCTGCCGGGTTGCTTTGGCCTTGTTCTGGCAGTCTGAAGATGTGCTGGTTAGGGTGGACTGGCCATACTAAATTGCCCCAGAGTGTCACAGGGATGTGCAGGCGAGGCGGGTTAGCCATGGGCAATGCAGGGTTGGGGGTGGGTATGGGTGGGATGCTTTTTGGAGCATCAGTGTGGACTCAATGGACAGAATGGCCTGCGTCTACACTGTAGGGATTCTAAATACAAATCTTTGGATAAACATCTCTCTGCTGCCCTGTGGGAAAGGGAAAAATGATCAGCAGTTTGATGCAGTGAAGGAGTTGGTGACAGTTGGGCATAGAGTTTGGAATGCCTTGGCAGTGAGATGGAGCAAACATGGGTTGTTTCAGAGGTTGAGTACAGACGTTAATGATTGAAACCGATCACGGTTGTCTGTGACTCCAGCCTGTCGAGCTCCACACTGCCAGGAATTCAGCCCATCAAGCCTGCTCCACTGTTCAGAGTGATCACAGCTGCCCCTCTCCGCTAGAGTAAGAGAGAAACAGACAGAGAGACAAAACACCAAAACTCATAAACTAGGAGTAGAATTAGGCCATCCGGCCCATCCAGCCTGTTCCATCATTCAATATGATCAAAGTTGGACTTTTTTCCTTTAGACAGAGTGGGAGAGAATGCCTGGGAGAGACATACACCCACACCAACACAGACAGAGGCGTCAAAACGCATGAAGTCGGGGCAAGGAGTAGGCCATTCGGCCCCTCGCACCTGTACCACACTTGAACATGATCAGGACTGATCCTCTCCTTGAGGGACAAACAAACAATCAACTTGTTTTCATTAGAAAAAAGGAGATTGAGGGGGGACCTGATTGAGGTCTTCAAAATCATGAAGGGTATAGACAGGGTTGATAGAGATAAGCTTTTTCCCAGGGTGAGGGATTCCATAACGAGGGGTCACGCGTTCAAGGTGAGAGGAGAAAAGTTTAAGGGGGATACACGCGGAAAGTACTTTACACAGAGGGTGGTAGGTGCCTGGAACGCTTTGGCAGCAGAGGTAGTAGAGGCAGGCACGGTAGATTCATTTAAGGTGCGTCTGGACAGATGCATGAGTAGGTGGGGAGCAGAGGGATACAGATCCTTAGGAATTGGGTGATAGGTTTAGACAGTGGATTTGGATTGGCACAGGCTTGGAGGGCCGAAGGGCCTGTTCCTGGGCTCTCAGTTTTCTTTGTTCTTTGTTATACTGACAGACAGATTGATACACAGACAGAAGGAGGCAGGGAGAGAGACAGAAACCTAGAAACATGTAAACTAGGAGCAGGAGTAGGTCGATCAGACCCTTGACCCGGTTGTGACATTCAATATGCTGATAGTTGATCCTCTACCTCAATGCCATATTCCCACTTGCTCCCCATATCCCGTGATGCCTTTAAAATAATTTTCAAGGACTCCCTCTTTCTTGAATTATTGCGGCCCCAGCACTGATCCATGCAACACTATCGTATTCACCCACGTTTGATGCCAGACCCTACAGTCTGGGCAGCCTCCTTGTGAAAAGGTCAGAATCACTGAAATAGACATCTGGATGGAGGCTGGAGAACAGAACAAGTGAGAGCCAGAGATTTGTTGGAGGATCTGTGGAGCAGTTTAGAGGTTTGTTTTCTGGGTTTAGGGGCAGACCCACAATTCCTTGCATCCTCATTCTGTCTTATTGCAGAAAGCCAGGTCCAGAGTTTAAAAAGGCTCACCCTTGTCCCCCTCCATCCACATATCAACGAATACTGCTCACGTTTGGATATTGAGCAGTTTTTCCGCCGCCTCCGCCTCCATGCTTACTTCTCCAACCGTGAATCTAACCCTCCCTCTACTGACACCTTCTCCCGCCTCCAACACAAGCCCTCCTCCTGGACACCACCCCAAGGCCTCCTACCCTCCCTCGACCTCTTCATCGCCAACTGCCGTCGAGACATCAATCGCCTCAACCTCTCTACCCCTCTCAAACACTCCAACCTCTCCCCCGAAGAACGTGCAGCCCTCCGCTCCCTCCGCTCCAATCCCAACCTCACCATAAAACCCGCGGACAAGGGAGGCGAAGTTGTAGTATGGTGTACTGACCTCTACATCGCTGAGGCCAGGCGCCAACTCTCTGACACCTCCTCCTACCGTCCCCTGGATCATGACCCCACCCCCCAGCACCAAACCATCATCTCCCAAACCATCCACAACCTCATCACCTCAGGTGACCTCCCACCCACCGCCTCCAACCTCATCGGACCCCAACCCCACACCGCTCGCTTCTATCTCCTTCCCAAAATCCACAAACCTGAATGTCCTGGTCGACCCATTGTCTTCGCCTGCTCCTGCCCCACCGAACTCATCTCCACCTACCTAGACTCCATTTTCACCCCCTTGGTCCAGGAACTCCCTACCTATGTCCGTGACACCACCCACGCCCTCCACCTCCTCCAGAACTTCCAATTCCCCGGTCCCCAACACCCCATTTTTACTATGGACGTCCAGTCCCTATACACCTGTATTCCCCATGCAGATGGCCTAAAGGCCCTCCGCTTCTTCCTGTCCCGCAGAACTGACCAATCCCCCTCCACTGACACCCTCATCCGCTTAGCCGAACTCTTCCTCACCCTCAACAACTTCTCTTCCAATTCTTCCCACTTCCTACAGACAAAGGGGGTGGCCATGGGTACCCGCATGGACCCAAGCTATGCCTGCCTCTTTGTAGGTTACGTGGAACAATCCCTCTTCCTACCTACACTGGCCCCAAACCCCAACTCTTCCTCCGTTACATTGATGACTGTATCGGTGCCGCCTTGCGCTCCCACCGGGAGCTCGAACAGTTCATCCACTTCACCAACACCTTCCACCCCAACCTGAAGTTCACCTGGACCATCTCTAACACCTCTCTCTCCTTCCTGGACCTCTCTGTCTCCATCTCGGGCAACCACCTAGAGACAGATGTCCATTTCAACTCCCACAGCTACCTAGAATATACCTCCTCCCACCCACCTTCCTGCAAAAATGCCATCCCCTATTCCCAATTCCTTTGCCTCCACTGCATCTGCTCCCAGGATGAGGCATTCCACTCCCGTACATGTCAGATGTCCTCATTCTTCAAGGACCGCAACTTCCCCCCCGTAGTGGTTGAGAACTCCCTCAACTGTGTCTCCCGCATTTCCCGCAACTCATCCCTCACACCACGTCCCCGCAATAACAACCAAAAAAGAATCCCCCTCTTCCTCACGTACCACTCCACCAACCTCCGGATCCAAAACATCATCCTCCGACACTTCTGCCATCAGCAATCCGACCCCACCACCAAAGACATTTTTCCCTCCCTACCCTTGTCTGTTTTCCGGAGGGACCACTCTCTGTGTGACTCCCTTGTCCGCTCCACACTCCCCTCCAGCCCCACCACACCCGGCACTTTTCCCTGCAACCACAGGAAGTTCTACACCTGCCCCCACCCTCATCCCAGGCCCCAAGAAGACTTTCCACGTCAAGCAGATGTTCATCTGCACATCTGCCAATGTGGTGTACTGCATCCGCTGTACCCGTTGTGGCTACCTCTACATCGGGGAAACCAAGCAGAGGCTTGGGGACCGCTTTGCAGAACACCTGCGCTCAGTTCGCAACAAACAACTGCACCTCCCAGTCGCGAACCATTTCAACTCCCCCTCCCATTCCTCAGACGACATGTCCATCCTGGGCCTCCTGCAGTGCCACAATGATGCCACCCGAAAGCTGCAGGAACAGCAAATCATATTCAGACTAGGAACCCCACAGCCCAATGGTATCAATGTGGATTTCACAAGCTTCAAAATCTCCCCTCCCCGAACTGCATCCCAAAACCAGTCCAGCTCGTCCCCGCCTCCCTAACCTGTCCTTCCTCTCACCTATCCCCTCCTCCCACCTCAAGCCCCACCCCCATCTCCTACCTCCTAACCTCATCCCACCCCCTTGACCTGTCCATCCTCCCTGGACTGACCTATCTCCTCCCTACCCCCCCACCTACACTTACCTTTACTGGCTCCATCCCCGTCTCTTAGACTTGTCTGCCTCCTCTCCTCTATCCATCTTCTATCCGCCTCCCCCTCTCTCCCTATTTATTTCAGAACCCTCTTCTCCTCCCCCATTTCTGATGAAGGGTCTTGGCCCGAAACGTCAATCTTTCCTGCTCCTATGATGCTGCTTGGCCTGCTGTGTTCATCCAGCTCCACACCTTGTTATCCAGAGTTTAA
Source organism: Ginglymostoma cirratum (assembly GCA_024137785.1). Taxonomy (NCBI): domain Eukaryota; kingdom Metazoa; phylum Chordata; class Chondrichthyes; order Orectolobiformes; family Ginglymostomatidae; genus Ginglymostoma; species Ginglymostoma cirratum. The sequence goes on from JAHRHZ010000137.1 coordinate 482,470, forward strand.
AAACCTTTCACACATTCACTGGCATTTGGATGTTACAACCATGTGCCTCCTTGTCGTGACCCAAGCACAGCTTTAAACACAGAAACGTAGGTAGTAGGAGGAGGCCAATCAACCCTTCAAATCCTCTCTGTCATTCAAAAAGTTCATAGTCAATCGTCCATCTCAGTCCCTTGTTCCCATTTCCTCCGCTGCATCCTTTAATCTCTTTAGCCCTAAGAACCATATTCTCACTCCTTCATGTAAACATTCATTGCTTTGGCCTCAACTGCTTTCAGTGGCAGAGAATTCCACAGGCTCATCCATTCTATCAGGGCGAAGACATTTGTCCTCATTTCAGTCTTGTCCCATATCCATAAACTGTGATCCCTGGCTCTGGACTCCTGAGTCAACGGGAACACCATTCCTGCCTTTACTCTGTTGGACTTCCTGTTGGAATTTTACTGTTTTCTGCGAGATTCCCCAACTGTCCCAAACAGTCTTCTAAACCCTAATGAATATAATTCTAATTGATCCACTTTCTCTTTATATGTCATTTCCATCATTCCAGAGATCAGTTGAGTAAATTTTCGCAGCACTCCCTGCATAGTCAGAACTTCATTCTTTAAATAAGGAGACAGAAAACTGCACACAATACTAGAGGCACAGTCTCACCAAGGTCTTGTACAATTGCAGCAAGACATGCCTGGTCCTGTATTCAAAACCTATCATGATGAAGACCAACATTTGTCTTCCTCAGTGACAAGTGTACCTGCATGTTTCGTTTCAGCGACTGGTTTATGAGGACACCTAGGTTGCGTTGCACGTCCCCCTTTCTACTCCCTCGATCTATCTCCATTTAGAAAATAACCCTGAACTCCCCTTTTGTTCCCAAAGTTAGTAACATCACATTTGTCCACATCATACTGTACCTGCCATGCATTTGCCGACTCCATTAGCTTGTCAACCTCCTACTGAAGCATCTGTACATCCTCCTCACAGTTCATCCACCCACCTGCTTTGTGTCATCTGCAAACTTGGAGACATTACATTTAGTTTGTTTAGCTAAATCATTGTCATGGTTATTTCATGTACATTCATATATTCATAGCCTTATTAAACTCCAACCTGATTTGACATTCCAAAATGCAACACCTCACAGGTCACTGAGTACATTTAAGACTGATTATCAAGAGGATCAAGGATTATGGGGAGAAAGCAGGAGAATAGGGTTGAGGAACTTATTAGTCATGATTGAATGGTGCAGCAGACTCGATGGGCCGAATGGCCTAATTTCTGCTCCAATGTCTTATGGTCTTATATTTATGGATTTCTACAAGAATCCACCACCCCCAATTCTTCCAAACTCCTGTGAATATAGTCCTAAACAATCCAGTCTCTTTTCATACATCAGCCCAGTCAACCAGGTATCAATTTGGTCATCTTACAAACGTTCACTTTTGGGGCTTGATTTCTCTTGGAATGACAGCATCTTTTTTTAAAAAATAGTTTTGTTCATTGCTGACTGAATTTGGAGAATTAAAAAAAGGCCATTTTATAAAGGAATAAGGACTGAGGAAGGAAATTGCTGCCCGTTTAAAGCCAAATGACTGAAACTTATCGTGAGTTGAGTTCACATAGTTGCTTTGCAAACAGTGTGTGGGGGTACGGGTTGGGGGGTGGAGGCAGGAAGATGGCCTGGAGTCGGCCTTGTGTAAGTAGAGAGCGAGACTCATTCAGGAATAATGTGCTGATTGGTTTGTACAATTGTGGCCAGTTACTGATACAGGGTATCAGCCTAATGACAGCTCTCCGATTGGTTGGTGGACAGCTTGGGAATGACACAGAGGCAAATGATCTCCAGACTGGAAGAAGCAGGGTCTATCTCTATCTCTCTGCTGCAAAATTACTCAAAGCCTGGCGACATCAGTTATTCTCTCGTAGCATTTGCTATTAGCTGTTGACTGTGGCCAGGGACTGTGAAATCATTTGCCCTCAAGCAAAGAACTCAACAAAACCTCAAGAACAGAAAGTCAGAAACACCTCATTAAATCCTGGGGCTGGTGTAATTGAATTGCAATTCCCCAGTATTTTTCTCCATTGATCTTTTTCTTGTTTCTGACACTCTCTTTTCATAGGAATTTAATGTGTGTGAGGTCAGCGCTTCATCTAGTAGGCGTTATAGGTTAATAGTTAATAGTTTTGTATACTTGTAGCCACAACTAACTCATTTGTAATAATTAGGAATTCTTGTTATAGAGACTTACAGCACAGAAACAGACCCTTCGACCTAGAGTTGTTTTCTTCCTATGATGGGGATTTCACGACTAGGCAGTCACATATTTATTGCGAGGGGAGAGAGATTTTAAAAAGACATGAGTCATCTTTTCTTTGCACAGACGGTTGGAATGAACTTCCTGAGGAAGTGATGGATGCGAGTACAATTACAATGTTTAAAAGAGAGTTGGATGGATGTGTGAAAAGGAAAAGTTTGGAGAGATATGGGCCAGGAGCAGGCAACTGGCACTCGTTTATTTTAGGATTATGTTTGGCATGGACTGTTTGGAATGAAGGGTCTGTTTTCGTGCTGTATGACTCTATAAAACGAATGAATGAGTTCATGAATCCAATTTGATCCAGATTTAGGTTTAAGTGACGGTGCACCATTTGTCAGGTAAGTTTTGCATAAGTAAACAAATATATTCGTCCAGGAATCCTAGTAAGCTGAATGAAAATACCAAGAGCACAAAAATGATACAACTCACTGAGAAAAGTACCCCCTCCTAATGTGAAGGACACCAGGTAAAGAAGAATGTAAAAATATATTTCTCCTCAATGGGCCAGTGTGAGGAGTTGGGGCACTGTCTGGAAATTCATGGTGATCTGAGAAGAAGAACCTAAAGAAAGGCACCTGAAACAGACACAGTGAATGCCTGTGGAGAGAGTTAACATTTCAACTGCGGAAATACTGTATATTCTGAAAAAAAAGTCAAATTAGACGAGAAGCATTAACTCTGCTTCTTTCGTCACTGATTCTGCCCGGTCTGCTAAGCTTCTCCAACGTTCTGTTTGTTTCATTCCTGCAGCATTTACATTGTTTTGCTTTTGGTGGAAATGTGACTGGGCTGCCCGAAGAGTTTCACAAGCAAGGGAATGCAATTTATGTTTTCCACAGCAATTTAAAAAAAAATTATTTGGGCAGCTTCAGAAATTTACATTATAATATGTGAACTTCATTAATTACCGACAAGAATTGAGAGCTTGCTGTGCATTCTGTTTCACAGAGACATGGCTCATTCTTGCTTCACCTACAATCAATTCACCAGATGGACCGCATGGAGTCGTCGAAGGCAAAGGGTGGAGGGGTCTCCTTCCTAATCAACACCATGGAGTGCTTGGGTGTGATCATCCTGGCAAGTTACTGATCCCCAGACCTAGAATATCTAACGGTGAAGCTCTGCCTCTACTACCTGCTGTAGGAATTTACTTCCGCTTTCCTGGCAGCAGTTTACATACCACCTCATGCAAAGGAAGAATGCACTTGATGAAATATACGCCACCATGAACAGTCTTGAGATGGAATATCTTGAGGCCTTCTTTGTTGTAGCCGATGACCTCAGCCAGGCCAACCTCAGGAGTGTGCTACCAAGATACCATTAACATGTTTCAGGGATAGTAGGAACTGCAGATGCTGGAGGATCTGAGATAACAAGGTGTCAAGCCGAATGAACACAGCAGGCCAAGCAGCATCGGAGGAGCAGGAAGACTAGACCCTTCTTCAATGCATTCTATGCTCATTTCGAACAGAAGTGAAATGATGTTACCTGCCCTGACAGCCTCGGGTGTACCACAGTCACCGCTGCAGATGTCGGATTGGTCTTCTTGAGAATGGACCCCCAGAAAGCGATTGGTCCAGATGGAAGTCCCAGCCAACGCACGAAGATCCTGCACTTGCCAGCTGGTAGGTGTATTCACAGACATCTTTAACCTCTCCTTATTCCAATGTGAGGTTTCCACCTGCTTCAGAAAGATCATTATCATCCAAGTGCCAAAGAAAATGTGCTTTAATTAATACTGCCCAGTGGCTCGGGCATCCATCATTATGAAATGCTTCAAGAGGTTAATAATGGCACACATCGACTCCAGCCTCCAAGATTGCGTCAATCCACCACAATTTGCCGGCCATCGCAATAGGTCCATGGCAGATGCCGTCTACCTGGGCCTACCCTCACCCCTGGAGCATCTGGATAACATAGACACATATATCAGATATTTATTGACTTTAGTCCTGCCTCCGACACCATAATTCAAAACAAATTCATCTCCAACCTATGAGACCCAGGTCTCTGCTCCGCCTTCTGCAGCTGGATATTTGACTTCCTGAGCCGCAGACCACAATAAATAAGGATTTGCGATAACATCTTCTCCAAGATAATCCTCAGCACCGGTATCCCACAAGTCTGTGGTCTCAGCCCCTTACCATACTCCTAATACATTTGCAACTGTGAGGCCTAACACAATTTACAAAGATGCTGATGATACCGCAGCAGAAAACCGAACATAGAACATAGAACATGGAATGGTACAGGCCCTTCGGCCCACAATGTTGTGCTGACCTATTATCCTACTCTAAGATCAAACTACCTTGCACACCTTAAATTTTACTATCATCCACGTGCCTATCCAAGAGTCGCTTAAATGTTCCTAATGTATCTGACGCAACCACCATCGCCGGCAGCGCATTCCACACGCCCACCACTCTCTGTGTAAAGAACTTTCCTCTGACATCTCCCCTATACCTTCCTCCAATCACCTTAAAATTATGCCCCCTCGTAATAGTCATTTTCACCCTGGGAAGAAGTCTCTGGCCATCCACTCTATCTCTGCCTCTCATCATCTTGTACACCTCTATCAAGCCATCTCTCATTCTTCTTTGCTCCAACGAGAAAAGCCCTAGCTCCCTCAGCTTTTGCTCATTAGACCTGCCCTCTAGTCCAGGCAGCATCCTGGTAAATCTCCTCTACACAATCTCTAAAGCTTCCACATCCTTCCTATAATGAGGCAACCAGAACTGAACGTAATATTCCAAGTGTGGTCTCACCAGGGTTTTATAGCCCTGAAGCACAACCTCACGGCTCCGATACTCAATTCCTCTGCCAATTAAAGCCAACACACCATATGTCCTCTTAACAACCCTATCAACTTAGGTAGCAACTTTGAGGAATCTATGGACGTGGACCCCAAGATCCCCCTGTTCCTCCACACTGCCAAAAAATCCTGCCATTAACCCTGGAATCTGCATTCAAATTTGACCTTCCAAAATGAATCACTTCACACTTTTCTGGATTGAATTCCATCTGCCACTTCTTTGCCCAGCTCTGCATCCTGTCAATGTCCCGTAGCAACCTACAACAGCCCTCCACTCTGTCCACAACTCCACCAACCTTTGTTTGATCAGCAAACGTACTAACCCACCCTTCCACTTCCTCATCGAAATCATTTATAAAAATGAAAAAGAGCAAAGGTCCCAGAACAGGTCCCTGTGGAAAACCACTGGTTACCAAGCTCCAGGCTGAGTACTTTCCATCTACTACCACACCCTGTGTTCTATCGGACAGCCAATTCTGCATCCAGAAATCCAAAACTCCCTGAATCCTGTGCCTCTTTACTTTCCGAATGAGCCTACCACGTGGAAACTTATCAAATGCCTTGCTAAAATCCATATACACCGCGTCCACTGCTCTACCCTCATCATTGTGTTTTGTCACATCCTCAAAGAATTCAATAAGGCTTGTCAGGCATGACCTGCCTCTCACAAATATTCTAGCGCATCTAGAATTAATGGAATTTATCCCCAAAATGCAACATGTAAAAAGGAAATACTAAGGATGGATCAGTGGAGGGCAGTCATTTTGGTACTCCATTGAAAACTATAAAGTTGTTTATTTTATCAAAATGATAAACGTACAGATTGATAGCTTTCCATTTGGAAAAGGCTTTTTTCCAGATTCTGGAACCAAGATTCGCTGGTAGCATGAAGGCACAAATCAGCCATTATCCCCTTCAATGTCAGAACTTGTTTGGCAGGCTGATTGCCACCCCTACGTCTAATCAATATTTTAGCAGGTTGAGCACTGAGAGATGTACTGACATTCAGGAAAACCAGAACAAAACATGATCAATTTTCTGATGAAGGGTTTAGACCCGAAACGTCAAGTTTTCCTGCTCCTATGATGCTGCTTGACCTGTTGTGTTCATCCAGCCCCATGCTTGTTATTTCACAAAACATGATCGCTTTTGTTGATAATGAAAGATTCTACCAACGTCAAGGTTGCAAGGTGCTTTGAACTCCTCGGAGGTGCAGTGAGATGAGTGGAGCATGGACATTTTTTATATTGGGTCTCAAATGAATCTCTAGTGACTAATCACGCAGGCACTGCGCGGATTGGACTCCAACCTTGGTCATATGAACGGAATAGTTCACTGGGTTACTTTTCTCTGTTTGAAAAGAGAATCATTCTTCGTTGCCGCAAGCCATTCAGTTCATCATGACCCCGTCGGGTGTGAAAAAGAGTTACAGATGCCCAAACAATCTCTTGTTACTGATTGCCCCATGCCTAGTATTGTAGTCACAGAGTTCTCACTGCTACCCTGGGACCAATAGTTATCCAGTGACCGGCAAAATAAGAACAGTTCTTTTCAAATATTACAACTCTGATGCTTGTGGGAGCCTGCTGTGTGCAAATTGGTTGCCATGAGCAGTGATCACACTTCGTCAAAAGTTTTTCTGATTAGAACTCTGGGATATCCTGGGGCTGTGTTAGATACCAGGTCAATTTCTACCTTCTGTTCATTATCCTTTCTGACAAATTTCTCTCTACCTCTTTCTCTTTCTCTTTTCATTTTCCTCACTCTCTCACTCTTAATACTATTTCTCGCTATCTCTCTATTTCTGATTGTTCCTTTTCTTCGCGCTCTTTCTTAATTCTCCCATCTCCTCCTCTCACCTAATCTGTAATATCTCTTTCTCTATTTGCTATCTTCCTTGGTTTCTCTAGTTGTGTCTCTTCCTTCCTTCCTCCCTCTCCTGCTCCATTTTCCTCTCACACTTTCACCATGTACTCTTGTGCGCGTATTGTGAGTGTGAGTGTATGTATGCCTGTGTGAGAGTGTACATGTGCAAGTCGGCTTTCTCTTCCCATACTGGCGTACAATGTAATGGATTGAACCTTGAAAGTGGAGTCGAAGGTAGATAGGATAGGGAAGAAGCTGTTTGGTATGCTTGCCTGGTCATTGCACTGAGTATAGGAGTTGGGAAGTTATTGCGCTGCTAAACAGGACATTGGTTATGCCACTTTTGGACCACTTCATGCAATTCTGGTCTCTCTCCTATAGGAATGATGTTGTGAAAGTTGGGTTCACTTTCACAAGGGTTCAGAGAAGATTTACAAAGATGTTGCCAGGGTTGGAGGTTTTGAGCTGTAGGGAAAGGCCGAATAGGCTGGGGGGAGCTATTTTCCCTTGAGTGTTGGAGCCTGAGGGGTAACCTCATAGAGAGTTATCAAATCATGAGGGACATGGATAAGGTAAATCGGGACAGTCTTTTCCCTGGGATGGGGCTGTCCAAAAAAAAAGGCATAGGTTGAAGGTGAGAGGGATTTAAAAGGGATCTAAGGGGTAACTTTTTTTATGCAGAGGGTGATATGTGTATGGAAGGAGATGCCAGAGGAAGTGGTGGAGGCTGGTACAATTACAACATTTAAAAGGCATCTGGATGGGCATGTGAATAGGAAGGGTTTAGAGGGCTATGTGCCAAATGCTGGCAAATGGAATTAGATATATTAAGCCTATGTGGTCTGCATGGACAAGTTGGGCTGAAAGGTTTGTTTCTGTGCTGTACATCTCTATGATTCTATAACTCTATGAACCCATGGTATTGAACACTCAACATCGAGACCTTATGCACTGTCCCTGTAAATAGGCAGTGAGCTCTTGGCTCATATTCAGCACCAACACATCCTTTGCAACTTAATTGAAGGGTGTCAGACAGGTTGGTGATTGGCTACAGGACAGTTTTGCTTCTTAGGTAAATATTTAACAAACCAGGAATTGACTGTAGACACGAAGGCTGGGCTGAAACTGGCAAGGAACATTTGCTCTATACAAATGCCAGGCAATGACCATCTTGATAAGCGACTATAGAACTGCCTCAATGGCATTACCATCATTGAATGACCCCACTAGCAACATCCTCAAGGATACCTTTGAGAGAGAACCTAATCATCACCTCTCGGCATTCAGTGGCATTACCATATTTGAAATCCCTCACGATTAACATCTTGGGGATTACCATTGAGAGGGAATCTAATATTACTGAAACCCCCACTTTCAACATAATGGGGGCTTCCATTAAGAGAGAATCGAACCATAACCCGTTGACATTCAATGGTATTACCATCATTGAATTCCATCACGATTAAAAACCTAGAGTTTACCATTGACCAGAAATTGGACTCACCAAATTAGTACAGTTCTTACAAGGGCAGGTCTGAGGCTGGAAATCCTGCAGTGAGTAATTCACCTCGTGACTCTTTCCCTAAAGCCCATCCACCACCAATAAGGCACAAGTCAGGAGAGTGATGGAATCTCTCTATTTGCCTGGATGAGTGCAGCTCCAACAATACTCAGGAAGCTCAACACTATCCAGGAGTCAAACTGCCTGAAGGACACCACGTCCAACAAGCATTCTTGAAGAGATAACAAGCATGGGGCTGGATGAACACAGCAGGTCAAGCAGCATCATAGGAGCAGGAAAACTTGACGTTTCGGGCCTAGACCCTTCATAAGAAATAAATAAGGCCTCTTGGTTACCAACAAACACAAAGTGAAATTGCGGGAGAACTCTGCCAGTCTGGTACCATCTGTGAAGGGAAAACAGTGTATGTTTCTGGTCCACATCCATAAGTATCCACTCCCTGCACTATTGATGCTCAGTAGTAGCAATGTGTACCATCTATAAAATGCACTGCATAAATTCACCAAATATCCTCAGACAGTGTCTTCCAAACCCACAACCACTTCCATCTAGAAGGACGAGGGCAGCAGATACATGGGAACAGCAAGTCCTACAGGTTCCCCTCCAAGCCACTCGTCATTCTGACTTGGAAATATATCACTGTTCCTTCACGTTTGCTGGGTCAGAATCCTGGAATTTCCTCTGTAATGACACTATGGATCTACTTATATGAACATGAAATGCAGTGGTTCAAGAAGGCAGCTCCCTATGATCTTCTCAAGGGGCAATTAGGAATCGGTGATAAATGCTGGATCCACGCATGAATAAAAGGTAAACATTTAAACATCTGAGGCAGTTGGATATCTCAGGGAGAGAGAGGGAGGGAGAGAGAGAGAGATTTTGAGGGACAACATGAGGAGAAGATGGCGAAGCAGAGAGAGAATCAACTCGTGAAACTGCAGAAGACTTCAGGAAAGAGAAAGAGAGATATAGTCGAAAAACAGATGGGGGGGGTGCAGATGTGGGAGGAAGGAGAGAGGAAGAGAGATTCAGAGAGAAGGATGTGAGCATAGGTAGAAACAGGTAGGGAGAGAGATGGAGATAGGTAGATGTAAGGATGGGCTGAAGGGCTAAATGCTAATGATGATATTCGACAGCTGCACAGGATAATAGGTTGTACAGGAAGGGAAATTAGGCTGAGAAAGTTTAGAATCATGCCTAACAAGCTGTGTGACCTTGAATGAGACCTGTGAACATTCCTTTATGAGCCAAAGATGACACCGCACTTGTTTTGCCATCCTGTGTTGTCTGTGCCAGCCAGCAGTTTTGTCTATCATATCTGGTGTTTTCTTTACTGGCTGTTTGTGATCCTGTTCAAGAGAGAGAGAGTTTTGTTCCAAACTGCCTCTGTCACTGCTGTTACTATTACCGCTGGACGTCACCTCGGCTCAGAATTGTGACCAATACCAGGAACGAATCTAAGCCTCCAGGCCAGCCACCAATTGAAGTGTCCCTGCTAGGCAGAAGAACACGAGACTTGTTGCTTTTTCTAGAAAAGTGTGAGAATTGTTGCTTCTTTTACCCGTCTTTTCCATTTATTATTACCAATATAACCATTTATTATTGCCATTTTAATCATTTATTATTACTTAATAAACATTCATATCTAAGCACGTTGCTGTCGCTGATTTGTCTCTTAATTACATTTACCCAAATCCACTCTGAGTACCTTTGTCCAGTTTTGACAGCCAGACTCTGCCAATGGCATCTGGTGGCAAAACCTCTTCTGGTAGGTCCTTCCTCCATCCGACAACACAAGCCAAAATGAAGGCTTGAAGTTAATTTTGAAATGCATAAATTCAGGGAGATCAGCCAGAACACACAAAAGTTGGGCTCAGCCCCATTAAACTAACGGATGTGGAAGGAGATTTTCTTTCTGATCTGGCTGGGCAACAAACACTGGGGCCCTTGGTCTCAGAGTCTAGGCGTTGGTCAGTGAGTGACTGGTGGCTCTTTTTGGCAACCCACGTCTTTGACTGGGCCTTGCCAATGGGCACAGAAAAGCACAAAGTGATACACTTGGAGATGTGTGTATCTTTGGGGGCATAGATTCACAGTTGAGTAAAAACAACATTTGCCTTTCTCTCCTACAGCGTTAATGAATCCGCTCCCCTCTGGTTGGCAGGGAAGGATGAAGGAGAATCGGCGAAGGAGAGTCCTCTTCCCATTCAACCCAACCTTTAGAATGGAAACTGGTTCACCTCCTGGCCACTGGGGGATGTTCACACTCTCCGCATGGACCACAACACCATCTCAATGATAGAAGCCTTTCAAAGCTGCTTGGGATATTGGGAGGAGAGACTGTCATTGTTCCATCCACTGCATGGCCCCCTCCATCACCTGGATACGTTAGGACACACCTCTAGACTAAATGGAATTTAAAACAGGACCTCCTGGCTCAGAGATTAACAAAATGAGAAATCGCTGGAGAAACTCAGCAAGTCTGGCAGCAACTGTGTACAGAAAACAGAGTTAATGTCTTGGTCCACATTCAAAAACATCTACTCCCACCGCCACTGATGTACAGTAGCAACATTGTGTACCATGTATATTATGTACTGCAGAAAACCACCAAATCTCTTTAGAGATCTCCTTACAAAGCCAAGATAAGATGAATTGTCAGAGGTCTGTCATGGAATATAGGATGGTCTGAGAGGATTATGCCTAAGGAATATGTCACACTCTGATTTAAGAGATTGCGGTTAAATTAAATGCCAATGGCATCACATGGGTGCCCAGATTGGAGATTCCAGATTGGTTCGCACTCTTTCTCATTTGGCACAATGACTGTACCCAACAAGAGAAGTATGTCCTCAAAATGAAGGCAACATTTCATCTTCACCAGGACTGAGTGGTGTTCACTTCTACCAATGATGACGTGGGCAGATGTATTCAAGGCAGGAAGATTTGTATGAAGGGAGGCAAGGATATTTTTCCCTTTCTGCTGTTTCCCTCACCAGGAACTGCAGGAAGACTTAGGCTTTGAAACCTCGACCAATTCAACCAGTCGTGGAACTGCTGAGACTTTCATGGTGATGGAGATTCAAGATCAAAAACCAGAGTGGATTAGGAGTGCGGGGTCCTCTCCTCCAGTTCATCACTGTTGTTTAATATTGAAGAGGACAAGACCATCAGCTGAAGGAGGGTGGTAGGTGGGGATCAGCAGGAAGATTACTTTACCACATCTTCTATAATGACAGGGCATCCCTGGGGATGGTGACAGATGGATCTGACTGAAAGGTATGATGCTGTCAGGATGGCAATTTTGGAGCTACAAGATATGGATGATTCTGCCTGTTTCTGACCTTCCATCCCTCCGATCAAATGAATGAAAAATGTGGCTCATGGGCAGGAGGCAATGCAATGAATTTTATTGACATGGTTCGAAAGCAATAGGACAGGGGTCATTGGATCCACACAAGGAAATGCAGATGATCTACAGTAATGATGGTTAGCATCAGTTGGTGCCTCAGATGCGTCTCATTTTAGAATTTTTTCGCTGTACATCCATTTTCTCTTGCAGCAGTATAGCCCGATGGTACAAATCCCACTGTAAGGGATTTCATGCGGATCACAAGGAGATCGCTTGCAAGTTCCTCCGCGGAATCTACAAGAGTTGAGTAGGCCTGTGAAACAGAAAGGAATAGTTCAATGATGTCCCCAGACAGCATGCCATCAAACCAAGAAATAAGCCTATCAGAACTGTATCCAGTAAGCAAATTGAAATGAGAACTACACACAGATATCGATATAGAATATCCTTAATCACAGTGCTTGCAGTGTAGACTTACCGCTGAATATGGAGATCAGAACCATACCCAATGCTTGTAGTGTGGTCCAATCAAGGAGGTGGAGACCAGACTGCGCATTGCGCTCCCAGTGTGGACTTACCAAGGGATGTAAAGATCAGAACAGTGCCCAGCGCTCTCAGTGTTACCTTATCTATGAAGATAGAGACTCGAATTGTCTGCAGTGCTTCCAGTGTGGTCACTGAGAGATATCGAGACAGAGACTGTACCCAATGACATCAGTGTCATTGAACCAAGGGATGTGAAGTCCAGAACTGTGAACAGTTCTCTTAGTGTCGTGTTATAAAGGGAGATCGAGACCATCTCTACACACAGTAGGCAAAGTGTTGTCTAACTAATGGATATGGGGACAAGAACTGTGTACACTGCTCCCAGCGTGGTCTATACAAGGGAATAGGGACCAGAAATGTGCACAGTGCTCCTACTTTGACATAACCAAGGGCCTTGCAGCCCAGCTCTGTGCACAATCCTCTCAGTTGCATGTAACAGAGGGATATTTGGAGACAAGAATGGTTCATAGTGTTTCCATGTTGTCTTACCAAGAGAGATTGAAACCATCCCTGCTCAGTGTTCTAAGTAGTGTCTCACTGAGCGATATAGGGATCAGAACTGTGCATAATGCTTCCAGTGTGACTTAACCAATGGATATAGAGACGAGATAATAGGAACTGAAGATGCTGGAGAATCTGAGACAACAAGGTGCAGAGCTGGACAAAAACAGCAGGCCAAACAGCATTATAGGAGCAGGAAGGCTGACGTTCCAGGCCTAGAGCCTTCATCATGGATCTGAAGAAGGGTCTAGGCCCGAAACGTCAAGCTTTCCTGCTCCTATGATGCTGCTTGGCCTGCTGTTTTCGTCCAGCTCCGCACCTTGTTGTCCTTGATATGGAGATGAGCTCTGTGCACGGTGTTCCATGTATTGTGTAACTAATTGATATGGAGATAGAAACTATGCGCTCTGCTCCAAATGTGCTCTAGTGGAGAGATATGGAGAGAAGAACTTCTTGCGTTCCTCCAAATGTGCTTGATCTACGCTCTCTTAGCACTAGAAATTGTGAACATCAGAATGACATGACTGAAATCAATCTCTGAATGCGTATATCCCACCATGCAGCACAGGAACACAACGGAAAATTTCAGACAAAAATAAACAAGAAATGTATGAACAGATTTCCAACCACTTTCGGTTCAAGGACTGTTTAAAGGATAAGAGAATTGACTGCATTTATACAGAGATAATTTCACAGCTCTTAGCCCAGGCAGCTGAAGAAACTCCCAATAATGGCAGACTGTTTGATCTCGTGGAATTCGTCAGAATTAGAATTGTGTGGGTATCTGGAACTGTTATTCGGGACCGGATAAGATTGCAGAGATCAGGAGGGGTGAGTCAAAGAGAAATTTGTCCCTGTTCAATGTGTGAACGAAGCAATTAAGGACAGCTCCTTTGTGGATCGTTTTTAAGTGCGGATAATTAGAAAATTAAACTGAACAGCTCTTTGAAAATTCTCCAAAATGAGGCGATAACTCTTCATGCGGAACTGGCAGGAATGGGTTCAGCCCCAAACTGGGGTGATTTAATGAAGGTAAAAGAAATCAGTCAAAATTCAATTACAAGACATCACATGCTTGAGGAGTTGAATGGCCTCTTCCTGTACCTGTGAATGGTTCTACAGTTAACTTTCACAGAGATGTACTAACCAGAAAAAAACCTCGGCCTCGATTCTCCATCGGCAGTGATAGGCTCGACGAGTACCAGGTTGATTAGCAGCAAAAGCAGGGCTTTCATCTCTCCCTGCAGAGTCCTTCAGAGTCTTGGTGAGATGCCTGGAACGTGGAGGCTCTTTATAGGAAATAAGAGTCTATCTGTAGTTAATAATTACAGATGAACATTGAGGATTGGATCCATCTTGTGTCTATTATAAAGACATTTCTCTAACTGAGACCAAATGTAACTGGAATCAAAGAGTAAGCATTTCTGTTAATCAGTTATTTATCAGTGAACAGAGAGACCTAACTGGTTGAAGTGGTGAAGGTTTAAAGAAGGTTTACAGGCTACGTAGGTATTGTTTTGTTGTTAAGGAAACCACTTGGCCTGCAGTTCCTCTGCTGGCTCTTTAAGTTTTGTCACATAGAGCTAGCAGTATCATACTGGGCCGTATGGCCAGGTTTTCCTCTGTTTTAATGCTTTTTCCACCTCATAAATTTGAACTTAATTCTTAAATTCAAGTTATCAGTGCTGCGTGCTGATGCTTCAGCGCAAAATACTCCATTACATTGAACAAAGACAAAATGGTGTGCATCAAGCCAATTCAGTCCGGGATCTGACTTGTCCTGTGTGAACTGAAGCTACAAGCATGATATTATTAAAGAACAGACTGGGACTTCACATTTACTCTCTGCTCCCAGTTCCTGCTGCCCGTGGTGTGAGAACTGTGCCTTTAGCCATTCCAAGTTGGGGCCAATCTCAGTGAGCCTGGGGTCTATCTAAAGTGCACTCTGTGCATTTCTCATGAGCTTCTGTGCTCCAGGATCCCATTGTGGCTGTGGTACGAGAAAAGAATGAGGAAGGTGCAGTCTGTTCTCCTTGGGTGCCTGACCCTGAGGTGCCGGTGTGGCTCATCATTGTTGATTGAGCTGTGCCTTTGGTTGATCTTGCTGGATGTGAACATATCTCTGTGCACTATCGATAAGAACATCCTGAGAAAGGCAGAAGGCCGTTCAGGTCTTCACACCTGTGCAATATAGAATATTATTATGGTTAATACACTTTTAAAACCTCAATGTCCTCTCCCCTTTGTTTCCATTTTTACCTGCAGCTCAAAAATCCTCCCTGATATCGGTACTCCTCCAATTCTGGCTTCTTGCCCATTCCCAGATTTTACTCAATTCACCATTGGCGGCCATGCCTTCAGCTCCCTGGGACATAATCTGCAGATGTCCCACCATCACACTATCACCTTCTCTCTCCTCTTTAAAGCCCATCCATAATTCCTTCCTCTTTAATAAAGTATTTGGTCTCTTGCCCCTAATATCTGCTTTAGTGATTCAGTATGAAATTAATTTTCATTATTTTCCCAGTATGAATCATTTTGAGACATTGTAACTTAATCAAGAATGATTTGATTTGTCTCAATGCCCTTTTTGACACCTACGTCTCATGTAACTTGAGTACAGCACACTTGGAGCACCCAGCTGCGCCTGATATATTTTTGGTAGACCCAAGGAGGAGCACTGTGTACTCTTATGGTCCCATTCTACTTGGGTAGACCACACTAGGAGCACTGTGCACTCCTCGGAACCCAATCTACATTAGGCAGACTACATTGGGAGCACTGGCAAGACCTCATGTCCCAATCTACCTTTGGTAGTTTATATTGGGAACACTATTCATTTGTTTGAATCACAAAGTACTGTGGGAAGAACACACTGGCAGCACGGTCCTATCTCCTGGTCCCAAGCTACCTAAGATAGACTACATTTGGAGAACTGCGCACTCTTCTGGTTCCAATTAGATCACAGTGGGAGTACCACACAAACATCTGTCTCCTAAATACGTGGGGAAGACCACAGTGAGAACACTTTACCTAATATATCAACATATTTCCCAGCCAGACAAGAGTGTATTGAAATGCTCCTGACTGTTGTCTTCAACGTGCTTTTCATTTCTGTCCCCCAGCATTAATTCTGAGCACCTGCGAGGAGAATGGAGGAAGATTTTTTTTTCGCTACATGTAATGACAATGAGAAACCAAGTAATCTGCAATGTTAAAATTGTAACGATCATTGCACCAAATAATGAGTGGCTCAACACAGAATGTGAGGCCCTGTGTGGTCCCTCTGACCGTCTGAGTTACTCTGATAGTAACTTTTGTCATTCAGGCACTGCGAGATTGGGTGGAGCTCTTGCCCCTTGAATGATGTGCTTAAAGCTTGCTGCAATGAATATCACCCCTTGTCTGTCTCTTCTTTACAAAGGGGATTGACATGCCTCTATACAAACAGAGAGGGAGCTCAAAAATTCTCAGGGTCCCTTTGACACATTACTGCTCCAATTAATCGTTGTCACAGAATCATACTTTACTGCTGATGTATTAGCCTTGTCCATCACCATCCCTGGGGATGTCCTGTCATTAGTGCAAACTTGATTAATTAGAAATAGTCAACATGGCTTTGTGAGCGGCAGGTCATGCCTCATAAGCCTTATTGAATTCTTTGAGGATGTGACAAAACACATTGATGAAGGTAGAGCAGTGGATGTGGTGTATATGGATTTTAGCAAGGCATTTGATAATGTTCCACATGCGAGGCTCATTCAGAAAGTAAGGAGGCATGGGATTCAGGGAAATTTGGCTGTGTGGATACAAAACTGGCTGTCCAATAGAACACAGAGGGTGGTAGTAGATGGAAAGTATTCAGACTGGAGCTCAGTGACCAGAGGTGTTCCGCAGGGATCTGTTCTGGGACCTCTGTTCTTTGTGATCTTCATAAATGACTTGGATGAGGAAGTGGAAGGGTGGGTTAGTACGTTTGCCAATAACAAGAAGGTTGGTTGAATTGTGGACAGCATGGAGGGTGTTCTAGATTGCAATGGGACATTGACAGGATGCAGAGATGGGCAAAAAAGTGGCAGATGGAATTCAACCTAGAAAAGAGTGAAGTGATTCATTTTGGAAGGTCGAATTTGAATGCAGAATACAGGATTAACGGCAGGATTCTTCAGCAGTGTGGAGGAACAGAGGGATCTTGGCGTCCACGTCCATAGATCTCTCAAAGTTGCTACCCAAGTTGATAGGGTTGTAGAGAAGGCATATGGTGTGTTGGCTTTCATTGGCAGGGGAATTGAATTTAAGAGCCGTGAGATTATGCCGCAGCTCTATGAAACTCTGGTTAGACCACACTTGGAATATTGTGTTCAGTTCTGGTCACCTCATTATAGGAAAGATGTGGAAGCTTTAGAGAGGGTGTGGAGGTGATTTACCAGGATGCTGCCTGGACTGGAGGGCTGGTCTTATGAGGAAAGGTTGAGGGAGCTAGGTATTTTCTCATTGGAGCAAAGAAGGACGAGAGATGGCTTGATAGAGTTGTACAAGATGATGAGAGGCAGAGACAGAGTGGACAGAACATAGAACATAGAACATTACAGCGCAGTACAGACCCTTTGGCCCTCGTTGTTGCGCCGACCTGTGAAACCAATCTGAAGCCCATCTAAACTACACTATTCCATTATCATCCATATGTTTATCCAATGACCATTTAAATGCCCTTAAAGTTGGCGAGTCTACAACTGTTGTATTCCACGCCTTTACTACTCTCTGAGTAAAGAATCTACCTCTGACATCTGTCCTATATCTATCACCCCTCAATTTAAAGCTATGTCCCCTCGTGCTGGCCGACACCATCCGAGGAAAAAGGCTCTCACAGTCCACCCTATCTAATCCTCTGATCATCTTGTATGTCTCTATTAAGTCACCTCTTAACCTTCTTCTCTCTAACGAAAACAGCCTCAAGGCCCTCAGCCTTTCCTCATAAGACCTTCCCTCCATACCAGGCAACATCCTGGTAAATCTCCTCTGCACTCTCTCCAATGCTTCCCCATCCTTCCTATAATGCAGTGACCAGAACTGTACGCAATACTCCAAGTGCGGCCGCACCAGAGTTTTGTACAGCTGCAACATGGCCTCATGGCTCCGAAACTCAATCCCTCTACCAATAAAACCTAACACACCATACGCCTTCTTAACAACCCGATCAACCTGTGTGGCAACTTTCAGGGATCTATGCACATGGACACTGAGATCTCTCTGCCCATCCACACTACCAAGAATCTTACCATTAGCCCTGTACTCTGTATTCCTGTTACTCCTGTTACAGAGTACTCTGTTACTCCTTCCAAAGTGAATCACCTCACACTTTTCCGCATTAAACTCCATTTGCCACCTCTCAGCCCAGCTCTGCGCTTATCTATGACCCTCTTTTCCCTGCAACATCCTTCCGCACTTTCCACAACTCCACCGACTTTAGTGTCATCCGCAAATTTACTAACCCATCCTTCTACGCCTTCATCCAGGTCATTTATAAAAATGACAAACAGCAGTGGCCCCAAAACAGATCCTTGCGGTACACCACTAGTAACTGAACTCCAGGATGAACACTTCCCATCGACCACCACCCTCTGTCTTCTTACAGCTAGCCAATTTCCGATCCAAACTGCTAAATCACCCTCATTCCCATGCCTCTGAATTTTCTGCAATAGCCTACCGTGGGGAACCTGATCAAATGCTTTGCTGAAATCCACATACACCACATCAACCACTTTACCCTCATCCACCTGTTTGGTCACCTTCTCAAGAACTCAATAAGATTTGTGAGGCATGACCTACCTTCACAAAACCGTGTTGACTATCCCTAATCAAATTATTCCTTTCTAGATGATTATAAATCCAATCTAGTTTCATCCTTTCCAACATTTTACCCACAACCGAAGTAAGGCTCACTGGTCTATAATTACCAGGGTTATCTCTACTCCCCTTCTTGAACAAGGGGACAACATTTGCTATCCTCCAGTCTTCTGGCACTATTCCTATAGAAAATGACGACATAAAGATCAAAGCCAAAGGCTCTGCAATCTCCTCCCCAGCTTCCCAGAGAATCCTAGGATAGATCCCATCCGGCCCAGGGGACTTATCTATTTTCACACTTTCCAGAATTGCCAACACCTCCTCCTTATGAACCTCAATCCCGTCTAGTCTAATAGTCTGTATCTCAGTATTCTCCTCGACAACATTGTCTTTTTCCTGTGTGAATACTGACGAAAAATATTCATTTAGCACCTCTCCTATCTCTTCGGACTCCACTCACATATTCCCACTACTGTCCTTGACTGGACCTAATCTTACTATCGTCATTCTTTTATTCCTGACATACCTATAGAAAGCTTTAGGATTTTCCTTGATCCTACCTGCCAAAGACTTCTCATGTCCCCTCCTGGCTCTTCTTAGCTCTCTCTTTAGGTCCTTCCTGGCTAACTTGTAACTCTCAAATGCCCTAACTGAGCCTTCATGCTTCATCTTTACATAAGCCTCCTTCTTCCTCTTGACAAGAGATTTAACTTCTTTAGTAAACCACGGTTCCCTCGCTTGACCATTTCCTCCCTGCCTGACAGATACATATTTATCCAAGACACGCAGTAGCTGTTCCTTGAACAAGCTCCACATTTCAATCATGCCCAGCCCCTGCAGTTTCCTTCCCCATCCTATGCATCCTCAGTCTTGCCTAATCGCCTCATAATTGCCTTTCCCCCAGCTATAACTCTTGCTCTGCGGTATATACCTATCCCACTCCATTGCTAAACAAAACGTAACCGAATTGTGGTCACTATCACCGAAGTACTCACCTACCTCCAATTCTAACACTTGGCCTGGTTCATTGCCCAGTACTGAATCCAATGTGGCATCGCTTCTTGTTGGCCTATCTACACACTGTGTCAGGAAACCCTCCTGCACACATTGGACAAAAACTGACCCATCTAAAGTACTCGAACTATAGCGTTTCCAGTCAATATTTGGAAAGTTAAAGTCCCCCCTAACAACTACCCTGTTCCTTTCACTCCTATCCAGAATCATCTTTGCAATCCTTTCCTCTACATCTCTGGAACTATTCGGAGGCCTGTAGAAAACTCCCAACAGGGTGACCTCTCCTTTCCTGTCTCTAACCTCAGCCCATACTACCTCAGTAGACGAGTCCTCATCAAATGTCCTTTCTGCCACCGTAATACTGTCCTTGACTAACAATGCCACACCACCCCCTCTTTTACCACCTTCCCTGATCTTACTGAAACATCTAAACCCCGGAATCTGCCACAACCATTCCTGTCCCTGTTCTATCCATGTCTCTGAAATGGCCACAACATCGAAGTCCCAGGTACCAACCCATGTTGCAAGTTCACCCACCTTATTCCGGATGCTCCTGGTGTTGAAGTAGACATACTTCAAACCACCTTCCTGCCTGCTGGTACATTCCTGTGACCTTGAAACCTTATTCATGACCTCACTATTCTCAACCTTCTGTTCACTAGAGCTACAATTCAGGTTCCCACACCCCTGCTGAATTAGTTTAAACCCTCCTGAACACCATGAGCAAATTTCCCCCCAGGATATTGGGACCCCTCTGGCTCAGGTGGAGACCATCCTGTTTGTAGAGGTCCCACCTACCCCGGAATGATCTCCAATTATCCAGGTATCTGAATTCCTCCCTCCTGCACCATCCCTGTAGCCATGTGTTCAACTGCTCTCTCTCCCTATTTCTCACCTCGCTAGCACATGGCACGGGTAACAGACCAGCGATAACAACTCTGCTTGTTCTCGCTCTAAGCTTCCACCCTAGCTCTTTGGATATCTGACTTACATCCCCATCCCTTTTCCTACCTGTGTCGTTGGTGCCTATGTGGACCATGACTTGGGGCTGCTCCCCCTCCCCCTTAAGGACCCCATAACACGATCCGAGACACCCTGGCACCTGGGAGGCAACACACCAACCGCGAGTCTCTCTCGTTCCCACACTATCTCCTATCTGTCCCCCTAACTATGGCGTCCCCAATGACTAATGCTGTCCTCCTCTCCCCCCATCCCTTCTGAGCAACAGGGACAGATTCTGTGCCAGAGACCTGTACCCATGGCTTACCCCTGGTAAGTCTTCCCCCTCAACAGTATCCAAAACGGTATACTTGTTATCGAGGGGAACAGCCACAAGGGATCCCCTCACTGTCTGCCTGTTCCTTTTACATCCCCTGACTACCATTTTAGTAACACCTTTTTCCTGTACCTGAGGTGTGACTACCTCCCTGTACCTTCTCTCAATTACTCCCTCGGCCTCCCAAATGATCCAAAGTTCATTCAGCTCCAGCTCCAGTTCCCTAACGCGGTTTCTGAGGAGCTGGAGTTGGGTGCAATTCCCGCAGATGAAGTCAGTGGGGACGCTAGTGGTGACCTTTACCTCCCACATCCTACAGGAGGAGCATGCAACTGCCCTAACATCCATTCCCATTGTTTTGAATTCCCAAACAGCCTATTCAGAGAAAAAAAATGAGTAACCTTACCAAATTGGTGCTCAGAACATTTTTTTTTGGTTAGAGGAGGAGGATGGGTGGGAGACACAACCTAAGTAGTGTTTCAGGTAAAGCAACTGCCCAGATATATTACCTCACTTACTCAGCCGTCCCGTGTCCGCTCCTACTAAACCTTCCCAGCTGTACCCTCGCACTGTCTCCCGACTCCCACCACTGAATAAACGGAGGCTGCCGGCTGCACGAGGCAAGTCCCTCAAAGTGAAAAACAGCAGTCCCCTCGCACTCTCTCGACTCCTGACTTTTTCCCAGGGTGAAAATGACAATTACGAGGGGGAATAATTTTAAGGTGATTGGAGGAAGGTATAGGGGAGATGTCAGAGGTAGGTTCTTCGCACAGAGAGTGGTGGACGTGTGGAATGCGCTGCCGGCAGTGGTAGTGGAGTCAGATAATTTAGAGACTTTTAAGTGACTCTTGGATAGGCACATGGAGGATAGTAAAATGTAAGGTATGCAGGGTAGATTGATCTTAACAGGATAATAGATCGGCACAACATCTTGGGCCAAAGGACCTGTACTGTGCTGCACTGTTCTATGTTCTATGTTCTTTTCCCACTGAGTACCAACTGCCTCACTCCCTCAGCTGAGAAACCTGCCCTCCTCCCGATAAACATCACTCAGAGCAAGTACTGAGTTTTAACAGGGGCATTGGCTAAAGGGATATTATTGTGCCTCAAAGAGGGTGTCCTGGTCAGAGCACGGCCCACTGGGGTCTGAGGGAAAAAAACATTGCCTGTGCCAGTTTTGAGTGAGGACCAGCATGAGGCAGAGACCTATTTGACATCGTCCAACCTTCATACCTTTGTTAATGACCGTACCGGCGAGGATGAACTGCTTGAAGTATTGGTGAAGATGAAGTCTCATCATCTTCACGAGGAGGATGCACTCATCGTGCTGTGTGGAAATTCCAAGCAGGACAGGTTCAGGACACATTTCAGAAGTGGGACATTCAGTAACCGGTAGAAACAGAGTCAAGAGAATTGAAGGAAGAATTCGTCTGGAGATGAGGAGAATTTCTTCTGACCTGTAGAATCATAGGAGTATAGGACCATACAGTCCAGAAAAAGTCCATCAACCCATTGCATCTGTACTATCAAAATACCCCACTACCTACACAAGTCCTGGACTAGGCTCACAGACAGTTGTGTCATCTGGAACGTGATGTTTGGAAGGACAATGGATACAAATTCAGCAGAAACTTAAAAATAAAAGAATTGTATTAATAATTGATAGGGAAAAGAACAGCCAGATTTATCCAATTCCACTTTTCTTTTGATTTTAGTTATTGCCAGTCAAAGTGAGTGAACCGTCGCTTTAACAGATCGAATTGGAGCCAGCCTTCTGTCTCTTTCTGGGTGTTTGTGTGTGTGTGTGTGTGTGAGTGAGAGAGAGAAGAGAGATAGACATAGAGAGAGAGAGAGAGAGAAACTTTTAATTACAGAATATAAAGAGTTGTCTTTCAGCGAGCACATGCAGCAACGAAGACTTCAGCAGAGAATGATGAAAAACCTGCTTTTTCTCCTTTGGATCCTGGTATTGTTGCAGCCCATCACTGTTGGAGGAGGAATGAGTGCAAGATACTTTATTTGATGTGAGTGTATCTCTGTATCTACAGGGATGTTCAGTGGAAGAGCTGGAGACCATCCAACATTCTCACATCTTATGGTGACATTCACGTAAATTGAGTCTAAATATGCGTCCTGATCTGACCAGCAATCTTTGTCCAGTAATCCTTACAACACGAGCCTTATGCAAATCATCAATCACAGTGTTGAAAGTCCCAATATGATTGTTAATCATCCGGCTCCACTTCATACCCACCAAGGAGTTAGACTTACCTGTCGAGTATTTCCCATCACCTGGTGATATCGGGGATATTAGGGGTGGGGTGGGTTAGAAATGCCAGGGTGAGGATGGTGGTAAAAAAGCCAAGATTTGAGTTTCAGGGTTGGAGATTCCTCCCTGCGTCTTATCATTTAACAAATTCACCCATTCATGTGATGGGGTCTGTCACCAATATCCTTAGCTGCTCTCTGAACATCCTCTTGGATCATGGCATAATTACAGGCATTGATGCAGCAACTTGTGAAGCCCATTTCACCTAGAAAACGATGCAGGTATACAGACCTGTATCTGAAATGAAACATTTGGCACCAAATGATATACGCAATTGATACTGACCACAGCAGGATGAAATTCTCTGAGATCAGAAATAATAAAATGATGGATTTCCTTCGGTTCTCTAGTTCTGGTTTTCTTTACACCACCACGAAAGCAAAGTGTCCTGAGGGCTCTGTTGGCCACAATGAAGTGTTTCACTGATCAAGCACTCAGCAGCAGAATTAAAATAAATGTTGAGTGTTAAAACGTGATGAAGAAATTCTTTTGAAGGCCAAACACTGGATAACAGAACATACTTTGCTATTCCACAAAATCAAGGGTTATTCTTAATCAGGTATTAAGCTTTTAACACGAAATACTAGAAAATGTTCTTCAAACAGTTCAGCGCAATCACTGCTCTCGGAACCACTTTCTCTCTGCAATATTTACATTTCAGCTTCTGGAAACAAATGGCCACAAATCAATCAAAGCTGAAAGCAATGGCGTACTAGATAGACTAGTCAGTGACTGCATAAGGCAGAT
Source organism: Ginglymostoma cirratum (assembly GCA_024137785.1). NCBI lineage: Eukaryota > Metazoa > Chordata > Chondrichthyes > Orectolobiformes > Ginglymostomatidae > Ginglymostoma > Ginglymostoma cirratum. The sequence continues at coordinate 506,594 of JAHRHZ010000137.1, forward strand.
GGCACGGGAATTTCTCCCAGGAAAAGAAAGTGTTTCTGGCAAACAATTGGGATGTGTCACATGATGAGATCAACAACAATGACTGGCAGTTCTGCTGCTGCCATGGCCACCAGGTAGCAGGTAACATATTTTGACAGACCACACTCACCCAGAGAAAGGATCACAATTGTCACTACATTCACTCAAAGAAGTGAAATATACAGAAATTAGTGTGTCACACAACACAAAAAGCTTACATGAATATTTATTAATAACTGAAAGTACGTTCCACTAACCAATATCACATTGGTTGAAATTGCGGCACTAGTTTCAAAGCTAACCTTTTCCTATACTCCAATGAAAAGAGGAAGTTGGTGAAACAATTTCGGTAAAAACATAAGAATTCTGTTTACATTGAGGAAATAGGTTTATTGAACTAAATTTCCCTGAGTTAATGTGCGATAATGTGTTCTTGTTCCTGCTAATGCTCATTTTCAAATCACTGACTTTAACAGATATTTTAAATTTTATCTTTAAGTGTTCATATGTTCTGTGTGTCTCAAGCAAGGCACTCATTTTCCCCCCATCTCTACCTTCCCTAAGTTAGGGTTACATTTAGGGTAGTTCATGGCAGCTTCCTTCTTCAATTAATTCATTAAACCTTTGACTCTGATAATTCAGCACTTTACCCTGAGAGATGAAATGGCGGTTGATTAATGGACAGTGTGTCCATGAGGGAGACATGATCAAGAATGTTCAGAGCTTGGAGTTTGAACAAGTTAACTGCTTAAATATATTTTATACACAAACAAAGGGATTTATTTACTTTCAACAAATTATCATTCCTAGCTTCCTTAAACTTCTTTCTACCCATATTCAATTAGCACTGGTCTTAAAGCCAAGGACTGCATCGCAGAAATACCTGCCAAATGGCCTTAGGATTGGACTCATCAGTCACACAAGGATCCGTAGGACCCATGACCCGTGATGTGGAGTTTCCGAGGTGGACAATCATACTCATTGGTGAGTGATTGTTGACGGACATTAACCTTTAAACTTGTTTTATATTTATCCATTCTTATTGATTTCAATAAAAGTGTTGTTCTGTCCTCTTCCCAGTCAATCCCACTCACCCCTGCTATACGCAGTGAATGCCTCTGAACTTAAGTGACATTTTGTGGTTACTTCCATGCTACCTGCAACCTCGTATAACAACAGCAGAATTAGGAGCAGGAGTAGCCCATTCGGCCCCTCCAGCCTGCTCTGTCATTTGACAAAATCAGGGTTGATGTCATTTCGGCTTCAATTTTCACTTTCCTGGCCACTCTCCATAACCATTGAACTCATTACCAGTTTAGAATCTATCTCCTCCTTAAATTTACCCAATGTCCTAGCATCCAGTGCACTCTGGGCAGTGAATTCCACAGATTTGCAACCTGTTGAGAGATATAATTCTCCCTCATCTCCATTTTAAACCTGCTGTCCCTTATCCTAAAGCTATGACCTCTCCTTCTAGATTGTCCCATATGAGGGAAACCCCTCTTCACATCTACTTTGTTAATTCCTTTTTATGCATCTTATTTCCCTCAATTAAGTCTCCACTCATTCTTCAAAACTTTGGCTAAAGCTGCTCGATCTTGCTTCATAGGACAATCTCCCCACTGCCCCCCATCTGGAACCATGTAGAAAGAATTGACCAGGATCACTGGTATTGGGAAGAGTGGATTAATTCACACTGTCAGGAGAAAGGAAAGTCTGCTCCTGTCCATGGGTTTTGGAAATGTTTTCCACTCACACCATCACTGAAGAAACATCAAGAGATAATATTTGATAAAGTTTAACAGGATAACAGTTGCTGATAATAGGCCGGGTCAGCTCATGAGGACCTGAACTCCTTGAATAACGTACAATTGACATTGTTCAAACAAAACAGCGCATTCAACGAATCGATGTTGCAGGTTCAACTTTGAGGCTGAGCAAATGAATGATAACAGTTCAAGACTAACATTTCAATCTTTTTGTTTTATTTTCAAAGTGTCAAAATGATCACAGTTGCAGACATCATAGTCAGTCAGTTATGGCTCTCCAGTGCCCTGGCAGAAGATGTGAAAATATGTCATTGACCACAGAGAGCAATTGAAACCATCCACTCCACCCCCAACAAATTGTAGTTACGATGCTGACTAACCACGATGCAGATCAACAGATTCACAGCTGCAAGGTTTTATTTTATTCTTTCACAGGGAGGGGTGTCACTGGCTGGACCCAGTATTTATTGCCCGTCTTTTGCTGCCCTTTCAAAAGGTGGTGCTCAGCTGCCTTCTTGAACTGTTGCAGTACAAATGGGGTAGGGACACTCCGCAGTGCCACTTGGGAAGAAGTTCCAAGATATTATCCCAGGACACTGAAGGAACAACGATATATTTCCAAGTTGGGATGGTGAGTGATTTGGAGGGGAAATTGCAGGTGGAGGTATTCCCATATATTTACCTTCCTTCTAGATGTAAGTGGCTGTGGGCTCAGAACGTGCTTTCTGAGGATCTTTCGTCAATCTCTGCAGTGCACCTTGGAGATGATACACACTGCTGCTACTGAACATTGGTGGAGGGAATGGATGCTTGGTGTTTCCAAATCAAGCCGGCTGCTTTGTCCTGGATGGTGTCAAGCTTCCTGAGTATTGTTGGAGCTGCACTCATTCAGGCAAGTGGGGAGTATTCCATCACACTCCTGACGTGTGCCTCATTGATGGAGAGTGCTATAGCAAACCCCACCTTTAACCCACTCTTGTAGTGACTGTATTTATATTATGAGTCTGATTAGTGCAGACTACTGCTTCTGACTGTAGAATCGAGGTTAAAATCAGATCAAATCAATGCCATGATCCTACGGAATGGTGGAGTAGCCTCAAAGGGCTGAGTAGCCTACTCTTGATCCTTGTTGATATGCTTGAATTGGTGGCTTCCTGTGGACATTGGAGGAGAAGTTTTGGAGAGGTGATTGAGAAAGCTTGGAAGGCCAGTCCCTCAAAATAAGGGATGTCAACATGTGATATGTGGGAGTGGAGTGTGTGGAGAGGGATGGTTGTGAGTGAAAGGATCTGGGAAAACAAGATACCATCTTGTGACAATGGTGTGGCTTTAAAGCATGTATTTTGTCCTGGGTTTTTTTTTTTAGGAGACAGACTGGATGACAGGTACATAGTTGTGAGGACTTGACTTATTTTTTGAAAAAAGGAAATTGGAACAATAGAAGCAGCCTGGGTGGGTGTGGTCACCTCTCACAGATCAGGATTTCTAGTTTTTTTTTATCTCTTACATTCAGCAGAAACTGCTGGAGTTTTGAAGAAGTAGAAGCTATATTTCCCCGCTCTCAGTTACAGCTACAAACTGGGGTTTCTCTCCCCACTGCAGGTGTTGCACATGAGAAAATCTGATTTCTAAATCTGCCTTTTTGCCGAGGGGAGTTTTTATGGAATGCAACTATATTGGAACAATTAATAATCAATAGGTATTACATGTATTATTCTGTTAAATTTTCCAATAGAGTTAAGCTTTTCTAAGTTTTTCATTCTGTTGTTGTATTTTAACTACATAGTTTAAATAAATTAAATGCTTAACATTGAACACTTTGACCAGCTGAATTGGATTTGGAACATAACACTTTACATTTGCATTCAAAATAAGAAAACATTCAGGGTTAGGCTACCATCTTAAAATATTTTGAGGGGGTCTGATCTGATGCATAACAATCTCCTTGTAAGAAGACCAGGCAAGAACAGCTCAAAGCTAGAACAGAAACAAAGACACAACTTCAAATCTCCAGTCAGACCTGGAGGCAGTGAAACATCTTCATCATCACATCAGATCTAAACTCCTCAACAACCTGACGGAAAATTGTTTCACATTTGTGATTACTTCTATTTGGAAGTTGTGAAGACAAAATCTCTCCCATCCCTCGGAAAAAAAACAACAGAATCCGTGGAAATCAGGCCAATGATCTCAGACTGTGGACGTTAATAGAAAGGTGTAGAAATCCTAGATTGAGTATACTGCAAACCACAAGAGAGAGACAGCACTTATCTCTAAAGAATAATCTCTTCTATATTGGCCATTGAAGAGATGGAAGGTTCCAAAGACTCTTGCGAAGGCAAAGGACGTATCGTTTGATTCAGCCACGATGACTTCCTTTGCAAAAGACATCCAAGAGATCGAAGAGTTCTCTGGCACAGACATTATTCACAGCACAATCAAAGTCAGACTGAGAATCATGGTCAACAATCCAAGGAAAGGGAAATTTGGAAGAATTTGGAGACTCACGAAGCCCTGGAATTTGTGACTTCAGAGAGATGGTGGTAAGTAGGTCATGATGATGTAAAAGTTAGGCATGTGCACCTGAATGTGCAGGTGTTATCTCTGGTATCGAAACAAAGCTTGTGTGGAGCTCTTGTATCGTGTCATGGTTCTGAAAGAGTAAGTCAGAGACCAGATTAAACTTGACGAACTGAAAGCTGTATAGAGTCATGGATTGAGGAGTTCCGCTCAAGATCTAGTGAGGTGAGTTTCTGAAAGTCTAACGATTATCAGTGAGTTAAAAAAAGCAAAACTTACCTCCTCGTATCATTCAATAAAACATAGCTTCAGAGGAACATAGGAACAGGAGTAGGTCATTCAGCCCCTCAAGCATATTCCAACATTCCATGGTATCAGGGCTGATTCTATTGGCCCGTATCCCTTCATACTTTTGGTCAAAAAAAATCTAAAAAGTCACCCAGAATTCATTGTGGTTTGTGTAAGACAGTTTCAAATATCCATCATCCTTTGTGTGTAGAAGTGCTTCTTAACACCTCTCCTAAACAGGCTGGCCCTAATTGTCAGACTGTACCCACTAGCTCCAGAATACCCAAGCAGTGGAATTAATTTATATATATTTGCCCTTAGCCCCACCCCACCCCTGTGATAGCTTGAAGATTTCCATCTGATCGCCCTTTAGCCTTCTAAATTCTGGAGACAAAAGGCTCCATTTGTATAATCTATCCTCACAACTTAACTCGGCAGTACAGGTTTCATTCTTGCAAACCTGTGTTGTACTTCCTCCATGGCCCATGTATCCTTCCTAGGGTGAGGTGCGCAGATCTCTTCACAGTACTTGAGGTTTTCGCTGCTGGAGGGAGCAAGACAAGGAACCTGCTGTTATAAAAGGTTTAGGTGCACCCAGATATTCATCCATTTATTTAAAAATGAAACGTTCCTGCCCTTCTTTGTAAATGGAGTGCATGTTTTGTGAGATGATGGGGACAGATTTTGAGAAGTTGTCTGTCTGTCCAGCTGTTCCTTCTGTGTTTCAGATTTAGAGGCATCAGGAGTCTAGTATATTACGCTTCTCCTCTACCGCTTTCAGCACACAGGAACATCGGAAGAACGCATTGCTGTTGTGTGGCCTAACTCATATACCTGCTTTTGGCCCATAACCTTTAAGTCATAGAGTCATAGAGTAACACAGCATGGAAACAGGCCCTTCAGCCCAAACTGGTCCATTCTAACACTCAGCTAGTTCCAATTGCCCGCATCTGGTCCATATCCCTCTAAACCCTTCACATTCATGTACCTATCCAAATGATTTTGTAAAATATTGCTACTGTACCCGCCTCAACTGCTTTCTCTGGCAGCCCATTCCATATATGTGCCACTCTCTGTGTGAAGAAGTTGCCCCTCAGGTCCTTCTTAAATCCATCCCCTCTCATTTTAAACCTATGCCCTTGAGTTTTTAATTCCCTATCCTTTGGAAAGAGACTATATACATTGATCCTATCTATGCCCCTCATGATTTTATATACCTCAATAAGATCACCCCTCAATCTTCTATGTTCCGATGAATAAAGCTCTGGTCAACCTCTCCCTGTAACTCAGGTCTACTAGTCTGGTTAACATCCTCATAAATCTTCTTTGCACATTTTCCAGTGTAACTGTGTCTTCCCTATAAAAAGGATGGCCTCACCAACAACTTAAACAACTGTAACATAACGTCCCAACTCCTATACTCAGTGCCTCGACCGATGAAGGCCAGCACGCTAAAAGCCGTCTTCACCACCCTGTCCACCTGTGACGCTGCTTTCAATGACCTTTGTACTGTACTCCTAGGTCCCTCTGTTCCACACCACTCTTCCGGACCTTCCAATTTACTGTAAAAGTCCTACCATGGTTTGACTTTCTAAAGTGCGACATCTCACACATATCTGTATTGAACTGCATTTGCTACTTCCCCATCTGATCAAGATCCCTCGTTAATTGTTGATAACCTACCTCGCTATCAACAAAACCTCCTCATTTTGTTTCATCCGCAAACTTACTATTCATGCCTTGTACATTCACATACAGGTCACTTCACTTAGTAACAAATAACAAAGGTCCCAGCATTTCCCCCTACGGCACACCAATAGTCACAGGACTCCAGTCTGAGAAACAAGCTTCACCCATCACCCTCTGCTTCCTACCATCGAGCTAGTTTTGAATCCAATTAGCTAGCTTTCCCTGGATCCCATGCAACCTTACCTTCACGACCAGCCTGCAGTGTGGGACCTTGTCAAAGGCCTTACTAAAGTCCATATAGACAACATTCACAGCCCTACCTTCGTCAAATCTCTTGCAAACCCTTTTGAAAAACTCTAAAAGATTTGTCAGACATGACTTCCCATGCCCAAATCCATGCTGACTATCCCTAATCAGACCTTGTCTGTCCAAATATTAGTTGGTCCTGTCCCTCAGTATCCTCTCCAATAATTTGCCTACCACTGATGTCAGGCTCACTGGAATGTAGATCTCCAGCTTGTCTTTGTGACCTTTCTTAAACAGTGGAACAACATTGGCCACCCTCCAGTCTTCCGGAACTTCACTTGTGGCTAAAGATGATGCAAAAATCTCTGCAAGGGCCTCGGCAATTTTTATCCTAGCTTCCACAAAATCAGAGGATGGACTTGATCAGGTGCAGGGACTTATCTACCTCAATGCGAACTGAGGCTTCAAACACTTCCTCTCTGGAACGTGTATGTGCTCCAAAATATCCCCACTTGTTTTCTTATTTCCTGAGCAACCATAATTCTCTCCTCAGTAAAAATCTCCCCCATTTCCTGCGCTCCACACTTAAACAGGCATGTTGATCTTTAAGCGGATGTATTCTCTCCCTAGCCACACCTAATATAGCTACAGAACCTCTTGAGGTTATCTTTAACCTTATCTGCCAGATGCACTTTGCACCCTCTTTTTACTCTTCTGATTTCCCTCTAAGGTGTGCTCCTACACTTTTTATAGTCATCTAGGGATTCACTTGACACCGACAGCTTAAACCCAACGTACGCCTTCTTCTTTATCCTGACCAGAGCGTCAATATCCTTCATCAGCCAGGGATCCTTAAACCTGCCAGCTTTTCCCTTCATCCTCACGGGTACTGTCCCTGGAATCTTGATATCACACTTTTAAAACCCTCCCATTTGCCAGTCCTTCCTTTTCCGTTAAACAGACACATCCAGTCGACTGCTGCTAGATCCTGCCTAATGGCCCCAAAACTGGCCCTGCTCCAATTTACAATCTTAACCCATGGATCTGCCTTATCTTTTTGCCACAACTACATTGAAACTAAGAGAGTCATGGTCACTGGACCCAAAGTGCTCTCTGATTGACACTTGAGTCACTTGCCTGACCTCATTTTGCAAGAGGAGGTCCAACGTTGTACCCTCCCAAGTAGGGCTCTCTACCTATTGATTTAGGAAACTGGAAACGGGTATCCATTTCAAGCCTACCGACTCCCACAGCTACCTAGGATAGACCTCGTCTCACCCACCCTCCTGCAAAAATGCCATCCCTTAGTCCCAACTCCTTCGCTTCCGCCGCATCTGGTCCCGAGATGAGGCATTCCACTCCCAGGCATCCCAGATGTCCTCGTTTTTCAAGGACTGCAACTTCCCTTCCACAGTGGTCGAAAACGCCCTTGACCGTGTCTCTCGCGTTTCCCACAACTCATCCCTCACACCCCCTCCCCGCAACAACAACCAAAATAGAATCCCCCTCATCCTCACGTACCACCCACCAACCTCCAGATCCAACGCATCATCCTCTGGCACTTCTGCCATCTGCAATCCGACCCCACCACCAAAGACATTTTTCCCTCCTCGTCCTTACCTGCCTTCTGGAGGGACCACTCTCTCCGTGACTCCCTTGTCCGCTCCTGAATCCCCACCAGCCCCACCACCCCCAGCACATTTCCCTGCAACCGCAGGAAGTGCTACACCTGCCCCTACCCCTCCCTCATCACCCGCTTCCCAGACCCCAAGAAGACCGTCCACATCAAACAGATGTTCACCTGCACATCTGCTAATGTGGTATACTGTATCTGCTGTTCCCAATGTGGTCTCCTCTGCTTCGGAGAAACCAAGCGGAGGCTTGGGGACTGCTTTGTGGAACACCTACACTCGGTTCGCAACAAACGACTGCACCTCCCAGTCGCAAACCATTTCAACTCCACCTCCCACTCCTTGGACATCACGTCCATCCTGGGCTTCCGCCAGTGCCACAACGATGCCACCTGAAGGTTGCAGGGGCAGTTTGGGATTTCGCTTGGGAACCCTGCAGCCCAATGGTATCAATGTGGACTTCACAAGCTTCAAAATCTCCCCTCCCCCTACCGCATCCCAAAACCAGCCTAGCTCGTCCCAGCCTTCTTAACCTATCCGCCCTTCCTCCCACCTAACCACTACTCCCATCTCAAGCCCACCCCCACCTCTGACCTACCAGCCTCATCCCGCCTCCTTGACCTGTCCGTCCTCCCTGGAATGATCTATCCCCATCCTAACTCCCCACCTACACTCCCCTTTACTGGTTCCATCCATACCTCTTTAACCTGTCTGTCTTCTCTCCATCTATCTTCTCCTTTATCCATGTTCCATCTGCTTCCCCTGTCTCCCTATTTATTTCAGAATCCCCTTCCCTTCCCCCATTTCTGAATAAAGGTCCAGACCTGAAACCTGCTCCTATGATGCTGCTTGGCCTGCTGTGTTCATCCAGCTCTACACCTTGTTATCTCAGATTCTCCAGCATCAGCAGTTCCCACTAACTCTGTTATTCCTACAGGTATCTGCAATCTCTACACATCTGCTCCCCTAGTACCCATTGGTTATTTGAGTGTCTACAATACAGTTCCAAATTAGTGGCCATCCTCTTCTTGTTTTGAAGTTGTAAACATATGGCTTCATTTGCTGACCCTTTAAGAATATCCTTCATCCACGCACTGTTGTTATATCCTCCCTTCTCAAAAGACAACTCCTCCTCCTCACTTCCTTGTACTACAGTCATGCCTGTAGCTTCTGTATCCTGGAACAATGAGCTGCCAGTCCTGCCCTTCTCTCAGCCATGTTTCTCTTATGGCTATAATATCCCAATCCCTGGAGCCAATCCATGCTCTGAGCTCATCTGTCTTAGCAGTCAGACCTTGAGCGTTGAAATAAACGTGCTTTAAACCAGAAGTCTTTCCCTCCCTTTACTATGCCCCGGCTATCCTGAATAGTAAACTTGCTCTCATTGGCTAATGTATTTTGTCTGACTTCTCAATGGCCTCTCTCGTTTTCAGAGTCTGACTCCCCTGCCAAACTAGATTAAACCTTACTGGGTAAAACTAGCAAATTTCCCTGCAAAGATATTGGACTCCCTCCACTTCAACTGCAACCAATCCCTCTTGCACAGGTCACCTTTAGCCGAGAAGAAATTGCAGTGATGCAAAAACATTGCCCCCTGCACCAGCTCCTCAGCCACACATTCATCTGACCAATCTCTCTATTTCTATCCTCACTGGCATGTGACACTGGGAGTAATTTGGAGATCACTGCCCTTGAGGTCCTGCTTTTTCACTTCTTACCTAACTCCCTATACTCGTTCCTCAGGAATCCATCCCTTTGTCTACCTATGTCATTTATACTGATGTGCGCAATGACCTCTGGTTGTTCACCTTCTCCCTTCAGAATGTTCTGCAACTGCTCAGAGACATCCTTGACCCGGCACCTGGGAGGCAATACACCATCCTGGTATCTCTTCTGCGGCCACAGACTCTACTGTGTGTCCCCTTCACAACTGAGTCTGCTATTAGTGTTAGTCTGTCTGACTGCACCATTTCCCTCTGAGCCTCAGAGCTAGTCACAGTGCCACTGACCTGACTGCTGTTGCTAGCCCCTGACAGGTCATCAACAGTACCCAAAGTAGTATGCCTGTTACTGAGGGTAATGACCACAGGGGAACCCTGCACTATCTGCCTTCCCTGTTTACCTCTTTTGGTGGTCACCCCGCTGCCCGCAGCCTGTGCATTAGAAATGATCACTTCACTATAGCTCTTATTAATGATATTCTCTGCATCCCGGATTATCCTGAGTGCATCCAGTTCCAGCTCCTGTTCCCTAACGCGGTCTGTCAGGAGCTGCAGCCGGGAGCACTTCTCACAGGTGTAGCCACCAGGGACACTGCCATCCCTACTGTCTTCAGTCAAGACAGAAAGAAAGTAGAATTAAAGAGCCCTTACCTGACCCCCTGCTAAGTCTCCTCACGCCGAAACCTCTTGAGCAAAGGCCTCAGCACTTCAACTCTAACACTGACCCACTCTCCTAATGGCTGCTCCCTTGTACACCTTTAAAAGAAAATTTTCTTGAGCACATTCGACAAATTCTTCACCGTCAAAACTTTTACATGATGGTAGTCCCAGTCAGCGTTTGGAAAAATAAAATCCACCATTATTACACCCTTTTTATGCTTACGTATATCTCAGATCTCCCTCCATATTTGTTCGTTAATTTTTCTCTTACTATTGGGTGACCTTCCGTACAATCCCGTCAAAGTGATTTTTCCTTTCCTATTTGTAATTCTACCCATATATTTTCACTGGACAATTTATCAGAAATATATTCCCTAATTACAGCCGTAATGTATTCCTTAATCAAAAAAGCCATCCACCACGCCTCCTTCCTAACCTTCCCATGGCATTGAACTGTCAGCCTCGTCCATCTCTCAGCCAAATTTCTGTAACAGCTATGACTTCCCAATCCTATGTTCTTAACCATGCCTTGAGTTCATCAGCCTTACCTGTAAGGCCCTTTGCATTGAAATAAGTGAGATTTAGTTCTTCAGAGTTACTGCACGCCCTGACTCTCTCATGTCTTTCTTTTCTAATTGACGTCCTCTCCTCACATTCAGATTCTACCCTATCAACGCTCCCATTTATACTGCGACTTAGAATTCCTCCACTCACCTTGTCTATCAGTATAAACTCTCCCTTAATAGAATGAGCAAATCTCCCTGCTAAGATCATACAATCCGTACAGTGTGGAAACAGGCCCTTTGGTCCAACAAGTCCACACCGACCCCCAGAGCATCCCACCCAGACCCATCCCCTCATAATCTATACATCCCTGAACACCACGGGCAATTTAGCGTGGCCAATCCACCTACCCTGCACATCTTTGGACTGTGAGAGGAAACCGGAGCACCCGGAGGAAACCCACGCAGACACAGGGTGAATGTGCAAACTCCACACAGACAGTCTCCCGAGGGAGGAATCGAACCCGGGTCCCTGGCGCTGTGAAGCAGCCGCGCTAACCACTGAGCCTCGTCCCTTTTCAGTTTGGGTTAGATCCATCCTTTTTGAACAGGTCTTTTCTGACACAAAATGCCTAATGTGCATTTAACCATTAACAGCGATGGGCAGAGCCAGCACCAAAAAACGCTAGTAAATAATGTAGTGTTTTCCTCATTTTTTACCGAGCTCCTCAGGGTCTCAGTGTGGTAATTGGAGCATGGATTCTCTGGATTTTAACTCAGAGTGTGTCCACTTGCTAATAATGTTTAAAAAAAAATTATGCATAGTCATTCATACACACTCAGAAAACACGCACACGCATGCACATTCACAAACACGCAAACATGTACCAACACAGAGACATTCGCATACATTACTTACCCAAGTACTGTTTGTTCGGTAAGATTAGTGAATGCAAAACCTGCTCGGGAAGAATTGTATGATCTTCGAATCTATTGATGTCGGAGACTCAACTGAACCGTTTAACCAGCAAGACGAAGCCAACTAATATTCAGCTCGAGTGATGATTAACTCGAGAATTGCGCCCTGTATTCACTCCTGGCCCAGAGGAGCTCAGGGAATGATGAGGAACGCGCTGCTCTTGGTACTTGGAGCCCTGCTCCCATTGCAGCCCCTCAACGCCGAAGAGGAGACAACTACAGATCTGTATGGAGGTCTGTCCGCCCTCTGAGTCGCCAGCCTGTGGGAGGGAGGGGGGGGGGGGGGTGGGGAAGGCCACACGGCCCCTCGAATGTTTTCCGCCAAAGGAGATGGTAACGGATAGCGAAGAGGTATTTTAACTCTGTCTGTGCACTTTGCCTGCAAAACCGACTCCCCCCGCTCCCAGTACGAGATAACCCTGCCCCAATCGAAAGCCCCTCAGAGTCACATCAATGAGGTGGTGGGGGGAGGGAGGGGTTGAAGGGTTGGAGACATCTATTCCTCCTTGTGTCAGCCGTGATTTCGAACGACTCTCCTCCCCTGAGTTGAAACAGACTGTCACACTTTGATAGATAATATGAACTGCAGATGCTGGAGAATCCGAGATAACAAGGTGTGGAGCTGGATGAACACAGCAGGCCAAGCAGCATCAGATTAGCAGAAAGCTTGGCCTAAAGGCCCTCCGCTTCTTCCTGTCCCGCAGACCTGATCAGTCACCCTCCACCGACACCCTCATCCGCTTAGACGAACTCGTCCTCACCCTCAACAACTTCTCTTTCAATTCCTCCCACTTCCTACAGACAATGGGGGTGGCCATGGGTACCCGCATGGGCCCAAGCTATGCCTGCCTCTTTGTAGGTTACGTGGAACAATCCCTCTTCCGTACCTACACTGGCCCTAAACCCCACCTCTTCCTCCGTTGCATTGATGACTGTATCGGTGCCGCCTCGTGCTCCCACGAGGAGCCCGAACAGTTCATCCACTTCACCAACACTTTCCACCCAAACCTTAAGTTCACCTGGACCATCTCTAACACCTCTCTCTCCTTCCTGGACCTCTCTGTCTCCATCTCGGGTAACCACCTAGAAACCGATATCCATTTCAAGCCCACCGACTCCCACAGCTACCTAGAATACACCTCCTCCCACCCACCTTCCTGCAAAAATGCCATCCCCTATTCCCAATTCCTTCGCCTCCACCGCTTCTGCTCCCAGGATGAGGCATTCCACTCCCGTACATCTCAGATGTCCTCATTCTTCAAGGACCGCAACCTCCCCCCCGTAGTGGTTGAGAAATCCCTCGACTGTGTCTCTCACATTTCCCGCAACTCATCCCTCACACCCCGTCCCCGCAATAACAACCAAAAAAGAATCCCCCTCGTCCTCACGTACCACTCCACCAACCTCCAGATCCAACGCATCATCCTCTGGCACTTCTGCCATCTGCAGTCAGACCCCACCACCAAAGACATTTTTCCCTCCCTACCCTTGTCTGCTTTCTGGAGGGACCACTCTCTCCATGACTCCCTTGTCCGCTCCACACTTCCCTCCAGCCCCACCACACCCGGCACTTTTCCCTGCAACCGCAGGAAGTGCTACACCTGCCCCCACACCTCCTCCCTCACCC